>MNCI01034568.1:0-42336 GCA_015680685.1 Gnetum montanum | reverse complement strand
AACCGTTTTGTCTTCACATCCTTGTGATGTCTCTCCTGATATCAATCTTGCCTACGTTGCATTTCAATGGGACGGTAGTCTCAAGTGTCATAACCATTCACAATGTATTCCTCTTGAAGATCCAAGATGCCTAACATTTTTAAAGTTTGAAGCAACATCCTAAGCACAAATCGATCAGGAGGTAATACAATGTTGCCTTCCATATCACACAATTGCAATTACTCATCCTGATGTAGGATGAAGGCGAAATTAGGCACAAACTCATCTGGATGAGTATATATCACTTTACAGTCTTGTGGGACCAGCAGTTTCATATCATTTCACCTATGAGAAGAAGACATTTTGCAAACAAATAAAGTATCAATGTGATTTTGTAATTATGAAATATGGGAATGATGTCAACCTCGAGGTTCATCCAATGATATTAATGATATCCACTAAACCTAAATAGTGCACATTTCAACCAACAGAGTCCCCGACAATGCCGCTAATGATGAGTAGTGAAGGATACCCCTACATCCAACCATACAAATCACAAAGTGCTCACAAGCAATCCGGTCAAATTCTGTGGACTCTCTACTTTCTAGTGCACTAGTCTTCTAAGAAGTGAACTTTACCCTAATGGTCGTTCATTGTCTTCCCAATTATATTTTTGAAGTACAAAGGTATGGTTAAGTGTAATCGAGGCATATGATTTTTGATATTTTATGTTTTATGTTCTTTGGTGCATAAAGAGAGAGATAGAGTAATTGAATAGCTAATTTAATTTAACTAATTAACTAATCTCTAACTAGTCCTAACATGAGCATCTAGTCCCACTTTCCGTACATATCTTGAACGCATGTATCCACTGCTAGGTTACCAAGCGTTATGCTACTAGGTGTACCAAGCAATGACACTGCTTGGATTACCAAGAAAATACGTGTTATGCTCAAAGTGGTCATACTTATGTATTTAATCTATCTAGCTTATCTGGCTTAATTACTTAATTAGCATAATTATTGGAAATCATTGAATAAATAACTAAAAGCATTAAATGTATGAATAAAATATCTAAACTATCCAAAATGCTGCAATGTTTATCAAGAAGCTCATCTTTATTACCGTACATACTATTGTTCTTAGGTACAATAATGCTCAAATAAATATCCATATACTCAATGACTCCTGCTATGGGCACTCGGGAAAATATTCTAACTTTGGAATGGAAAAACTACAAGAGCTCTACCATTACTATGAATCTAATGTCATAAATGCGGCTGGTGAGCATGTATTTATAAGCAAGAATAGACCCTATGTCGATGGGGCTGCATTGATGCATGAAATGATAAATTGATGAGGCCTAATTGACGTAGCCAACTGCAACTCATCAACTATATTATAATTCTTTTGGGGTTCTAACACCTCCCAACATTAATAAGAAATAGGTAAGGCTACTTTGATGGATGTTACTCTTTGTCTTACCAAAATTTCTTGCAATTGATGTACCTTGTTGAAGTATCATCAAATCTCATAGAAGTCTAGTTGTTAATATCCATTGAAGTTGATAGGAAAGCATCTACTTCATTAGCATGATTCATCTTAGATATAATGTGATGAGTTATCATTTTTTTGGCCGCGATATCATAGCCGTGATATCGCGTACGCGATATCGCAGCCTGTCTCCTCATCTATAAATAAGAGGTAGACAGATCTGGTAGGCATTAGTGGTTAAAGTTGTTAAGTTTAAGNCACGACCCTAGAGAAGGCCTGACCATTATCTAAAGACGACCTACGAACCATGATCCAAGGTAAACCATGAACCATTATCAAATACACATTATGATGAGTGGCGAGGTACCCCTACACTCAACCATGCGAATACGAGCGTTTCACGCGTGATCCGGTTGAACTCCGCAGACAGACTAGTTGTGGTATCTAGACAGTTATTCTTAGGTCGTAGTTCGTTGTCTTCCCATCTGGACTAGTGTTAACTTTTTCATGTATGGTTTAGCCCAGAGTGAGGTGTATGATGTGTTACTATACTAATGCTACTCCTGGAGATAGTGAAAAATAATGTTAANGTATAGTAACACATCATACACCTCACTCTGGGCTAAACCATACATGAAAAAGTTAACACTAGTCCAGATGGGAAGACAACGAACTACGACCTAAGAATAACTGTCTAGATACCACAACTAGTCTGTCTGCGGAGTTCAACCGGATCACGCGTGAAATGCTCGTATTCGCATGGTTGAGTGTAGGGGTACCTCGCCACTCATCATAATGCGTATTTGATAATGGTTCATGGTTTACCTTGGATCATGGTTCGTAGGTCGTCTTTAGATAATGGTCAGGCCTTCTCTAGGGTCGTGTTTGCTCTAATAGTAATTGTGGCATCCCATTCCTAGATGTCATAGTTAACATCAAATATATGAAACATTCAACATTATATGTAATGAGTCTAATATAGAAAATGTGAAAATAAATAAAAAGGAACTTTATTAATGAGGAAATTGGAAATAAATGAGAGTATCAAGATCATGCTATGAGAGTTCTTTAGGGTTATCTTACTTTGGCATCTATCCCTTAGAGGCAATCCATAATTGCCACCATGATTATGCCTATACCTAGCTAGGAAAAATGGTCAATCACCTTTCTATCTTGCTTCACCCAACACTTATTACTCATATCTACTAACTCCACGACTCTATGCTAGTGCAACCTCTAATTCCTAGGTATCAATACCTTAAGTCAAGCCCCCAAAGTTTACCTTAAGAGACATGCCTATTTGTTACAATATGCCCTTTTATTATTACAGATATTACTTTAATAATTACATCGTGTTGCAATATGACACCCTCTTTGTTACAATACAACACCATTTGAGAATGGAGGCATTACAATAACATATACAACTACATAGTTTTACAAGGTATATTGCTTCAAAAACAAACATAGATGCTTTTAAATTATCTATGTTTAATGAAGCAATGTATCACATTACAAATGTTAATGAACCTTAATTCTTGTTACAAAGGACTATCCTCTAGATATCCATCCATGGTATAAACTATAAAGCTCAGCAAACAATATGTGTAGGAAGCATGTGAATAGCTTTTCTTTATTAAATGACCAACATGAAATTGTGAGTAGTCTCAACAATCGACATTCCTTGAAAACAATCTGCTTGTACTCAATGGTGTAGTGCAAGTGGTCAAGATATTCATCTCTCAATTAAAAGGGTATAGTTTGATTCTTGCCTTTTATTATAAGTGTGACAAGAGTGTTTGCAATAAAACCCTTGTGTTATTAGGTTATATCTACCCTATTAGGCAAATAAGGGTTATGCAATTTCACTCCATTGGTGACAGTAAGTGTTGTGCAATTTTACTAAAGGGATGACGGGTCCAAACGGCTCCATTGACCCACCAATGTTATGTTGCCTTGCTTTGCCCTTGGGCCAAGATGATAGCATGATATTGCCCTTGTAACAATTGACCCGTCAAAGTAAAGTTATTGCAAGGTCATGAAGCATGAAACGCGCACATAGCATTTCCCTAAATTTAAAAAGATTCTTGTCATGGCGGAGTGGCAGACCAAGATAAAGAGACTCTGCAAAACGATGTTGATAAGGTGGGAATCATCGCACATACATATTATAACAACATCCATCTTCCTTCCTCTGGCATTTTGTAGAAAAATTATGTTAAAGATTCAAACTAACCCAATAAACAAGTCAAAGTCGGTTTTGTGGGGTGGTACTATGATGGGGATGATCAAGAAGTTTGCAATGTAGAATAAGAAATTTTGAACTTCGAAGATGTTTGGCATCAAATTACCCGAGTATATCTTGCGAGATGCTGCTGTAAGGTTCTGGGTCTCAATTTGATACCACATTTCACGAACATGAATTGCTTCAGAGCTCTGCAGTTGTTTGTTATTGCATGCTGCATTTGTTCTTTCTCTCTCTTCGCATGGGTCAGTGCCGATGCAGTCGGGGATATGAAATCTTTGTTGGAATTCAAGAGGAAAATTGTTGGAGACCCACTAAATGCTCTGGCTAACTGGCATGAATCCTCACCCAATGCCTGTAATTGGACAGGGATCATTTGCTCCAAGAAGCATCCTGGCAGGGTCGTCCGGATTGATCTGGACAATGCGATGTTGCAGGGTTCCATACCCCCGCACATCGGCAACTTATCCTTCCTGCAGGTACTCTATGTTGGCAACAACTCATTGTTTGGAGACATTACGTTGTCTCTTGTGAAACTGCGCAGGCTAAGAGCGCTGGATATTTGCGGCAACAACCATGAAGGCGCATTTCCAGCATCTCTAGGAAACTTATCTTCTCTACAAGTTTTGGGTGTATGTGATAACTTTTTCAGCGGTGACATACCTGCATCATTGAAAGAGCTCAAGGGTCTCCGTACACTCGATCTCAGCAGCAATTCCTTCACCGGCCAAATTCCTCAATTTATTGGACAACTGAATGGGCTTGAAGCTCTGGTGCTTTCTTCTAACCATTTTCACGGTAACATCCCTGACATGCTTAGCAACTTATCTAATCTGTTGCTTATTGATATTGGAAGCAATTATTTCAGGGGTTCAGTTCCTTGCTCTATTGCAAAACTCTCCGGTCTTAAATACTATTATTCTGACCAAAACCTTCTTACCGGAAGCATTCCCCCTTGTCTCACCAATCTCACTAATCTCAGATATTTAGACTTGTCAGAGAACAAACTTCAAGGACGGATTCCTTCACTTCAAAATCTCCATCGATTAGAAGAAATCTATCTGTCGGATAACTCTCTTCAAGGAGGCATTCCAGATGGTTTGGGCAACTGTACTTCTCTGACTGTTGTGAAATTAGATTCCAACAAGCTGGAAGGCTATCTTCCGTCAAGTGTAAGTTATCTGTGCGACTTATACAGTTTGCGTTTAGCAAATAACAAGTTTGTTGGAAGGATTCCAGATTCCTGGGCAAATGTTACAGGGCTTCAAACTATTAACCTATCCGGTAACAGATTGTCTGGAACCATTCCGTCCTGGATCAGGGGATACTGGAATCTACAGTGGATTGACATAGGTGGAAATCTACTTACAAGTGGAGTTAGTGACTTAAGTCACCCTATCCCTATTTTCACCGCTCTATCCAATTGCTCCAATCTAGAGTTCTTGGGCGTACAACAAAACCGGTTAACAGGGAGATTGCCATTTAACTTGGGAAAGTTTTGGCCAAAGCTTCAAAAGCTGTGGGCAGGGGACAATTTCATCTCAGGCAAGATCCCTGTGAGTCTGCAAAATTTTTCATCTCTCATTGACCTTAATTTGCATGGTAACAACCTCACCGGTACTATCCCTCCTCAAATATCAAACATGAAGGTTCTTCAAGGCCTTCGCCTTGATGATAACAATTTGCATGGAGAAATTCCCGGTGAAGTGGCTCGGCTAAAAAAGACCCTTTCTTATCTTAATCTCTCTCACAATCAATTGTCAGGTTCCATCCCTGCAAGTATTGGGGAATTGAAGAATCTGAGGAAACTTATTCTAAATGACAATTTATTGTTTGGGAAGATTCCTGAAGAAATAGGCAACTGCCGCCTACTTGAAGATCTCCAACTTTCGAAAAATAATCTCTCCGGTCCAATACCGGCAGCGGTTGCTGATTTGAAAAGCATCCAATTCAATTTTGATTTATCAAGAAATGCTTTGAACGGGGACGTGCCTAAAGAAATAGGAGGGCTTAGCATGGCTCAGGTTATCAATCTTTCCAACAACAACTTCTCTGGCAACATTTCACTTTTCATGATAAGCTGGCTCAACGCCAAGGAAGTTAATCTGTCTTTCAACGCTTTCAGTGGCAGCCTCTCCAGTACTGTTGCAAACCAATTGAAGCAACTTCAGAAAATAGATCTTTCTCACAACCATTTTACAGGAACGGTCCCAGGATCTCTGCTTAACCTATCTTCCCTTAAGTTTGTCAATTTGTCTTATAATGACTTTGATGGAGAAATTTCATGTTCTCACATTAAGGTGAATTTAACCAAATGGTCATTCTTTGGCAATCGAAACTTATGCGGAAGATGTGCAGGTCTTGGACATTGTAAAGTAGTGAAGGTTTCCAGGAGCAGTAGAATTCTGAAAATTGTGCTCATTAGCAGCCTTTTAACTGGTTTTCTTTTGTTGGTTTGTACGGGTATCCTATTTCATAAAAGGAAAACCAAAAAGGCCAAATTACAGATTCCCAGGTTGGGTGAACAGTTTTTAAAACTCTCCCTCCAAGAACTCGTCGCAGCCACCGACAATTTCAGTGCAGCTAATTTGGTAGGAGAGGGCAGCTGTGGAAAAGTATACAAAGGTACTCTAAGTTCAGGTTATGTTGTGGCAATAAAATGCTTCACATATTTGAATCAGAGGGCTCAAAAAAGCTTTCAGAAGGAATGCCAGACGTTAGGAAAAGTGAGACACCGGAACATTTTGAAGATAATAACGGTGGTTTGCTCGGATGAAGTGAAGGCAATGGTGACCCCCATGATGTGCAATGGTAATCTTCATACTCTTTTACATTCCAGAAATCAAGGACAAATAATCCCCTTGAATGTAAGAGCCAAAATCAGAATACTTCAAGAATTAGCAAGTGGCCTGAGTTACCTGCATCATGACTGTTCTCCACAAATAATTCATTGTGATATCAAACCAGAAAATGTGTTGCTTGATGGAGATATGACGGTCAAAATATCCGACTTTGGAATAGCTCGACTGAGGAGAGATGCAGAAAATTCTGATGCCAGGGAGAAGAGGGAGAAGAGTTCTTTCTCCTCTGTAAAAGGCTCTGTTGGCTACATCGCCCCAGGTATTATAGTTTCCTAAATTTTGTATTTTCTTTGTAGGAGAGCATCTTATTAAATTTCGATAATGGTAAATTGGTAATTTCGTTGTCATGTGTAGAATATGGAGTTGGAGAACGGGTATCAGCGAAAGGAGATGTTTACAGTTTCGGGGTGGTTACTTTGGAGGTCATGACCAGAATGAAACCCACTCATGACGTGTTTTCTGGTGATCTAACTTTATCAAAGTGGATCTCCATGTCTCTGGAGCAAAATTCGGCTCAGGAAAGAAGAGAAAAAGTGAAGGATATAATGGCCATAGCAGAGCAAGCCGAAGGAGGATTAGAGACGGAAAATGAGGGAGAAATGAATGCAGTGGAAAGAATATTAATGATGGGTTTGCGCTGCACATCAGAAGATGCTCGCATGAGACCCACCATGAGAGAGGTGGAGTCGCTTTTGCAGTCAATCAGTGTAATGGACAATGCGAGGAGGCTTCCTCGAAATTTCGAGGAAATTTTGAGGGGAATTGAATTACAGCGACTTCCTCGGGAAAGTTACAGTTCTACATACCAAGAAACCAGAGATATCAAGCACCACAAATCTATTGCACTGTAAGATCGTAAGCTTGGCACGTTACAATATTACGGTCAGAATTTTAAGTACTTCGTATTAGCCAGAAACCACGAGCGGAGTTCACGTAGTATCGAGAATTTGCTGACGTTTATGTTCTTAGGAAAATTACTGATTCTGTCTCTCTGTTTCTGTAAATTTGTTCCGGTTCCATTACATGTATAAGCGCCCTTTTAAGAAATGTATGGTCATGGACCTACTGGTTCTTTGTATCCTTGTTAGTGGAAACTCCCCGGATTCCGATGTTAATTTGAGAAAACATATGGACCTACTTCATATAGTGTTTGTCAATTTCTTTTGATGTTATCAGTGTGCAATGTAATATTAAATATGTAGATGTTCAATCACCTATTTAGTAAATCTACTTCATTTTAGTAAATCTACTTCATTTGGTATTTTTATTTTTTATTTTTTGCCTACTCCTGAGTACATTTATCTCCTTGTAAGTGCTAACTGGCCCTAAGCTTTTGCTGAAATACCTGCAAATATACTTTTCTCAAGAGAAAAGCAACTCAAAAAGTTATGGAAATTTACGTTAGTTGGCTTACTAAAGATTAACATTTAAATCTTATGTTTTTTAGAAATAAAACTCAAGTTGAAATCAACTCACATTTCTTAATATATTAGCATTCTTGGTATTAAAATCAGCTGAACTCAAATCTTTCTAGGTCTTTGTTTATCCTTTTTATGTTTAGAATCTCTGTTTTGCTAAAGAAGTGATCAACTCCGAAATTTGTTTGATTATTATTCATTATTTTTGGAATCCCAGATCCTCCCTTCTTTCCTCTCCAGTCTTGCTTTTGAGCCTAAAAACATTACAAATGATTTTTTTACTTAGCAATCCTATTCTTATTCATAAAGCTACACATTTGTCATCTTTGAGACTTTAAATTCTACATCAATCTCTTCTTGTTGGTAAATCACAAGTAATACATTACTATCGATAAAAGTGCTCATTTGTCATCTTTAAAGCTATTTAAATTCTGTATCTTCCATTTCTATGAGAGACTTTGGAAGGAACTTCCAATATATTGTTATTCATTAATCACACTTAATACTTATAATTATAAATCAACAACCACACCTTTGGCTAGAATAGCTAGGCAAAGATCATAAGATGTTCTTTGTATCCTAGAGCTCTTAGCTTTCACACTCATCCTGGTATCACACCATACTTTGTCTAGCGTAGAAAAACTTAGGAATATAATTATGCACATGTTAAAGTATAGTCGTGATTTCAATCCTTCTTGTTAAAGTATAGTTGCAAGTTCAATCCTTAGTTGTGCATACAACTAACAATTCAACTAGTAACCTTATTCAATGTTAGAAAAAGAAATAGGTTAGAACTAACCTTGATTAATAATTCACAACCAAATGTTTAAGTCTACCATTACTAGAAAAATAATAAAATGATAATTTATTAGAAAATTTTTGAATGGTAATTTAATGCCTAAATGGCATATTGAGACCTTTTTGGTTAACATTCAGAAAGTAACTACCATGAATATGACTAGATTAACTATAGTTGTAATTTGCAAAAAAAAAAAAAAAAAAAAACACTTAATATCACTTTGGAACATTGATCACTATTGTTCCAGGCTTCCAATAAGAGTCATTCACTTGAATCTTTCATTGCCATTTGACAGGATCCCCAAAAAACTCTGTAATCACAATGTTTATGCTGTATGAAAGCATGCAGCATTTTAAGATAAACAATATTAAATGCAAATGCCATATTTGAAAGTTTTAGCTACATGTAACCAACGCCCTGTTTCAGCCAAGAAAAGTGAATGGATGCCTTTGAAAGATTTAAAGACATGGCAATTTGGAGCTTTGTTGAATCACACCATGACGGAGCAATGTAACGAGATGACATTTCTGCAGCCTTTTACAGAGTCCATGCTTTCTTCAAATTTGTATGTCATTTTTCATAAATCGCTTTTAGAGTTCGCCCAAAAATCCTTTTGAAAATTCTAAATACAAGTTACATTTGTCAAAAATGATTTCAGCAAACACATGACTCTTCAATGTGTTCACTCCCCCTTGCATTTCAGGTTAGCTTTATTAGTGCAGACAAAACTGATATTATTGACCAAGTTTAGAAATACCAATGATACACTGCAGCTAGTTAATTTTGAATTCATCAATATTTTTCTCAAGGCCCCGATTCTCCCCAATTCCTTAAGTGCTTGACTTTATCATACAAAACCAGCACTAGTGCTGCCCCTGTGCTCCTGAACATATCTGACAACGCCCCACGGTAAAAGGATTTTACCCCCTCATTTTTGTAAATCTTTTTCCAGCAATCCCAAGTACTAACATACATTTGCTTTCCCAAACCTGACTGCATCATCATACGCCTTCTAACTGTGTCCAGAGGATATGATAGTAAACCAGCGGAAGTAGTTACAGCTTAAGCTGTTATCCACCTTTTTCAAAATGAAACATGTTCTGAATTTTGTGATAAGATGTCCTTGACTGTGTCAAAGCCTCCAAAGTACAAACCACGATGAACTATCATTCCTTGCAATGAAGCAGGCAAGCCACAATAAAGCCCACCAATACCATCTTTTAAATATATTGTTTTCAAGAAATGCATAAGACCTTTGAATTGTCTAGCTTCTTTTATACCAAGATCTGCTGCCAGCCTTGTGTGTGCAATGTCAAGGGGATAGATGATTAATTATTAATGTTGTGCATCCCGCGAGAGATCCTGCTAGAAAGTTACTTGGAGCCTTTTGCAAATGGCAACTGAGTGGAAGTGAGAATAGTTCTATAAAAATCCTGCAAGATATAACATTGAAAAATGTAAATGCATTGCTCCAAACGGGAAAAAAAGGTATATGCATTGTTCACAAACATGTTCACTAACAAAAATAATCATTATAACACAAGCATATAACTTTGATTTTTGACATATCACATGAGGAAACAAACTGGTAAAAGACTATTAAAAAACTGGACTGAAATGTCTGCTACTAATAAATTAGAAACAGCTAAAAAAGACATCCCTGTGTGGTGTGCCTCTTACTTTGTTCTGATCATGTTTTAATTCCAATAAAAGATAAATGTTAAATTGCCCATTTAGAAGTACACGGTAATGCCCTTTAATCCCCTGAAAAGAAAAAAGAAGAAATCTTATCTTCTTTTCTACATAAAGGAAGGATTCACAAGGATTCGGTGAAATGTCACCCAGGAAGCCTCACCGCAAAATAACTCCCACTAGCAACCTATGATGTAACAAACTCAGGTGCAAAGAAAGCCCTCAAGGAGCAATGGAGGTACCGATGTGTTAAAATCCAAAAAAGGAAAGAAAAATAGGGATAATGAAATAAAACTAGTAAAAATAAACCATCATCCAAAATCAACGTAATGTGGTCTTTGTTTATCACATCATAAAATCCACTAGATTGGAATGAACCCACAAATGCAATATTAGTTCTGACCTAGCACAAATATTATGCAAATTAAAATGAATACAAACACTTATCCTTTTGGATTACCTAAAGAAATTTTTTGATGCATCGGTGATTTGGAGTCATAGTTCCAAGAAACGCACTAAGAGGAAGACCAAAAAAAGGAATTGGAAGAAACAGTTGAAGACATATTGCACAAAAATAAAGCTTTAGCTCTTGATAGAGGCAAATGGTAAAAGAGAACTCAAGTAGCCAACCCCATATTGTTGGCACAAGGCTCATATCATGATGAAAATGACAATGACCCATTAGGAGGAGATTTGGAAAATTTTGACCTTGGTTTATAGAGCATTGTGAGTTCATACCTACAAGTGTTGGTTGGAAAACAAAAATTATACTCCAAAGGCATTCTATTCCACAGAGCATTAGCTTGAGGTCTATCATTATTTTAAGAAATAAGGATGCATAGGAATTGCACCATGGGTCTACATATTTTTGAACAAGTGCCCTAAAAGCAAGAGACTTTTTTCATTTGTTGATAAATGAGTGTTGCAGACATGTCCCAACCAAGATCCAAAGAATAAAAGCTTAAATCATACTTTACTGAATTGCCTCTTTGTAGGACAATTTGCAAGCAATTCAAATTAAATCCTCGACAACACTTGCCTCTGCCCCTAACTGTGATGGATTTGCCCAGGTTATGTGATTGGCATAGTGATAATAAGTTGAAAAGGTAAGTGTAGCTAATGTTATTGTTTAGTTCTTGATATGAATTATGAAGGAAGCATAATTCTAAGATGTTCCAGCCAAAAAATAGAACTGTGCTTTTAATGAGGCTCATGATTTTACAATAAGTGAAAGAACTTGCCAAAAATTAGAAAGGAATTCAGTTGGAAGGATAACGTTCCTCTCTGTATATCCTTATGTATTTTTTGATTAAATTATGGGATGTACACTGAAATGTTGGCATTGAGATCCAGCCACTGTGAAAACTGGGATTTACAATTTCATCAAACAAGTAGGAAAACTGGGATTTACAATTTCATCAAACAAGTAGGAGAGAGAACCTCAATACAGAAGGATGAACAGAAAGGGAAACCTATATGTAAATTACAAAATAAAACACTCCTTTTTTGATACTATGCAAAACTTAGGTTAAGCAAGTCTGATGTGCACACATGTTTGGTTTCTATAAACCTTTCTTTGGGTTTCATGAAAATCATTTATTTGCACAAATTATAATAACCAGAGATATGGGTCAAAAGTGCAAGCATGATCAATCAAGGACACAACAAAAAGTCCCACAGCAGTACCTTTTCACTTGTTTCTATAATAATTCATGACATTTTATTTGCTTAGGCACCAATGCACTGGAACCATTTTCCACCTACTCTATATTTCTAAATATTACACCAAAAAGAAGAAGCATGCCATGGTGAATTCACGTGAAGGCATACCTGATACACAAACCTTAACAATATATCAACTCAAGAACCTATGCACAATACATTTTTCTCAACAAATTCACAATCTGTTGCTTAATTTAAATTTAACACTTTGGAACCATATTTTTCACATGAAATACTCCATGCAATGGTTCTTTAACAATTTTCAAAATCTTTAACCTCAATTGCTATCCTTTTAAGTTGTTTTGCAATTGCTCATATGTCACATCCAACTTATCCAGCAAAAGCTGAAAGGTAGACATTGTTATTACCTCTCTAATAAACTCCTGCTACCTCATACTTCCGTATATATACTTTACTACAGATTTGGTGTATCTACAGTTTGCAATACTAATGCTTTTGACTGATCATTGAATGTCTCACTGTCACTGTGAAGTAAAAAGACAAGTGTGTACATAAATTTGGAAAAGAAGAAAATGTTGCTTGGAACTTCAATGCCGGTTGGAGGGCTGATCCAGACTTAAGAAAAAGCACCCATTTTTTATTAACTAGATAATATGAAATAATATACTGTGCTTAAGAAAAAAAATATAAAGATCTAAAATTACATGTTAAGACAAATGACTAACTTCTGATATGAAACTAGATCCCTTTGTTGTTTAAAAGGGTCAGGAATGATGAGAAGCTCATTCAACATAATGTACTTCAAATGCTTTTAAAAATGTCTTTTTCCAAAGGGTCGAAGGTGATCTCATTAAATTTATAGAACTTGGGTTAGCAGGGGCGGTGCAGAGGAGATTGGTTAAGGTGCCCAAAGGAAGAACCAAGTATTATACATTGACTGTATGACACTTGCACATAGAGCTGGCTGATTTTCCTCAATCCACAGGGCACTTGTGCCCTGAAAGGCATGGCTAAGGCATGCGAATAATAGAGCCTCAGTCATAGCTCAAACTAAAAGCAACTTATTGGTTGACAGACTAATGAACTACCAATCCAGCTACCATCTTTTTGGCTACGAGGTACAAGAAAAGAATCATATGAATAGTCAGGCATGAAACTTTTAAAATGTTTTCTTTGTTTTTTTTTTTTAACCAAAGGTACAGTCTAGATCAAGATTTCTATTGTTGGATAATATCTAAGCATATGAACCTAGAAGCTGAAATTTAAACTAAAAAATTTTACTTACATCCATTGAGACCCCTTAGATCTATCAGACCAGTTTCAGAATTCCTTTTATGGAATTTTTAAAAATTTATAACTCAGTGCAATGTTTTTTTTTTTTAATTCAAAGGTAAGGTGTAGATCAAGATTTCCATTGTTGAGTACCTTCTAAGCATAAAAACTTAGAAGCTGAAACTAAAACTGAAAAATTTTACTGACATCCGCTGAGACCCCTTAGAACTATTGGACTAGTTTCAGAATTTATTTTACTGATTTTTCTTTTTAAATTTATAACTCAGTGCTACACAGTGGGAATTGAACCTACAGCCTGTGATAGTGACAAACACATAGTCGTATTATTTACTATTTTTTGGTTTGGACTAAGACTTCTTGTTTTCAAATATCTAAGAAGATACCAAGAAATTCAGAACTTGGAGACGAAGTTAACTCTAATGATTCCCAGAAGGAAAAAGGCAATAGATAAATATATGCACGAGAAAAACAGACTTGTCATGATCACCATTTCTTTTTCAGCACTGCCATTAAAAATGAACAACTATTTTCCAAATATCAAATACTTCTAAAAAAAGCAATCTAAGGATGATATAAGAATTATGATAACAGCATCAGCTATCAGTATATTTTTCAAATTTTGGTTTCTATGATCAAAATCTTGATACCATTTGACATGTACTACTTGTACAGTAAATGTTTACAACCCTTCAAATGAAAGTTATGTTTAAAACCGTAAACAAGCATTTATATAATAAAACACTTATTTCAGCCAGTTTCTTTAAATCACTGATCAATATCAGTTGGGAAAANCACTTATTTCAGCCAGTTTCTTTAAATCACTGATCAATATCAGTTGGGAAAACACTTGAATTCATCATATTTACAGTAAATTTAAAATTTGATCAGGTTTTTTATTGACCATTTGTTTATTTGTGTCTTAAGTTCTGATTCCTCTGCAAGGTCCATCCACGGAGGGAATTAGTGATCTTAACATTGCATTTCAAAAGGTAAAAACGCAAAGATATGTTTCGGTTGGTGATGTGGACCCCAATTGGGTCATCATTTGCAAACTCTGTTTAGGAAAAAGAGAAGAAAAATGAGAGATCAGTGTTTAATTGAAGAAAAAAGTAAAAATAAATAAAAATACACAGAGACAGATTGACTATTTATTCTCCCTGGCTGGTACATAGTAAGAACAGAAAACATAACATAACAATTGACAGAAAAGATATTGCTCATCTCTGATACCTTTATATTGAAATAAATAAAGGAAAGAAGTTACTATTAGTTTTATATTCTGCAACTATTTGCCAATTTGTGAATATTCTCTGGATAGAAAGAGTCTAACTTTCAAAATTAACACTCAGGTAAATGACAAATTTGTCAAAAAAATGATCGTAGATTACCCTGAATACTTCTGAGTGCTTTTAAATTAGTTTATTAAATTAGAGCATAAGCTTACGAAGTCAATACCCTGTAAGTTAAAACAATAGGACAACCATTTACTGATGCATAGTTGATGACAACGGTGCTGGCAACCTACAGTAGCCAAAGACTTAGGAAAAATAATTGTGCATGTAGAGTTTATAATTTTTTGGGTGCATAAAAGAAATTTAAAACAATGAAAAACGACAACAAAATTGTATTATATAACCACATTGAGAGATCCGCTGCTTTTTGAAAACCATTGTTTAAATTATACTGTGCAGTCCTTATATGACATCCAACTGACATGCGCAGTTTACTAGCTTTGAAATAAATTATAGAAAGGAAATTTGAATTTAGCAAGTTTATGTATGGAATATGACAAAAAGGCCTTCTAAACCCGGAATTGCACACCTAAAGGAGCCAAATGAACTCAAAAATTCATGTTCAGTTCTAAATTAGAGACATTCGAAAGATGTCAACTAAAACCCCTCCAATCCAAGGAAGATTCAGCTGATCAAATAAAAAGAAATTCAAACAAATGTTCTGCAAACCAAGTTTTCAACCTTCTAGACTCAGTTGAATGTATTGAACTATTGGTTGGGATTACTCCAACCAGCCCATTCAAAAATTAGCAAAGATGGCATTTAAAGGCATAGGAGCTACAATCCATTGCTCAAATGAGACATAATTTCTCAGAGTCATACAATTAAAATCCAAAATTTTGAAATAAATCAGTTTTAACAACTCACCTTGAGAGAAAAGTTGAGAGCCACGGATGGATAGTAGCAAAGAACACTGCCTCCTTTTGTCAAAGTCTTATAATGATCATGAGGATGCAAATGAGGTAGTAGGAGAATAGTGCCAACTTGTCTCCTATGATGACTCTGATGTTCTTCTTGATGAGATCTAGCAGGAACTCTTGCCCTTAAGTCTTACTTGTGCCTTGAGTCTTTTACCTCCCACTTGAGCATCTCTGCTAATTCAAAGTGTGACTGTTTCTTGATAGGTTCATCTAGTCAAATGATAGGCATTTGAAACCAAAACTCATGATTTTGGTGGAGTTGTTTTGTGATGAACGCATCTCCATCAAGCTCCTCCACGACAACAGTAGAATTGACAATCTTTCCTTTGTCTTGTTCATGTCTTGTTTCCATGACATGGTCTTTCCTTAATTGCTCAATCTCCAAGAGGGGAATCCCAATTTCCTCACTACCCTCCTCATCTTTCTACACATGTCCCTCCTCCCTCAACTCAATCACCACCTACTCCATCAATGCAGGGTGAAATTCTAACCCAGCTACAACAATGTAATGCCATGAGGGTTGTTAACTTACAGTTGGCTTTTCAGCCGAGCTATTCAAAAAAATAAACCCTGAAAATGACCTTTTTTCCAAATCAACAGTCTTACAAAGTCCTTACATACACATGCAGTTGATGATCCTACTTCTACCTCATCCTCTGCAAAACCCATTTGATAACCCTTCAAAAAAATGCCTTCCAAAGTGCATACCATGATGTTAACCCATGTTGTCATGGATTGCATTAAGACTAGTCACCTTCCTACAAAAAGATCTAACCTTGAGAGACCCCATATCATTTTGCAAATCACTGAGAATGAGCCTTGCAAGGCTCTTCTGAACTCAAGTTATGGTGTAAATTTAATTTCCCATGAGATGTACAAAGCCTGAAACCTGCCTTCACTTAAGAAGAGCAATATTAGTCTTAAGTTGGTAGATCAATTCATCACTATTCCATTGGGACTAGTGGAGGACATTATGACCACCGTTTGTGGGTGGTCCTATCCTACTGACTTCCTGTGATCCATGTTGATAATTGCAAAGGAGACTTTCCAATCATCATGGGAAGGACTTGGTTTAACACCATTGATAAATGGCTGGAATTAGAGACCTCTCCTTGGAGATTTCCAAGGAAAATAAATTCGGGAAGATAAAGAAGAAGCGCATTCCATGCATTGCATACAATGACACAAGGTGCAACTAAGTGCAAAAATTATGGTTTGTAAAAAGTACATCTATCACAAAATGCAGGCAATGTGCAGATATGTTTGAAATTCAAAGGTGCCTATACACAACAACCACAAAATAAGAGGCCACCTAGTGGTTGATAACTAATCCTGATAGCAACTCAACAATATGCATGAAACTAACTAAGAGCCTGATAAGTGCCTATGTTGAAGGCATGGATGAACTAGAACAAGTTCATCGCCAACTCTCTGATGATGAACTTGATGATACCAATTGAGAAGAGTTGGAAATCCCTAAAAGTTTCAAACATGAGCCCCTAAAGTTAAAAATTCTACCAACCAAAATGAAATATACTTTCTTAATAAATGGCAAGCTAGTTATAATCAATGCCAATCTTACCCCTGAACAAAAAGAGAAGCTATTAAAGGTGGTTAATAAATGGCCAATAGCCTTCACATGGTCATATCATGAACTAACTGGAATTAACCCATGGATATGCCAACACCACATCTATACAAATCCTTCCATGAAGCCAAAGAGGCAACCATAGTAGTGGTCGAACCCCAACCTAAAGCAGATCCACAAGGAGAAGATTAAAAAACTCCTCAAGGTAGGGTTCATCTATCCCATTGTGGATAGCGAGTCGGTTAGCACACTTGTGATAGTGCCAAAGAAACGTGGCAAGTGGAGGGTTTGTATTAACTTTAGGCTATTTAAGATGGAGACATACAAAGAACATTTTCTGTTGTCATTTGTGGATCNATTTAAGATGGAGACATACAAAGAACATTTTCTGTTGTCATTTGTGGATTAGGTGTTAGACACCATTTCTAGGCATTTCTAGTACAACTTTCTGGATGGTTATAGTGGCTATAACCAAATTCACATTGCACCAGAGGATCAAGTCAAAACAATATTCACAAGTTCTTGGGGGACTTTTGCATATAGAAAGATGCCATTTGGTCTATGTGGTGTTCTTGCTACCTTCCAACACCTTGTTCTGAGCATCTTTCAATAATAAATTGGTGGCAGGATGAAAGTCTTCATGGATGACTTCTTCACCTATGGTGCTACATTTGAATAATCCTTGGACTACCTTAAGAAGGTGCCAAAAAGGTGTGTGGAGATCAACCTTTGGCTCAATTAGCAAAAGAGCCATCTGATGGTCCAGAAGGGAATTGTATTAGGGTGTAGAATATCACCAGAAGGGATTAAGGTGAACCTTGAAAAAATAAGGGTCATCCAAAGAATTACATGTCAATCAAAAACTATCAAAGATGTTTAGTCATTCCTTGGTCATACTAGCTACTACCGACACTTCATAGAGAATTTCTCTAAGATCGCCAAATCATTGGTGGAGCTTATAAAGAAGGATGCTCCATTTATTTGAACCAAGGAATGCAAGAATGCATTCCAGCAACTCAAGCAAAAGCTTGTAGAAACTCTAATTCTACGAGCACCTGATTGCTCTAGAACCTTTAACATTATGATGGATGCTTCCAATTATGCTTTGGGAACTGTGTTTACATGGTTGAATGATCAAAATCATCCTTACTATATTCATTGTATGAGCTAAAGCATTCTGGGTTGATAGATAAATTACACCACAATAGAGATAGAATTGATGACAATGGTGTATGCCTTAGAGAAATTCAAGCACTATGTGCTTGGGTACAAGGTGTTCATGCACATAGACCATAGTGCAATTTGGTTCTTGATGAACAAACTGATGGTAAGCCACCATGTCATACAGTGGCTTGTGATCTTGCAAGAATTCAATCTTACGATGCTAGATTGAAAAGGGACTAAGAATGTTATTTTTGACCACTTGTCTTGGTCACAATGGGACAACAAAGAGAAGGAGATCTCACTTTTTGATCAATTTCCTAATGAACTCCTCTTTGTTGGAGCTTTAATTAAACAAATGTCCAATGAACCTGACTGGTACAATGGCATTCTCACCTATCTTCTCTCTCAAGAGATGCCATAAGAGTGGGACAATAGGAATAAACAACAATTTCTTCACTAGGTGAAATGCTTCATGGAGATCAATGGACACTTTTACAAAGTATGCACTAATGGCCTGGTTTGTTGGTGTGTTCATGATGCTAATCAACTATGTGTTCTCCAAGATGCTCATGAGGGTCCTTTTACTAGCCACTGTGCTAAGAGATGCATAGCCATTAAGATCCTGATGGCAAGGTACTATTGGCCAATACTTTTTATTGACACTCACCAATTCATCCACTCTTGTGAACATTGCCAACATGATGGTAGAATGATCACTCATATGGAGGGACCTCAACAGTGGATCCAACCTTAGGAACCCTTTGACATTTGGGGCATTGACTTCATGGGTCCCATCTTATCCATGTCAAATGGAAAAGTGTACATCATAGTCACTATTGACTATTGTACGAAATGGGCAAAAGCAGCAATCATCACTAAATGTACATCTTCTATAGTTCCTCAGTTTGTACAACAAAATGTTGTAAACAGGTTTGAAGTGCCTCATGCATTGATTTCTGATAATGGTACTCACTTTATAGGCATCACCTTTCAAAAACTCATGCAATGCTTGAGGGTAGAACATAAATTAATAGCACCTTATGACCTCCAACCCAACGCTCAAGATGAGGTTACAAATAGGGAGATCACTAAGATTTTAATAAGAATAATCAGCAAATATAGGAGAGACTAGAGCACTAAACTTAATGATACCCTTTGGGCCTATTACTCAATCTGGAAACTCCCTATAGGCTATTCTTCCTATGTGCTAGTGTAAGGAAAACTGCCAACCCTTCCTATTCAGTCTGAGCTTTGTACACTTTCAACAACTTCTGACCTTCACCATGACCTTAGTCTAGCACAACAAAAAGAGACTGATAAACCTTAACGAGCTAGATGAGAATCGATTGGTGGGCCTGTCCTTGAATGAAGTGCACAAGGTATTCAACAAGCAATGCCATGACCTCAAAATAAGGAAAATAACATTTTAACTAGAAGACAAGGTCTTGTACTAGATCCCCATAGATGTACCACAAAGAACTAAGTTTCAGACATTGTGGGAAGGGCCTTACATCATCTATAAAACCTTTTCCTTTTGGGGCCATGTTAATCTACAAACCTGAAAGCCCAAATAAGAAATTGCTAGTTAACATATGATAAATTAAACCTTCCCATGAACCTAAGAGAGCTAGTGATTGCAATACCTTCTTCGATGAACAAGCATGCTCCATATTTTGGATCTCCTTCTTTCAACTTAGTTGTGAAGGAGATGGCCATCCATGCTAATCATACAAGTGGCTCCTTAGTTTTTACCCTTTTTTATTTTATACTTTTTTGTTTTGCACTTTTTGTTTTTACATCTTTTTGTTTTACACCATTTTTTGTTTTACAACACTATTAGTACTTGTTTCTCTTTCTTGCATATTTTACTATTTATTCTATATTTTACTTTATTTGGTGTTTTTTAAATGTTTTTCTTTATTGCCACTAGAACTAAGTGCAAATGTAGTTGCTATTGATGGTGGTTTTTACTTAATGTTATTTGATTGTTAATGTCTGGATTCTATCTTTGAATTTTGGTATTGATAACTAAGGTGTGGTTTCTTTTTCATGGAACACGTAGTGAGTCCACATGATCCACCCATCCACCAACTCTACGGTGTTCCTTGTTTTGGAAATATGAGGGTCCTTCCTTAATAAAAACCTTAACAAACTTGTGACTTTTGTAGTTTCCAAACTTGGAAAAGATTAAATGGATTGATAAGAGTATGACTTCAAGGAGATTCAATGCTCTCTATACTTTTTTAGCCTCTTGAGTGCATGAGTGTTTTCATGGATTTCTTACCATTCTACTGTTGACTAATAATAAGAAGTTAAAGCCTTGCATGGTGTGGTTCCCATCCAAAAATCATAAAAATATAAAACCCAAAAACAAAAAAAATGGATGAGAATTTAAAGCACACCCCTTAGACTCAATAATGGACTATAAGCATTAATTATAAGACTAGAAAGACATGTTACCCACGCCTAAAGATTCCCTCTAACTAAGGCCATTTCTCACTTCCTGCTTATTTTTTCTTCTCTTTTAGGAATGATGCTTGATCTGTGGAAGCATCCTTGTGTCTTGAGGAAGTGGCTTGGTCTTAGAGTATTGATGCAAAGTCACTGGAAATGGGTTGTTTTGATCTAGACTAAGGATGGTTGTTATTAGGTCATATTAACCATAAAATCCATAAGGGACTTCATATAACCATGATTTGGGACTTCATTCCACCTTCTCTTTCATTCACTACTACTTCCCATAATTCACTTCACTACCGATTTTTCATGTTTTATTCAATGTCTTAGTGTGATGTGTCAAACTTCTTAGGTAGATTCTTACGAGCTCTAGTCCTTAAGTTTTCACAACCATTAATCACCTATGGGGTCCACAAACTCCTTGTTTTAAGGCATGCAAGGGCATTAAGGGCATAAGCTTGCTTTGGAGAGGACTCACTTGCATACTTCTTGGTTGAGCTAGTTAAGCTTCTTATCCTTAGGTACTTTTGCAATCAAATTCTTTATGTGTTCCATCAATTGCATCCAACTGTGCACTCCTTCAAATTCATTCTCTAGCTAAACACTCCTTTCTGTGAATAATATAGCCCATCTTCCACTATTTCTATCATGTTCACGACTTTTCTAGCTCTTCGAGGATCCTAAATTCATGTTTAAACTCCCTCTATTTTTCATAATTTTTAATGTGAAAATTTTTGTGATAGGCTCTGTTGATGATATCCCATCTATGGAGTCAACCTCATCGATGAGATCCCATTAATGTAGCAGAAAATTCCTATAAATAGGCACAAATACTTAACATTTTCACATTTTTGCTCACAAATGAGGGGGAAGCTTTTGCACTTTTCAAAGCCTAGAACCTTCCTGAGCCTATAACTTTCAAACTGTTTGTACAATTACCCTCATTCTTTAGTCCTACAGCTACCATAGGTAAGCTTTACGTTGTGGGGGCCACAAACCTTAGATTTTTTATGGAAAATTTTTTGAAATTTGTCTAACTTCCACAAAGGTTTAACTAATAAACTAACATTGAAATCATCAATTTATGAAAGTTAAACCCTTCTAACAAACTCCAATGATTTTATTATTCAAATAATATCAAAATAATCAATTTTCCATGATCATAACTTAGTCAAGTATAGTTAACCAATGAGATAAGGTCCTAAACATTATAAGTTATAGATCTCACTCTAATCCTTGATTCTGTTGTGATCACAAATGGCATTAAAGGGAAAGCATCCACAGGAAGGAGGACCATCCCAACCAAGGAACAAACGGCCAACAATTGAGAGGGCCAGGAACAGTCCCAAGAGTAGGTAGCTAAAACCCATGCAACGAGACCTCTTCAAAAGGAGGCCAAAGTGGAATCTATCAAATAGATTTCTAAAGCAGTTGCAATAGAATAATCTCCCTAAGATGATGCACGTTGGCCATGATCGAACCTTGAGGCTACCTTGATGGAGGCCTGCCTCAAGCAAATTGCATTCAAGGAGGTTTAGAAATTTGTACTTTAGGAGCTGAACTTTGGAGCCTTCTTGGAATTTGCTCCTCAAAAAGTCAAAATACAACTACAAAAGGCTCCCATGTGGCCCATCATCACTTCCAGTGGGAAGTGGTACATGGGAGAGACATATCTTTTCTGGAACAATAGGCAAGCTAATGCCATGGTCAAAATCAAAGACATAACTATGTCCTACTTAGTAAAAGCAATTACTTAGGCCCTTAGGGTGCCTAAAACTAGGGTTACTCTTGTTGAAATTCCAATGTAGGTAGAGCCAAACATCAAGAAAGAATGGACACAGTGGTGCTACATAGTGGACTGCAAGGAGTATGATGCACTAATGATGATGGAACATGCTTATTTCAAGATACCAACCTTTCACCTCAATCCAACGATGAGGCCTAGCCAAGTCACAACTTTCTCTGCCTGTGTGTGCATTGCTCTAAGCAAAAGATTCCTCGTCAACCATCCATAGCTGATCTATTTTGAGATAGAGAAGCGCTTCAAGGAGAACAAACATGGAAGGAAGGCACTTCCCTTTCCATGCCTTATCAAGAAATTGTGCAAGAGGGGAGGCATAGCCCACTACACCAATGATGTAGCTCATCATGCTCCAACTGCTTCCTAGGCAGAGATGATGAAAGATAAAGTGCCTAAGAAAGTAGTCCAAGAAGAGGAGCAGCAACCACCATCTCCACAACCCACTCATGAAACAATGTTGAAGTCCCATGCTATCACTGAACGCATGTGCAAACTCCATGAGCAACTCTTGTAGCAGTAGTAGGCAGGAACAAGTGGTGGTGATCCATATGTATACCAACCAGCCATGAGTCACCTCAATGAGGTGGCTCAATCCATAAGCCAAATGAAGGATGGGGCACCAATATTTTTTTGCCCAAAAAATGCAAGTACCCATGAGGTCGAATCCAAGCACCCGAGAGTTAATGATGTCCCTCTCGCAATAATAGCAATTCCCAGAAATTTTTAAGAATGCTACTATATTTTTTGTGCCTTTGGAGGAGGGTGAGGGAGCAATTGTCTTAATGATGTAGTACCAAGGACAAGAGATGAAAATCAAAGTGGTTACCTAAAGAGTGGCTAAAGTACTCAATGCAACTACGACATCTGTACTAGATGTTCCTGCACTTAGAGATGTGTAGATGTCTGTAGGCATTATCAATGGAAGATTAAGTGTAGCCAAGCATAAGGAATTGCTAGATCAACTGGTGGGAATCGGGTAATTGATTTCAGATGACTTTGACCTTTCAAATACCATCAATGCTACCTAGTTGGAGCTACTCAAGAAAAGGTGTAGATGCAGCATCATGGAGGGACAACCTAAAATAGCTAGGGAAAAAAACCAATGCTTGGTTGCGGAGGTTACCAAACTAAGAGCCTGCCTTATTGATCCCATGATGCTCAACCAAATAATTATGCAAGATGAAGCTTCCCAACAACTTCAAGCCAAACTCAAAGAGGTTGAGTACATCAAGGAGTCGATAGTCTTTGATCAGTCCTTGGCCAATACCATAACATACAACATTCAGAAGGACTTGATCCAAAACCACCAGGAAATTGAGGCTCTGACCACAAAAAATCATCACTTGTGGAATGTTGATGTGCAGAAACAACAAATGTTTGAATTCATCCATTAATAGTAGGAGCAGCTTACCAAGGTAAACACTGAACTGAGGAGGTTGACAGTAAAAAATAATAATCTCTCGATGGAGGAGGTCCATGCCTTGCACCAAAAGTCTATAATAGAAATTACTGCCTAGAAAAATGAGGCCCTCAAATTTGAGAGGGTTAAGAACCATTATAGGGACTAGGTTGGCTTGTAGAAGGAGCTGAATGAAAAACACATTCAATTGATAAAGGCAAAAGATAATGAGGCCCTCTAGTAGCTCTAGTAAGGAGGTAATGTTTGGCAACCTATCTTTAATGGGCTAAATGAATATAATACAGTAGAAATTTGCATGATGAAGCTACAGATCAAATGATCAAGTACATAGAGCTCACCAACCTTTGATATGCAAACCTAGCAATGCTGATTGCCAAAAGGCCACAATCAGAGCTGGAAAAGAAAGTGGCTAGCTTGTGCTTATTGTACAAGGGAAAGTTCAAGTACCATAAAAAAACCAAACAAAAACTTGAGGTTGCAAATGCAAAACTTGAGGTTCTCAAGTGAAGTTCACTGATCAAAGATCAACAACTGAAACTAGCCAAGAGAATGAATGATGACAAGGAGCTATAGAATGCACTCAAGGCATTTGACATCAAATGTAAATAGTTCATTGCTTTGTTTGTCAACATGAAGGAGTTGTTTTCCACAATGCCTTGTTCGTGGAACGTTCCCATTCTAACCCACATTGGTGAAGCAGCATGGACTGTGAATGATCCCAGGAGTAAGAAGAAGAAGATGAAGGCATTGTTGGATGTCTTCCATCTTCCACCAGTACTTGTTGCCATAGTAGGCCAACCACAACCACAACCTCAACAACCACATGCACCCAAACCAAGAGAAGGTCCTTTGGAACCTCAAGAGCCTTCACCACTTGGGACCATCTAATTTTTTTCCTTGTCTTCAAGCCATTAGAGGACTTGTATTGTCATTTTTGTCATGGTGCTCAATTTTATTGTCATGAATACCAATTTTTTCAATGATTGTAAATCTATACACTTGCACATTTAGTTTTTGTTGTGTCAATTGTGTGTCTGTAGTTAGTCAATAATCTCATACCTTTCCAAAATTTTATAAAGAACTTTTTCCTCCTTTTGTTCACTTGAGGACGAGTTTTCATTTAGTCATGGGGGTATGATGAAGCATGTGTTCATAGGATGCTGTCGACATGACCTCATCGATGTAGGGTTTACCCCATTGACATGTCACCCTGTCATCACTTATAAATGTGCACCTACTCACCAAATTTAGGGAAATCTTTCCATTAGTTGTAGTGAAGCTCTTACAATTTACCTTCCAAAAGTTAGAATATTTTCTGAGTGCCCATAGTAGGAGTCAAAGAGTGTATGGATCTTTTTTCAAGCATTGATGTACCTAAGCATCTCAGTGTGAATGACAATACAGATGATATTTTTTTAATCAAACTTTGCAACACTTGGAATAGTTTAATGTTTTCCACATTTATTATTCATGCACTTTACTTTAATGAACTTTAATTAAGTAATTAATATCAATTAAATAATGAACATAAGTATGACCACTTCAAGCATACATTACGCTTGGTAATCATAGTAGCGCCTAACGCTTGGTAACCTAGTAGTGTGGCAATGTGTTCAGGATGTGTACAACAAGTGGGAATGGATGCTTATGTTAGGAATAGTTAAGCATTAGTTATTTGCTAGATTAATTAAACATGTATTAG
Source organism: Gnetum montanum (assembly GCA_015680685.1). Taxonomy (NCBI): domain Eukaryota; kingdom Viridiplantae; phylum Streptophyta; class Gnetopsida; order Gnetales; family Gnetaceae; genus Gnetum; species Gnetum montanum. Next base: position 16,528 of record MNCI01034568.1, on the reverse strand, counting down.
TATATTTTCGGCACTTAGGTAATTAAACAATAAAAGATAAAATGATAAAAATCAAATGCCTCAATTCCACTTAACCATACACTTTCACCTCATAAGTGGAACTGAGAAGACAACGATCATGAGTTGTAGATCCACCTCCTAGACCCAGTGTACTTAGAGAGCTAAAGTCTACCAAATTTGACTAGATCGCTTAGTGAGCACTAGTGATTTGTATGGTTGGGCATAGGGTATACTCGTTGCTCATCAGAGAGGAATATCTAATAGAAAATCATAGTACAAATTGTCCATCATAATTGACCTTAAATTGAGATTATGTTGTTAGTATTAGCCTACTTCTTAATATATGGTTTAATCTTTGAGTTAATGGTATTCTTGTCAAATGATGAAAGATTTTCCTTACATGATGTCTATTTGGATTGATCAATACTTTCTTTAGGAAAAATATTCATAGAAACCTTTGTCTTCTTTGGTTTTTTCATTGTCATTTGATAATTATTATCATTGATGGTAACTTTATTTTTTATATCTTCAACTTTAGATTATTTTTCCCTATCCTTAACTTCAACATGTTTTTTCTTTTACTTAACATCTTTTTTCTTTAGTAGAAAAGGATAAGCATTAAATAAATGTCCTTCACAATGGAAAAAATTGTAAGAATTAGGAATATTATAATATATGATTAGCTAAATATATATATTCTTACATACTTGTAGTACCAATTCCTTTTTAGAGTTAAGAACATTGATTTCAAACATAAGAATGAGTAAGTAAGATGCTTGATAAGTAACAAGTATACCCAACACCATATGATCTACAAGCATTGCAGTAGACCTCGTCATAATCTATGCATGGGACTAGCTTGGTATCTAAATAATTAAACATGAGATCATGGGTTGTCTTTCCAATTACAGTCTTAGTGGCCCTTAGTTTATATAGTTAGATATAGCTAAAGCATATGATAATGATGTTATTAGGACCTTAAATGAAACTAATCAATGACAAAGAAATTAATTGTTTAATCTAATTAACCATGAAATTAAATTCTAAATTAGCCTATAGCAATGAGTATCTATTCCCAACTTACCATTCATTGCTAGGATAACCAAGCGTTATGCTACTAGATGAACCAACTAATAACATTGCTAGGATTACCAAGTGAATAAATGTTTACGCTCAAAACTAGTTGTGTTCATTTTGCTATATTTGTATGAGGAAAAGGTAAATATTAAGATAATTACCTAAAAACTTAATTATATTTAAGTAAGTTATATTCTAAGTTAAGAGTACTGTAATGAATGGGAATCAATCTCAATCTTATTTTTATTCATGAATTATGTCTAGGTACAATCCACTCAAATAAGATGTCATATAACTAACTCAAATTTATGCTACAGATACTCATTGAATGTTACCAAAATTGAGAAATGAAACTGATAGAGTCTATCTACCTACTAACCAAATGGTTCCATAAATGTGGTACGTGAACCATATTTATAGGTATTTATTGTAGTTGTGACATCACATTTATGACATAGCATCCTAGCCTACAACATTGCAAATGCAATATAGCAAATCTAGTGTGCTAGAGGCAATATCATAGCTAACTAATATAATTTTCATTAATTCTAAGACAAGGACTATAGTAACCTTAATCTTTTTGACATACAACATATGATGCTTCATCATACCCCTATGACTCACCAAAAACTCATCCTTGAGTTGTACAAAATGGATGAAGTTCCATTAAAAAATTATGAGGTGACCAGAATAAGATTAATTAATGTTATAGAACTTGACTATCGTATTACCAAATTTATTAGAGTGTGTGTTACAAAAAATCTAACCAATAATCGGACAAACACCAATGTTTACAAAAATTACATAAGTCTTAAAAAATCTATTAATGATGAGTCTTCATGTTATCCCTTGTAGCAATGATTCTTCTAATTTTGGTTGCTCTATAAGCACTTTCCTTTTATGTAGAAGTTCTAAAGGATAGACCAAAATTTCTCATCATCGATCCATGCGTTTCTACATAGAACACATGTAACATTCAAGCTCTAATTCTTTCATCTACCTCTTACTTCCAATCATGTCCTCCTCGTGGCCTTCTCTTCTTACCTTGTAAAAGACCTTCTTCCTCCAAAACTATTTTTAGTATCATTTGCAATCACCAAGTAATCAATGTTAGTTTTGGTTATTTTTCTTTAGTTTTCAATCCTTTTTGGATCCTTGGTTAGCTCCAAATTTGAAAAGTTTAGTGTTTCAACTAATGGTAATTGTAAAATCACATTTCTAATGTTATAAGGTAACTAAAATCATCAAATTCTATGTTAATTCGATTATTCTTACTATTGGTTACCTTAATGTTCAAAAATGGGATGTTAAAAAATATATCAAAAATCACATCCTTAGCCCCCATGACAAAGAGCTCAACTCAAGAAGCTCATAGGTTTTTTAATATGTGAAATCAAATGTTTGATTTGCAAGATATCCCAAATGCACTTGAATATTGAAAATCATTAGGGTTAGACATTTAACTTTCAAAATAGTCAAGAAATAGGAAATTTGAAGAGAATCTCAATATAAATGCATTACAAATTAATCAAAATTGATGAGAAGTTGTCCCAAAATCATTCCTAAATTTAGAGAAGTTGACCATGATGTTCTTAAAGACATGAGATTGGTTCAAAGCCATGATCAACAAAAGTCATGTAAGTGGGTAGTACAACAAGGGGATGCTTGGACACTATACATACAAGAACTCCATTAAAGCCTTACATTGAAGTAAAACTAGTAGTTAAGAGAATGAAATGTAGAATATAATAGAAATGACCACTTTCTTAGGTCATGGTACTCACGAAATGCTTGATACATCTATGATTACCTCCTCCTACATGTTCACCACCCTTGTTGCATTCTTTTGCTATGGTTGGTTGTGATGGAAGCTCCCCTTGCATTATTGGTGGTGGTACTGATAGTAAAGGATTGAAATGTTAACTTAATGGACCTGTTGCTGGTTGATGTATGTATGAATTGAAATCCATTCTTGGAGTGGTAGGTCTGCAATACTCAAGTGGATAATATTGAGAAGTGTGAATTGAAGTGTTTCCTAGAGAGATTAGACACTATACATAATATCCATAAGAATTTGGTTGCCTAAATGGATATTGTTGCCTTGGTGGTGGAATTGCCCATACTTGTGGTTGTTGTCATTGCTGTTGGTATTGCTCTTGTGGTTGAGGATAAGCTCCATTTGGATAATAAGTTGGCTAGAAGGGTTGTCTAATATTACCTTGAGGGTAAGGCAACCATCTTAGCATATGTTTTTTTGATAAATCTTGGGTTAAGTGCATATGCCCTAGCCTCTTACAAGTGGGCTATGATAGGGCAACATCCCTTAGGATATTCATATTAGCACACCTTGCATCCTTCCTTGTCCTCTAAGCTAGAGTTAGTACATTATTCCACTAAAGCAACTTTTTCTTTTTATTTATAGTTTTCTTGTCTATAATCTCTTTTCTTCTTCTTATCCTTGCCCTTATTAAAGGCTTGTTTAGTTCTTTCCTCTATGATCTTTAAAGCTGTAGTTTACTTTTCATCCACTAAGTCCCACATCTTTTCTACCTTAGTCACTATATCATTGATAGATTTTTGAATCGGTAGAGTTTTCTTCTAGATCACATCTTCCTAGGTTTCTTCTTCTTACTTGTCGCATATTTTTACATCCCATTTTCTGATAGATGGATCTTGATTATATTTCTCAGTTGATTCTCTCTTTTTCAACTTACCTTCCTCTTTCACCACTTAGTCTATTAACCTTTGAATCTGATGGACAATCATTTTTTATAGTTCTCTAGTTTTATTCCTTAACCCATCAATGATGTGCCTAAGTTGTTCCTTTTGTGAGAATTTATGGCATGGGCATCTATGCAAAAGAAAGCAGTATCTACCCATTACTACATCAAGGGATTTATTATCCCTTGCTTCCATTCCTAGATTTGTTTTCTGAGATTGGACACCCTTGAGTAGGTTTGATATTTTTCATTAAAGAGTTCAAGCATGGTACTGCATATTTTAATTGATTTTGGTTCCAATGATTTGTACCAACTCTCTACCTCCTTGATGAGTGTCCTATGAAACAAATTGAGCTTTTGCCAATCACTTTTGACATTTTGAAGGGCACAGGCATCATGGAATGCTTGAAGGTGATGTTATGGATCTACATTATACCTACCTTTAAACTTAGGCATGTTATTCATATCTAGTCTCTTGATGCGACTATCCCTCACATGCCTAGTTGGAATATATACTACTTTCCTATTATTGATCATGCTATGAGTGGCTAACAAGAGCTCTTCATGGTCATTGGGTTTGTATGCTCTGTTGTAGTGATGTCTCCTTTGGTACTCATAATGTTCTCTCTCTTCATGCCTATTTCCCTCTCTTCTTGGTTCATACTCATCCTCTTCTTCATTGAGATGCCTTTGACGATATTTGTGCCTATCATGAGTCGAACGTCTTTCCCTATCATAATCTCTAAGTCTTCATTTCCTTTTGTCAAAGTCCATTGATGATCGTGAGGAAGAAGATGAAGCAATTGGAGAATAATGCCAACTAGTTCTCCTTCTATGACTTTCGAATTCATTCCTTTGTGATTCCACAAAACCTATAGGCCTTTAGGTCTACCAATGTTTAGAATCTTTTGCCTCTCCTCATGGGGTTCCTACAAGGGCCGAATGTAATTGTACCTTGATAGATTCTTCCATACGAATAATATGTGTTTGTGAGTCGACTTCATGATTATGGTGGAGTTTCTCTATGAAGAATGCCTTGTCATGAATTTCATCTATGACAACATTAGCATTGACTTTCTTTCCTTTATTATTCTCATGCTTTGTCTCCATAGTAGCATCTTTTTGTACTTGTGCCTCTATGGGTTGATACAAACTAGTCATGTGCTTTGTCACATGATACCCTTCCTATGCATGGCTTAGATTCATTCCCCTTAAGGCTACCTGAAGCATGGCTAGTGCTAAATGCTCTAGAGGTAAGATGATGTTGTCCTACAAGTCTCTCCACCTTAGCTGCTCATCTTGGTAAAAGATGAATCTAAAATCAAGGTAATAAGGATTGGTGTGGTGTGAGACCCTTGTTTACATAGGCGCACTTTAGTCTTCATCATCATGTGTTCAGTCGTTACCCCTTTGTAGCTCCTTGGTAGGTGATAATTTCTCTTCAAGTGTTGAAGCCATGTTGTATATTTGACACTTAGTTATGTGTATATTATTAAAATTGATTAAATGTGTAAGAATAAGCTTTGTGGTTCTTGATACAATGAACTTTATAAAATCAACTACTTTGCATACATTGACACATCCTTGGCAATGACAACAATGATGAGTGGTGGAGGTATCCCAACACTCTACCATACAAGTCACGAGTGTGTACATGTGACTAGATTGTAAGCCATAGATGGATAATGTAATAATGCTAGTAACTGATGTTAAGTTTGAGTTCGTTGTCTTTCCACTTCGAATTAGTGAAGTTCAAGTGTATGGTTTAACTCTTAGTGAGGCATATGATTGGTTGATGTTGTAAGGCTCTTAACGCTCCTAGTGGTAAACATGGTTGAGTAAAAGGTAAAATTCTAAGTCTAGTTAACTAGGAAAACATAAATCTTTCTTAGCATAGTGCGATGGATATTCGGTCCTGGCCTACTATACACATCTTGGACTCATGTAGTTATCACTAGAATTACCAAGTGTAATTACTACTAAGTGAATCAAGCAACGTCATTACTGGATTACAAGATAAATACACTTAACACATAAAACCAGTTGTATCCATTCCACTTACTAATAACATATAAAGTAAAGTGCTTGAAATGTAAATGATTAACTAAAAAAGTAAGAAAGTTATTCTAAGTAAACATAGAGAAAACTAAGGAATGCTATAATGATGAGAAACAACTTTGATCTTTATTGCTGCACATAAACTATGTCCAAGTATAATTTACTTGAATAAATATTTTGGTTAACTACTTAACACAACACTACAAGCATTCACTTTATCACTAAAACTACAAAATGAATCTGCAAGAGCTTTCCGATAAACCTTGCAGCACTCTGGATAGATTAAATATTTCATTTATGCATTCAATGTTTTTAATTAATTCATTTATTAAATGGTTCCCAGTAATTAAGCTAATGAACTAATTAAGCAAGATAAGCTAGATAGATTAAACACATAAGTACAACCACTTCAAGCATAACACGTATTCACTTAATAATCCCAACAGTGTTATAGCTTGGTGCACCCAGTGGTGTAGCACCTGGTAACCCAACAATGGATATGTGGGTTCAGGACATGTAGATAAATTTATAGTGAATCAGTGCTTGCAATTCCAAACTTTTCCAAGCTTTGAAAGTGGAAATGGATGCAAGTGAGCTTATAGTCAATTGTGTTTTATGACAAGAAGATGAGAGCATTACATTATTTTCAAAAAAGTGAACTGAATCCAAGGAAAAATCTAGTATTTATGAGAAGAAGTTATATGCTATACTTTAGGCTTTAGAATATTCAAGATATCATTTGCTAAAACACATTTTTACGTTTCACTAATCACAAAGTATTGTAATTCTTGAACTCATAAAATAAGTTAAATGCTAAACATATGAAGTGGGTAGAGCAGCTACAAGAATTTCACTTTTTATNATAAAAACAGTAAAAGTAAAGGAGAGCAGCAAAAGCCTCATTTACTTATAGCACAGACAGCTTGGACAAAGACCTGAAACTAGGGAGAATGCCTTGTGAAAGTTTAAGGATAGATCCCTGCAACATCATGTTTTAATCATTTAGATCCAGAAACAAAAAAAAGGATGGTTTCTTTATGGGAAACATAACCTCAAACTAAGTAAATGTGCATACTTTGCTCTTAAGATGTTTATAAGAAAATTCATACTGATAATATGGGCCAGGATAAATGACACGGAAACTAAAACTTGAGTATTTTATATCAGCCATGTGAAGATTTTGTAATCCTAGGGTTCTATTGAACATAGTTCAGTTTGGGCATTGCTTTACATAATTTCTTTATACCTGTGCACGTCATTAGTGTTGAAACAGATACCTGCAATATGCAGGACTCTCATCTTACCAACTAGCTAAACCACATTAATGAGGAAGAATGTAATTTATTAATTCTTACAAACAAACTGGACCTCACTGATTCAAGAGAATATGTCCTATCTAAGTGTATTGAAAAGTGTATTGAAAAGCAAATCCTTGGATGACTACATTTCATCTTCATAAGATCTTGGCGCTCTTTCTTCATTCTCATTATCAGATAACAAGATGCATAAAGGTAATTGCTATTCATAGGAAAGGAGAATGCATTATATTTATATCAATAGTTTGTTCACACGCTACAACACATCTTCATAACTGAACCTGAAACTGATTTTTTATTGCATCCGTGGACCTTCCATCTTCATAACAATATCCAAGATGCATAATAATTATGATAAATTTTTCAATATTTCTAAACCGGTACTCTTTTCCATGACAATACAAGCAAAGCAAATTCTTGTAGAAGTGGACTGAATGAAAAGCAGATTTATTGGATGCAGATTGAAAGTGCAGCAGTACTCAAAAGTATTTTGAGATCTTGAATGAACTAAAGTTATTTGTGACAGCTATATTAGGAAATTTCATATCAACATTTCTTCATTAACCTATTTTTGCATATGATGTGATGACTCTGTTAATTTATAAAACCAAAATCACAAAAGTCTATAAAAAGGCATGCCAATTTTCACTTTTCAGTAAGCTTTTTTTCTAAGTATCCTATTTCAATTAGCCCAGTTGCTTGAAAATGTTAGAAGTTGAACATGTTCAATCACACTAGGCAGTCCTCATCTATCTCAATTGGCATCAGAGCCATCAGAGACATTTTCAGCTAGTAATCAACTTGGTAGAACTGATTCAATATGGTAGCACAAATTGAGTGACACATTTACTTTAAGTTCAACTAAGCTCAATTTTTGTGGTAATTTTTACTTGTGCCATATTGGAGAGAAAGCATTCCATAAGGGACTTCAACAATAAGATAGCAGGGTTCATAAAAATTTTTTGAGTTTGAACCTGAAGAACACGCTGAAAGCTAAAGATTAATTGGTAACACCCAGGGATGCAACCTAAAACAGCACTATTTATGATGATGATGAGGTGCATAAAATGTTGCAACCATTTAGGTGATGAAAGCATTATTTGTCACTCTAAAAGGCCTTGCAATATCTTCATAACACAAGGACAGCTTTATTAAGCAATCATTTGGGTTGAGAATTCCCACACATTAGCATATGTGTTGTCTAAAATTTTAGTGGTTAATGTTTTAAACTCTTTGTGACTGAATATTTCTAAAATATTACTACAAAAATTTTGATTCATTTTCAAACCAAAAAGAAAATAGGAACTTCTCTAGCATGAGCAATGCGTTTTGATAATGACACAACTATGGAAAAAATTTACTGTGAATGTTGAAGCTATAGATAATTTTAGGGAGAATACTATCTGAAACTATAGTAGGGGTTTTAGCTTGTCAAACGATCAACAAAGTTTGAACAAAACTTGTTTAGTATACCAATGTCTTTTTTTAAACATTGAAAGTGCTTGCATATGACTGCTATAATATAACGATACTTTACAACACTGTATGGTCAAGAAACAGTTGCTATTTATAAGGAAGTAAAATACTTACAAAATGGACAATTTTGAAAGCTTGCTGAAGACATCAAAAATTTGTCCTGAAAGAGAATTATGGCTAACATTCCTGCATTTGTTGCAAAAATATTTTAGCAAGCATCTTATACCTAACACCTAACAAGAGATAATGTAATTTTGAGGCACAAAAACTCACAAGTAGCTCAGTGACTTCATAGCTGCTATTGAGTAAGTAAGTTTGCCACTCATTCCTGCATTTGTTGCAAAAATATTTTAGCAAGCATCTTATACATAACAAGAGATAACATAATTTTGAAGCACAAAAACTCACAAGTAGCTCAGTGACTTCATAGCTGTTATTGAGTAAGTAAGTTTGCCACTCAGATTATTTCCACCAAGGTTTCTGTAGAATGTACATCTTACAGTTGCAGTTATGTCTCTTTATCCGTAAAGGCATATGAAAGACAAAAAATCACTACTTACGCAAAGAGGGAAAATATGTACAAATATCTAACACACGGAGGAAGTTGATCTGGGATCGAGTCCTAAATGTTATTATCACTCAAGTCTTTGTACCTCAACTCAAAATCAGAGGTTAAAATTACAGCTCAACTAGAAAATACAAGGTTTAGTTAGAATAAACAAAATAAAAAATAAATACATAATAGTCTTATAGTGTCTTTATGAGGAAAGCTTATCTAGTTGGGAGCCCATTGTTCCTTTCAGCCCTAATCCAAAGAGTGTTCTGGCATACCCACAAAGAATATGAAATTAACACTTCTATGACATACCAACAAGCAAAGTGTTTCCATGCATACATCTATAATTGGGGAATATGATAAAAACATATAAGGAAATATATCAAATGATACATTTCAGTTAACTCTTCTTCTAAAACAATGTATTCCTCTCCATAACTGAGAACAGGGGCTACCACCACTAGATTTCCACCTGGTAAGTTGTGATGGTGAATTCAAACTCTTGAACAGATTTTCCAATGCTTTAACTACACAAAAGACCACCAAAAAAATGAAAAGATTGAATTAGGAAAAAAAACAAAGAATGAGGGGTTAAAAAGAAAAATTAATGTACCGAAATAAACATAGTATTTCCTCTATCAACAGGCAGAACGATTGATAGAACTTCCACCTTCAAAGCATCCAAAATATGAAATATTAGCCCTCAAAACTTCTGGGTTTTTACAACAACTGTTACAATTGTTTGCCGCTATTCATCATCACTTCTAACAATAAGAAAGAGGGGAAATGGCTCTCACTCTACCTTGCTTAATCTTAATAAGTCATGCTACCACTAACCTTGATTGCAATTCAAAGACGGCATCAAAAAAAAAATTTGTTTACCAAACCCCATTTACAAANATCATTCTACCATTAACCTTGATTGCAATTCAAAGACGGCATCAAAAAAAAAAATTTGTTTACCAAACCCCATTTACAAGTCTAGTAACAAGTTTTCCCAGGCCAATACCGCAGATAACAGTGGTTACAAATAATGCATTCATGAGCAGGGCGCATACCCTCAGACCTAACAGTGGCAGCATCGACATAGGGAAGGTCCCCGCGTGAACTGCTGTAACAATCAACAGCAGCGGCAGCAGCCAAAAGCCCATTGCCATAAACGTGGCGACGACAACAAGAACTAAAGAATAAGATTACCGCAGCAGAGCAGATTCTTGCAGAAAGAATGATCAAAGCAAGCACAAAGCAACATTGCTATTGCTGTTGTCCATTGAGCTGAAGCTCACCAAAGATTCCAGAAACGACGGAAGGCGCAAATCAAAGATCGTTCCAGAAACAACGTATGCTTGCTTCAAAGCGCTAACCGAAATAGCGTATGCTTCTTTAACTGAAACAACGTATCCTATTGCTTCTTTAACCCAAACAACGTATGGTATTGCTTCAAAGCTATAGCAGAGCAAAGCGTTGAGATGAGAAGAAGAAGAATACCACGAAATGCCTTCTTATATAGATGATGCTAGGGTCCCATGGGTATGCGCACTGCTGCTGGCGTGGGCGTTGGTCAAGCCATTGCCGTCCGTCTACCTTCTTCGCTCTGACTCCTATCTTCACCTGCGTTGTTTCCCACAACATTTTAGTTCCCCTTCCTCTCGTCTTGCTCTCCTACAAGAACACAAACAGAGCGCTTTGAGCGATAATAATGGAAGGGAGCGAAATTTTAGGGCTTCCGCAAAAGTCGCGCGAATTTGCCATCCGTTTTGCGGCGAGTAGAGCATCTGATTCCAAAATAGCAATGGCTGGCAAAGAAATGGAATTTTCAAAAATTACCGAGGATTGATAGGGCGATGTCCAAGTAGTCCACGAAGCTGAAGCTGCGAGCTGATCATGCATTTTCTACGGACGCAGCTGTTGCCGAAGTGGAAATGGAGAGTGGAATAAGAGTAGTTCTTTGTGTGTAGTCCAGCTGAACCAGAAACAGCAAAGAAAATGGCATGAAGGTCTGGCCATGGCTGCAGGCATCGCAAGTGCTCGCCAAAACCCTATCGCTGGTCTTCTTCGCAGAGAATAATCCGAGAACCAGGATTTTGCAGGCCGTGCCCCGTCTAATAAAATTTCTCTAGATTTTGTTCGATATAAACCCTATCGCTGATCTTCATAGCAGAGAATAATCCGAAAACCAGGATCTTGGATGCCCTGTGCCCCGTTCGATAAAATTTCTCCAAATTTTGTTTGATAAACATTATTTAAGACCAATGAACACAATTTAGACCAACTAAGATCACAAGTTGAGAACCCTGACCATGTTCGCATTGGTACAAATGGTAAGGAAGATACAAAAACACCAAAATAGATGATCACAACCTACACGACAATCCCAAAAACTATCCATGATCAACAGCAAATTCCAAATGATAAAGAATAAGAGAAAAAATAGTGAAACATCTTCCCGTGTGATCGAATCAAAATTCTATCTAATGGATTACGAAGGCAAAATAATCAAAAAAACTTACCATGACCCTATCATAACTCATGACTTCACCACGATCTATGGCATTCTCAGAAACTATCAAAAATACGAATAGAAACTTGTCTTTGCATGACCTTGATCATGACCCATGGTCTCAACCAGTACTTTCACCACAACTTGTAGCGTTGTTGCACATTAGTTTGTCTTTGAAACGAAGTCTAAATAATGCTCAAACATTTCTGAATCGTCGAATGACCAAGTCAAGAAATCCATAACATCGAATTGACCAACCACAAGCAAACAAACTAAGGGGATATCTCAATGTTTTGGTAATTGAAGGCTTGTTATTCTTTTTAGTAACACTTATGATGAGCAATTGAGTAATCCTACATCTAGCCATACATATTACATGTGTTCACACACAATTCGATCAAATTCCATGGATAGGACTAGATGGATGCCTTGGATAACCAAGCACTAAGATGTTAATCATTATCTTCCCAGTAACACTTATAATGGTTCAAGCTATATGATTAATTATGACTATTAAAATATGTAAAGTATGAAATATTAATTTAACTAGTCTAAATGCAATAAGTAAATCTTATCTAGCCTAGCATGGAGTATGAGTTCCTAATTCACCATACATGTCTTAAACATGCACTAATACTGTAGGGCTATCAAGTGTTTTACCACTAGGCATACCAAGTGATCCACTATTGGGATTATCAAACATGAATACGTTTATGCTTAAAACCAATTGTATCCATGCAAATTAACTAAGTGCAATTGAATAACATAATTGATTAGTTGCATGAAAAGTAAATGAACCCTCAAAGTATATTACAAGAAAGTAAATCAAAATGCTAATCCATGTGTGTTGCACTAAATAGAATAAAGCTTAAGTTTATAATTGCAATACATACTAAGCATAATTGATCCAACATTTATATGTTAGAAAATAACATATATTATCCTACTAGATATCCAACATCTAAACAAAGGAAATATAATTTTATCTAGTACATAAAAAGGATTATCGCCGAGAGCCACAATGTTCATCTCACCAAGCAAGATCCTTGGAGGACTAATAGATAAGTGAAAACCTAACATCTTCAAGTGGTTATGCCTAGGCATGAACCCAAGTCTTAAATTTAAGAAATGAGCACCTTACCATCACTCCAAATGACATTCCCTATAATTTATCTAGTACATATATCGTAAACTCAATGATAACCATCACAAATGCATCATATGTGTATTGCATCAAATATAAATTGTAACAAAGCATAATCATTAACATCAAGCTAACTTTATAGCCCTCCTCATCCTCATAGCCCTTGATGATCTAAAAAATAAATGGGAGTTTGTATAACTAAGAAAGAAACCTTGGCAGTTCCTCCTGATTAACCAAGGACAAGTCCCATGAGTAAGGGCTAGGCAAAGGCACTTTAACCTATAAGCACACATTAATATCTGTCAAGCATATTAAGCAAATCATAGCATAAGCATTAGTATGAGCAAAAGATAGAATACACAAATCATTTGCCATCTCCATCACATCAACTAGATAAGCACAAGAAGACTAATATGCATTATATCAAGTGTGAGATCATGATCATGTGTCCTCAACTAGTGTTCAACTATTAAACTATCATGCACATGGATCTACTAATTAGTCTTCATCGACCCTAGTGGTGTCAAACATCTACTATCCATAACTACTAGTGCTAGAGGTGTTCAACATTCCCTCTAACATTCTATAGGTACAAGAGACTAGTGAAGAAACAAACACTCCCTCTATCTCGTAATATGTGATCAATGGTAAAAGCCTCACTGATGCATCCTAGTGGGGGTCGAACCAAACTACAACAAGGTGGTCATCATCTAGTAGTACCATAACTTAGTGCTAGCTTTCATCAATCAACAATCATACAAGCATCTTTCGATCATATAAACGAATGCTAGTGGTTGAGAGGTAATACAACGACAACACTAAGCCTACATGAGTAAACCCACTTGTGGCCCTAATGAAAACATTATTAAGACCAATGAACACAATTTAGACCAACTAACATCACAAGTTGAGAACCCTAAATGCGTTCACATTGGTACAAATGGTAAGGAAGATACAAAAACACCAAAATATATGATCATGGCCTTCACCACAATCCCAACAACTATCCATGGCCAACTACAAACTCCAAATAATAAAAAATAAGAGAAAAAATTAGTAAAACATCTTTCCATGACCTTCATCATGATGTGTGATCAAATCAAATTTCTAATTAATGGATTACAAAGGCTAAATAACCACAAAAAACTTACCATGACCCTATCATAACTCATTAATAAATTTTGTTTTTGACCAGCTACGATATTGGGGCACAAGCTACGATGTTAGATATCCAATATTGCGAACATGTGCAAGCCTATAAATATGACACTTAGGTGCATAGTTCAAACAACTTTTCATTCCAACCTTAGGTAGACTCTTGTAGTTTGTTTTTGTAGTTCAGCGATAGAGTGAATGCCTGTAGTGTGATGTTGACCAGTTGTTCAGAGTCTTTATTTGAGTGAAGTGTACTTGGGCATAGTTCATGATAGAAATAAAGATCAAGATTGTTTTCCATCATTGTAGTATCCACTTAGCTTTATTGTTTTACTTAGCATAATTCTTACTATTTTTCCTAGTTCAACCAATTACATTTTCAAGTACTTTACTTTCCTTGTTCATAATAAAGCAAAATGAGTATGATTGGTTTTAAGCATTAAGTGTGATTTTTTGGTAATCCAGTAGTGGTTTCACTTGATTCGCTTAGTAGTAAACTCATTTGGTAATCCCAGTAACAATTACATGAGCCCAAGGCATGTTCGAAAAGCTAGGAACAAATGCTCATCACACTAGGCTAGAGTAGATTGGTTTACCATTTTCCTTAGACCTAGAATCATTTTCATACTTTGCCATCATAGCTAGGAGTTATGTCCTATCAACATCAACTTATCATGCACCTCATTGAGAGCTGAACCATATGCATAGATTATACTAGCTCCACGTGGAAAGATAACGATCACGAACTTAAACCCAATTACTAGCATATCCACATTGCTTTGTCCACAGATTATGATTGGGCTACATGTGAACACTTCTATCTTGTATGGTTGGGTGTTGGACTACTTCACCACTCATCATTGGTGCTATTGTCGGGGACAAGTCAATGTATGCTTAGTAATTGATTTCTCAAAGTTTGTTGTACTTAAAACACAAAGTCAATTTTCATAACCTTAAGAAAAGCACACTTAAAATAAATGTCTAAAAAATATAACATGGCTTCAAACAAGAACACCACATCCCTTTCTAAGGAACCACAAAGAAGCAATTATGAGAATGGTGGATGCCAATGCAAACAAGAATCATGTATGCTCACACTAATCCTTGTCATCTAGATTTTGCTTTCTCTTCCATTAGGACAATCAAATGAGGTGGAGAGACATACAAGAAAACATTGTCCAACCTCTAAAACGTGCAGCACTCACTATGCTTCAAATTGCCATAAGGGGAATGATTCTAAACCAAATTCAGGAAGGGTAACATGTGACTACGCACATGACTAGGCCTTATGAACCAACAAAGGAGTAAATGAGGAGAGATGCTACCATAGAAATCAAACATGTACATAATAAAGGGAAATAGGTCAACACTTCTGTTATCTTGGAAGAACTTGATGCTAATACATTCATTGTAGGACAACTCCATCAGAATTATGAAGAGCCTTCAAAAAAACCTATCATTAAGCTAAAGGAACCTACCAAAAATGCAGTCTACCCTAGTAAAGACACCCTAGAGGGAGGTAATCAACTCAAGATATAAAAGAGAATCAAATCCAAGAGTATCTACAAGATCTCACAAAGATGAATACAAGAGTCATGAAAGGAAAACAAGTTGACACCATTCTTCTACTATCTCATCCCAATCCTCATAGTCATCAAAGGACTTTGATAGAAGGAGGTCCAGGCACAAGGACTATGACAAAGAAGAGAAAAGAACTCATGATCGTCATGACTATTACTTGGGACATTTTGACTAGGAAGATGAAGAATATGAGCAATGCAGACATAAGGATTGAAGAGAGGGTCACAAAATGCATGAGCATAAAAGGGGACACTGCTACAACAGAGTATACAAATCCAACCATGATGATGAATTCCTAATGGCAACACAAAGTATGATTAACATCTAGGAAGTTATTCACATCCCAACCAAGCATGTGAGGGATAGCCAAATCAAATGGCTTGACATGAACAACATGCTAAGATTTGAAGGTGGTTATAATGTCAATCCACAACATCACCTTCAAGCTTTCCATGATGCCTATGCCCTACAAAACACCAAAAGTGATTAGCAAAAGTTAAAATTATTTCCTAGAATACTTGTGAAGGAGGCAGAGAGTTGGTATAAGTCACTAGAACTTAAATCAATTAGATGTTGGAGTACCATGCTCAAACTCTTCAATGATAAATATCAAAATTATTCGCAAGTGTCTAACATAAGAAAATAGATCCAGGGGTGGCAACAAGGGACTCATGAAACCCTTGATACAGTAATGTGTAGATACTATTTATTGTTGCATAAATGCATGTTAGGCACATTGTATATGGGTTGCAGAGTAAAACAAGGGAGACTCTTAGGGTTTATGCCTAAGGTAGATTATCAAAAATGATGACCCATTGCATCCAAAGATTAATTGATCAAGTAGCAAAAGAGGAAGGAGAACTCAAGAAGAGAGAGTCAGCTAAGGAATATAATAGAGACCCATCAATTAGAAAGAGAGATGTGTAGATGTGTGATAAGCAAGAG
>MNCI01034567.1:0-14800 GCA_015680685.1 Gnetum montanum | reverse complement strand
CAAAATGAAACTATGAACTTATCCACAAAGGAGGTCACGAATTCATTTCTTCAACATTCGACATAATCCCACTCTCTAAACACCATCATAGACTCATATCCCAACTTCTCATCACTAGAAGTCAAGCCCTATAGTTACCTCTAATAGAGCCTCAAGGTGGAGATGAGGAAGATGATTTCGTAGCCCAATCTGAACATGAGGATTCATACCATACCGTTAGCCCCCATGCCCATACAAACCCACTATTTCAAACATTCCTAGAAGAGACAACATTTCTTCCACCATCTTCCTTACGGGAATTAGCCATTTCAATTCCCATTTTCTCCAAGTCCAACGTTCAAACTAACGCATCTACTTCTGTCATACCATTGCAAACACAATCCCAGTAGCTTCCTTCTCAAACTAATGCAAGAATAACTTTTTGACCTCAAGTGATTGGAATGCCATCGGTCATACCTGCTTCCACGTCCATCCATTACATACCTCAAGTGCAAATCCAACAAGCACCAACAATTACTTCACAACCAGTGACTGGACAGTGGGTCCCACCAGCTGTTCAGCAAAACCCGTCTACTCACTACAGTGTACCACATCCCATGATCTCAGCCCCAAATTCCATCCTTCCATAACAAACAATTACCCAACAACCTCTTTTTCCAAAAATGATGCCACCATCAAGTCATTATCAACTACTATCAACCCAAACCGTCGATCCACCTACTGCCTAAGAATGGGCAGACACACAAAAGATGATGCACTCATTGGTAGAAGAATTAAAATGCCTTAAAAATTTGAACAATGAGGAAGTCAAGGTGCTAGATTTCTATCAAAATGACCCAATTGACCCCTCAGTCCCACCCTTAACCTTACCAAAGGAAGTCTCGTTATCTCAGTTGACCAAGTACAATGGAGAGGGAGACCCAAATGCCCACCTAGTGACATTTTGAACCAAAATTATTTTGCCTCAGGCTTGACCCATGTAATTCTGTGTGTGTTTGCTATGTCCCTAACTAGAAAAGCCTTAGACTGGTACCGAGCCTTACCCCGTAGCTCCATATCTTCATTGGGAGATTTGTTACACCAGTTTTTCACCTGTTTCAAATACAATCTAAAGTCTGAAGCCACATTAGATAGCTTGATTTAAATTAAACAAGCACCTTTAGAGCCAACACAGAAATTTATCCAAAGGTGGAGTGCATCCCTGAATGAACTTCATGAGCCTATTCCTGAAATGTATATGCTTACCATCCTGAAGGCGACCACAAATGACTTTATTAAATCAAATATTTACTATTTAAAACCTTGTACCTTGAGCCAAGTATTTGTATAAATTAAAGACATAGCAGAGGCTGCACAAACAAGTAATGACCGAGCCTACTCAACCTTTAGGAGCCAACACATGAGGAAACATAAATCCAAAATAATGATAGCAGCAGTGGCCAAAACAGCCTGACCTAGTCATCTAGGATGAAAAGGAAAACAACCCACTGTCCCAAACAGCTATGAAAGAACCACACCCACTCCTACACCTGAAAATTCTTCAAATAGAAACAACAACACAGGTCATGCCCATACCTTTGAAAGAAAAGACCCCACTCAATACATACCATTTCCCATGAAGCCTTCACAATTTCTTGAGCAACTTCTAAAGGCTAGGCTAATTCAACACAAACAAATGTCTCCTATGGCCTCTCAAAGACACGATCAATTTTGCGAATTGGCTAAAAATCCAGCCTTAGCAACAGCCAACGAACCTCCTATTCCAAAAGGCTTTAGGTTAGATAGGTTTTTTGAATATCACCAACAATGTGGTCATGGGATTGATTACTACTTTACGTTGAAACAAGATATATAATGCATGATTGATAGGGTTGAAGTAGTATTTGACGAGGCAAACCTTGTAAGACCCCAAAACCAATCCATGGGGGTCTACAAGGATCCTCTCAATACCAATGATGCACCATATGTGATCTATACTATCCATGTGGAAGATAGACAAGACGTTCCTTGAAAACCTTTTGTGATTCGCAGGCCTTCAAAAAACACACCTACCCCAACATATCCTCAAACCCCTTTCACCATGAGTACATCCCCCACACCATCAAAACCATTCGTCATCCATTTACCTCCTTCTGTTGCAGCCACAACCACACCATTTGAAAACCAACCCATTCCCTTTGTGATCTGGGTGCCAAAATGCCCTGATACACAACCCACCTCCTTTCCCCCGTGACATTTGCATGAATGTCTTGCCGATAGGCTAACAAGAAAACATTTGGAAAGGGAAAACCATCAATGCAAATTGGGACCACCAAAGCCAACACCGCTAAACACCGTTCCCATGAGTCCACCCATTAATGAGCCTAGTACAAGTTATCAAAATGAGGATAATGTCACAAGTCATGTCCCAAAACTAGCATCTTCAGTAAAAACCCCTCCATGGGAAATACGAATGCTAGGTCAAATGGACCAAATCTTTATAGACAAGAGTGCCCCAAATGGTAAAGACCTAGCAAACGCATTGACCCAGGTCACCCAAGCTTTGAAACAAAAGAATACTTCTTTAAGCTTGTATGATCTAGTAATGACTTTACCAGTACATTGAGAAGCTCTTGTGCATATGTTAACTTTGGTCCCTATTATTGAGGACCTTCCAAAGGATCAAAAGGCAACTCAATAAATAGAGTTAAACTACGAAATGTCTGAAACAATGTTAAACTATGTAATTTCTGAAATAACGTTAAACTACGAAATGTCTGAAATGACGTTAAACTACGAAATGTCCAAAATGACGTTAAACTATGAAATGTCTAAAATGACATTAAACTAGCCATGTCTAGAAATTGCCAGTTCCGTGTAAAACATTTTGAAAACGTTACTACCTTTGGCCCACCATGGCATAAAATTGCTAATCCTTTCTTTAACAACAAATGCAATAGTCCATCAAGACTTTAAACTGATGTACCAAGCCCGAAATGGCTTTAAACTAAAGCCAACAAGTTATAGATTTACAAACTCTCGTCATTTTACATTGAATTTTCACTTACAAGTTACAAGTTACGATTTAGGTTCTTGCATGGTTGTTTCTTTCTTTTCCAAGTATTTACCTTGCATCTCGCTTTACACTTTAGAAATTTATGTTCCATTTAGTCGCACACATATACTCGAGAAAACAAAGAAAAACAATAAAAAACATGAAAAATAACAAAAATATTTACATAGAACATCAAGATAACGAAGGAATGAAACCATCTTATACCACAATTAAATTTAGGCCATTACATCAATCTTTATACATTCCATTAAACATCCAAAAATCAAAAAACATCAAACAATTTAAGCTTGACTAATGCAAAGCTCATGAATGGGGTTGATTCCCAAGATCCTCTTTCTCAGCTGCTCCTTCCCCACTAGGGCCAGCCCCATCATTAACATGTCCCTACAAATCAAAAAACAAGAAAAAAAACAAAATAGGTAAGGGAAATAAAGCAAATCATAAACACAAAAAAGTAGGAAAATAGTAACACTAATAATGAAAAACAATAAAATCATACAAAAATGAATGCCACAATAAAACACTCACAAGTGAGGAAGGCCCCAAGTCGGCCTCCAAAAGCCGCAGAATCTCCTTCTTGGGCACATTTACCCAATCCTCCTCCAAGCCAAGATCAATGTTAGCAAGTGCTTTTCCTTTGTCCACCGGGGTCCAAGTAGGGCGCTCAAGAGAAAACACATCTGTCATAGTCTCCCCAGAGGTAGTGGTAATCATTCTCTTTGGAGATCCCTCCACCTTGGTGCACTCTGCAAACCTATCATAAGTGGATCGCAAACCTAACCCATCGATGAACATCTTCACCCAGTGATGTTCAACTGACTCTTCCTTCAACCACTTCTTGTATTGATGCTTGTGGTCCTTTTGGTCTTGGCCCCACTTCCGTATTTTGGTAGCAAATGATTTCCAATCTTGACATTTCTTGTTCAACAAATCTATCTGAGCCTTCTACTTTGCTAAGTCCCATGTAGCCTACACCTTACTATTCAAGATCATCCAATAATGTGTGTAGGTGATTTTGGATGAGCACCATGTGCTATCACTAGATAACCTAGTAGCAGCAAAGTCACAATAGGATTGGAGATTCCTTTTCTCCTCTCTCTCTTTTTCTAGTGTCTCCTTCAGTGTGTGAACCTCATCCCATAGATGCTCAGTCGAATGCCTTAAAGACCAAACTATCTTGGCATTCTGAATGACACAACTAGAAACTGCATCATAGATCTTTCTTGGGACTTGCTCAATATCCCCTAGTAACTTAGGAAGAGCATCAATGTGAATAGCTCTAGAAGGATCCCACTGGAGTTTGGTGCTTGCAAGTGTACACATAAATTAGGCATGATCAAAAATAAACACAAAGAAACATAGTAAAACCAGATGCTTAGCATAATATGTAATGTACCCGCACCTAGTTCAGGATGAGCTTCTTGCAAGCGAGTGACCACCTCATCAACAATGCCTAAAAAAAAATTTTATTTTGCTAGGCATCTCAAGCCATGGCCTCATCGGGTCAATTGATGTGGGATGAGCAGTGGAGGTTTCTTCAATTAGAACCTATGATCTTGACGTGGCCTCTCAAGATATAGGTGCCTCAGGAATTCCAGCATCTACCCCAAAAGGATCAAGATAGTCAAGAACAACACATAAAAATCAAAATACATGGAATCTAGATTGAGCTAAAGAGGAACATACCAAAAATACCTTCGTGGTCTAGCCTAGGTGGATCACCAAACTACAAAGATCCATCAAAAAAATCATCAGGGACATCCCTTTCATCACTTGAATGTCTAAGTGCATCCAAGACCTCTACAAGCTTCATCCCCACATTGTTTGTCCCCTCCTCCTCTTGTGTGACAAGAATTTCTCCCTCCTCGATTACCGCTTCCTTTTCTTTTCCTTCCTCCTCAGGTATAGGAGCCAAGACCTCTCTCTCCTTCTCTGGACTCTCCTCTAAAATAACAACAGAACCTTAAATTTAGTATAGTATAGCTCGTAGGTATATCCAATAGCATATAAATCGAAAAAAGGGAATATATAAAAATAAAACAAACCACTTACCCTCAACTGGAAATATAAACCAAATCTTCTTTGCCCTTGGGGGTCTCACATCTAGGGAAAATTCCTTTACACGTTCCTTCCATTTCACCTTTTCCTTGGACTTTCCAACAGTTTCACTAATTAAGTGTTCAGCCCTCTTAACAAATGTGCACTACTTGGGTGGTTCTAATCCCAAGCTATCACAGGAATGATGAGAGTGGCTGGCCATACCTTCACTAGTAACTAATACAGACTCCCCAATGTCTTCCAGCAGGTCCTGGGATCTAGTGGTGCTATATAAGTGGCAAATCCAAGGGCGGGATAATTGCAAACGGTCCCTCAAAATATGGTGGTTATTCTCATGAATTACTAGGAATTCAGCAAATCTACACAAGTATCCCGCAAAGAAAGCAAAGGTGAAGTGGGATTTTGCATAAATGCTTGAACGTAACCTGATAATTTCCTCACGAAGGCCTCCTAGAAATTGTGCCCAATTATATTGCATGTCTATTTCCAAAACTACATGCATCACATGCGCAGACTCAATCCCAAGGATTCTCCCTCGAGAAAGAGATTTGGGAAACGCTCGCGCCCGAAAGAGAGGATATAGGAAGTTCACTTCCATTGATCGGGTATTCAAGTTCCCTTATGAACTGTCCATCCTTAGTTGCCCTATCCATAGCTACCATGGCGCCATCCATGGGAACACCAAAAAAATTAGAAAGAAACTCACTAGTTAGGTGGAATGATACCTTCACTCCTCGAACCCGTGTGGTAAAACGAGAAGCATCACCACTGAAAGAGTCAACAATCATAACCATCTTAGCAATCAGAATGCTAGCAGTCAAGGCTATAAATAGGTCCATCAAACTGGCCTGGGGGAGGTGACTAATTATCAAATTAGAAGCTCACTTATGTAACCACTTTTGTGATTGCTCTACCTCCCTATACTTTGTAAAAAGTGTAGCGTCAGTATGCCCTGTAGTAATAGTAACTTCTTCAGGGGGGATGACTATTGTAAAAAAACAAACATAGAGAAAGAAAGTTAGAAAAGGGATGTAACATAAAATGATTCAACAAAAAAGGAATATGGAGTTTAAGGTGCAGTCACCTACCATCTGTGACTAGTGAAGGCAATGTGGGCGCAGGATCAATCCTTTGAGGAAAGATTGGCCCATTAGGAGACCAATCCTTATATAACCAACCATGGGCCTGGCAACGCTCAAAGGCTCTTGAAAATTTCTTGTGGGAGTTAACAAGGGTCATCTTGGTCTAGTCTAACACTATGGCATGAAGAATGGTGCCCGCCATAAAAGTCTCTAGCGCTATGCATACTAAAGTAAGCCCGCCATCATTATCATGCATCCCATGTTCATCAAAATGGGGCCTACATAGGAAAAACAACATTCGCATTTAGATGATGACATAGAATGAAAAGCCAATCACAAATTAAAGTAAGACACAAAAGAGCATACCTGTCCACTTTGTATACTGTCCCGGGTAGGTTTTGAAATAAAGTATGCACACGGAGGGCCAAGAAAAGTGTGTTTCTTCTATTGTAATAACTACAAGCAGGCAGCTCCCACACACGAGTTAAAAGTGTGTTAAAGGATGAGTAGATCCACTCTAAAAAGTCCCTCATCGATATCAGTGATGAAGGCTAGCATGTCCTGTGTCGCCCCAGCCAAAATGGTCTCAATAATATCACGAGCCATCTGTTCACATATATGAGACCATATGACAACACTGAAATTTTGTAATATAAATGACAAGAATGAAATAGCATTGGGACGAAACCATATTACATGGGGCCCAATTCGCATGTCATAAGGAGGTGTGTCTGGCCCAAGGGAGCCAAACCAAGCAAGTACCCCAACGAGCTCAATAACAAGGAGAGAAGATTTAGGTCCCCTGCACATAACCAAAACATTAGGTAAGTGAAAATCCAAGAACTAGCAGTAGATCAACATCACATAAAACCAAAAAATCATATAAGCAAATGTAACACCCCATGAGATGAAGTGTAATCTTATGCTTACTGAGGCACATTGAAATCAGTTTCAGAGGAAATCCATGTTTAAAATCCCAGAAAATAATAAACAATGTAAACAATATAAAATCTAGAAATCATTGAACATCTTCACGAAAAGCCCAAGATTGAAAATTCAAAATTCAAAATCATGTTGCCTTGGGCAAAAATCCAAAACCCATGGTCACGATGCCTAGGGAGAAAACCGAAAATTCAAGTCACGCGGCCCAGGGAGAAAAACTAGAAACTCATGGTCACACTACCCAAGGAGAAAATCGAAAATTCAAGTCATACAGCCCAGGGAGAAAAACTAGAAAATCATGGTCATGCTACCAGGAGACCTGAAAATCATGCTAACATTACCCTAGAATGATGGCCATTTCTTGCTTAGAAATTGCAAATTCATAATCATGCTACAAACAAGGGTAGGACACTCATGTTGCACAGAATTGAAAATTCGCAAAAATCCACACTGCCAAAATTTGTAGGATAGTCACACTATTAAAAAAGCTAAAACCTTGTGGCCCAGGGGCTTGAAAATAGAAAATTCACACCTCATATTGCTCTGCCCTAAGACCAAAAATTTGTAGCCCACACTACTACCTACAGGGCAAAGTTTGTAGTCATGTTGCCAAATACGGTTAGATGGCCATGCTGTTAAGGAGGATAGGGATGGTCATGCTACAGGAAACCCAAAACCTCATGGTCCAAATGCCCAAGGAAGCCCAAAAGCCCAAATTCACAGCCCACATTGCCTTGCCCCAGAAAACCCCAAGAAAACTAGAAACCCTACGACCAAAATGCCAGGAAACCAAAAAATCAACCCACACACTCGTGCCCCAAACTCATGTTCACTCAAAAATTGCAATCCCAAAATCCAAATCACAGCCACAAATTCTCACCCTAGGTAACGTTGCTTGCAAAAATACGCCAAAGAAAAAATTGGGGGAAATGAATTTACCCATGCAGGGCCTTCTTCCACGTCGGAATTCTGACTTGGGGGAGACGTTGGAGGAGCTCTTCACTCTCCTCCATGAATGCCAGGGCTACCTACTTCTTTCCCTTATCCCCAGTTTGCTTTCCCTTGCCCTTGTCTCTCATGGTCATGCTGACATTGATGCCTTGGCTTGCACTGCACTTTGGTCACACTATCCTCCAAGTTCCAACAATTCACGTTAACACAAATGAGGCCTCCTACTTCAAAAATTCCATTTTCTACCCTCCCCCTAGTAATTTAATTTAATTCTAATTTAATGTATGTCCTTTTATTTCATCTCCTTATTTTAATTTCACTTTATTGTTGTTTAGGTCATCTTCACCTTGTGTGTGCCAAAATACCCCCAGTCATTCTAGCCTCAGGGGATGAGGCCTAGAATTTCTTATGAAAAGAGGAGGAAAGTGCAAAAAATCAACAATGATAAATAAATAAACATATATAAACACTTGAAAATTTCATAAAATTTCATAAAACTTTAAAATCTCCACGACCTTATTGTCCACCCGAAAATTTAAAATTTAAATATAGGCTTTAAAAATTTAAAAATTCTAAAAATAGTACATACACTCAATTCAAATGGCAAGTCAACATGCGGCTCGGTATTGCCTTAAACTACCATGTGGCCCGGTATGGCCTTAAACTACAATGACTTCCATCACATCTCCTAATTTTGTCAATACACAGTTTAATTATCCTATGCTCGTTTACACTTTGTAACTCTCCTACCAAGGGAATGTCTCTTACTTCGTTTCCATTTTAATTGGCAGGAGTAAGTACCATGGCCACCAACAACATCCTCTCAACATTGTCTCTCAATGGACCATACGGAGATGTAGAAAGAGAAATCAACCCAGAATCTTTGAATCTAAATCCATCCACCTATACCGATCTAATAACTACCACTCAAGAAATATTAGACTGGCCTAAAAATGTGGCTAAAACTCTAGATCTAAAAGCTAACAATATCACTAAAGATCCTCTGGTTGAAATCCCCATTACCATAGTCAACGACGAAGCCAGAACCTTGAAATTAAGTGTCCTACTAGACCTGCAACTCGTAGGCGACATCACTCAGGTGTTAAATGAAAACATAAAAACATTCACATGGTCATACATAGACATGCCAGGACTAGACCCCCAGATCATCCAACACAACATTATTCTTGATGAAAAAATTAAACAAGTGAAACAAAAAGCATGAAAAGTTAGAACCAAAGTTGCGTTAGTAGTTTGCGCTGAAATCACAAAACTCTACCAAGCCAGCTTCATCCAGGTTATTGATTTTTCTGATTGGGTATCAAACATTGTTGTGGTCCCTAAAAAGAATAGTAGTATACGCATATGCATTGACTTCCGTGACCTCAACACAGCCACCATAAAAGATGACTTTCCATTGCCCAGCATTGATCAACTTATTGACACGACCACTAGGCATGCACTATTATCCTTTATGGATGGATTTTTGGGCTACAATCAGATAAGAATTAATCCAGAGCATCAACTTAGGATAACTTTTATGACACCTTGGGGGACATTCTATTATACAATGATGTCATTCTGCCTTAAAAATGTAGATGCCACATATTAGTAAGCAATGACATACATATTTAGTGATTATATGCTTAATTTTCTCAATGATTATGTTGATGATATAGCAGTCAAATCTAAAACAACTGAAAAACATGCAAATGATCTAGACTTAGTGCTTAAACGTTGTCTCAAATATGACCTTAGGCTTAACCCAAAGAAGTGTGTCTTCGGTGTTAAAATGGGCAAAATGCTTGGTTTCCTAGTCTCCAAAATATGAATATGGGTAGACCCCGATAAGGTCAAAGCAATAACCAATATGCAACCTCCAAAAAACCTTACCGAACTACGTGGCCTCCAAGGTAGACTGCAATTCATTAGACACTTTATCGAAAGGCTGATGGATAAGTTGAGTTCCATGCAACATCTATTACAAAAGAATGTACATTTCCAATGGACTCAACAATGCCAAGAAGCATTCAAGAACATAAAACAAGAGTTGGCCCAACTACCAACCGTTTATCCTCCACAAAGTGACAAACCTTTCTACATCTATCTTGCAACTTTCGATTCCTCCATCGCATCCATGTTTTGTCAAAAACATCAACATGGAGTCGATATCCTTGTATATTATCTAATTCATGCTTTAATAGCTTATGAACAATGATACAACGATGTAGAAAAATCATGCCTCGCCCCTGTCTTCTCCTTGAAGAAATGGCGACATTATCTCTTCCATTATCAGGTTTACATTATTTGCAAGGATAATGTTCTCTGTGCCATCACTAATAACATCTATGATTCAAGTAGGCTAGCTAGGTGGAAAGCGATGATTATAGAGTTTGATTTGCACTAGGTCACTCAATCTTCCACAAAAGGTCAAGCAATAGCCACATAGGTAACTATCTCGTTGATGCACGATCAAGCAACAATAAATCCCAAATTCCCAGATGAAAATATTAACAATGTAGACACCATACCTAATAACTATGAGGCAATCCTCTACTTCGATGAAGCTTCAACCTCTCGAACAGGAAGTGCTGCAGCCATTTTAACATAACCCTCTGGAGAAATCCAACATTTTTCGTACCGCTTAACCTTTCCTTACACTAATAACGTAGAAGAATACGAAGGTCTTCTTAGAGGCCTTCAAGTAGCATTAACTTCAGGAATCTCATGCCTTGTAGTTCAAGGTGATTCAAAATTAGTTATTAATCAAGCCACTGAGGTCTACACATGCAAAGCCTTCCATTTACAACCGTATTGTGATTTGACCAAACATCTAGTGAGGCAACTAGTAGAGGTGGATATACAAATGTCCCTAGAAGAGAAAACACTGTTGCTGATGCACTTGCCACACTAGCCTTAAAATTGACACCTAAAATGTTTCATGCATTACCTAGTTCTATAACTAGTTGTGTTGAACCTGTAATTAACACTCTAAATGAAGTACCTGTAGCATCTGTTAGTACAACCCACACAATAAAATGATATGATGACATAAAAGAGTATCTTCTAAAAGCTAAAACTCCACAACACTTGACAAATGCTCAAAAATACGCTATACGAAAATGTTCCCGGCAATATGCATTAATAGGAGACACCTTGTGTCATAAATCATATGAAGGTATTCTACTAATGTGCATTAGTAGCATTGATGGTCAAAATATCGTAGAACAAATCCATGAAGGTATACAGATCTGCTACAATGCTAAACTGGCATCATCCAAAGGGTTATGACATGAAACTAACCCACAACAGTCCACTAAGACTATAAACTGGCAACCTTACCAACCATCAGGAAAAACTTGAAAAGATGTGTTGCTACAATTGGGTATACATGTTCCACAAAGACTTGCTGCATGACTTTTCTCATGGGCCTTAATGAAGCTGATATTGTTCATAATTCTGTCTACGTTGAAAATTTTCGTTCATGATTCTGTGGGTCCATCTCCTTGTTTAAAGTGCTTAGCTGATCATTTCATTTGTGTTTTTTTTATCTTCTTAGAGTTGTGTTTGCAGGATGACACTCTTGAGGTGTTCGTACATGGATGCACTTCATTGTGACAACAAGGTATCACATTCTTCCTAATGCATGTAACTGGATTAATCAATCCATTCATAAGTACATTCCCGACTCCCGATACATCCCCTATCTCCCCATTATGCTCCCCTTAGCCTATGTAATTCCCCCCCCCCCTAATGCATTCTTCTCACCTCAAAACTCTTGATACACTATTGCACACTATAGCTCTCTAAGCAGCTACGATGATACAAAGTACATGATGCAAAATGCAAGTGCTCAAACACAAGCATGACACAAAAAGTAAGCTCTTTCAAAAAGATCAAGAAAAGAAAAATGAAAGAAAAGGAAAAGACAAAATAAAGTAAAAAAAGAAAGAAAAGAAGAAACAAATGAGAAAATAACAAAAAGAAAAAAGAATAAAAAGGTCAAAGAGAAAAATGCATGGAAAAGGTCTTCATGACCCCATTGACATCATAAACCACAGACTATTGGCTATTCTGATACAAGCCTCAAGCAAGAAGGCAATTGTCTTGAAAAATAGCTACACTTGTGTCTCAAAGAGACCATTTGGCACATCATTACATGGCTTTGGCTGTTTACAATGGGTCCCACAAATACTCTATAAAAGTCCCATTTCTCTAAAGAACGCACCTCCTATGTCTTGGTTTCGAGTCTGCTAAAAACCCAGCTATTGACAAGGACCAATGACATAACTTGTTCATGCGAGATCATTCCTCTCCCACAATTTCAATAGCAATTATCACCCTTGACCAACTCTTGGCTTCCCTTGGGTACAACTAATCCCCTCCCCTTGCATCTCAAACTGCATTTCCCTGATCCCATGTACTTTTGAAAATGGTGCAATGACATCCATCCAAGGGTTGATGGATAATTCTTGGCACTTGCTTGATCATGGTGTTTTGCACTTCTTTGTCGATGCTTCTCGGGTGGATTCCTCTAGACGTCAACTAAGAGGGGCCAATGAAACACCACTAATTTCGGCCTAGCACTTTGAAATGGAAATGACTCAAGTCCTTTACAAAATTTGGCTAAGGCATTGAGCTCACATCCAGCCTGCCCAAGGTAGTTTGCTCACCCTCATCATGAACAACTCCAAGCAACGTCAAATCAAGTGAAAAGTGGAGGTCAATTGTTTGAAGTTCAAAATTCCAGTGTTCAGTGTCTAGTGTAAAAAATTGCAAATTTTTAGGTCATGCTACAGGTCACACTGAGTGTGACCACAGTGTAACCTACGCAAAAAGGGCTCCAAATCAAACACATTCAAGCTCAAATTTCCAGATCCAGATCACACACAGGCAAGAAGCAGTTGTACTTAGAAACAAGCTTCAAAACATTCAAAATTTGGTGTCAAAAATTGCATTTTACCTGACTCATGCTGAGGTCATGCCCAGCATGACTGCCCAACGTGACTCACACTCAGGTCATGTTGAGGTCACACCCAGTGTGACTACCCAGCATGACTGTAGTGTGACTACCAGTCACGCTCACACAAAAATACTTCAAACACATGCCAAAGATACACTGAAGCCTAGACAATTCATGTTGGAAGCCCTGGTCAAATAGAAATGCCTCGAACAGCCTCAAATCGACATCTCAACATCCCCCAGCACTCTATCCATGGTCAACCGAGCCTAGTCAAATTTCTCTTGTTGTACATTTCATTGTAAATCCCCATTTCAAGCCCTCATGGTCTAAATTAAATGTACTTTCATGGGCTTGAGTAACCCATGAGTTGTAAAATGCAATGCACCTGGTCAAAAACATAGCTTGTCAACACACATCCAACTCATGCACAACTTTTCAACATACATCCAACTCATGCATAACTATCCATTGGACACATGTCAATTGATCTATTTTCCTATTAAATCCAGACTATTGATTCCATTTTGTAATTTCGCACCCAAGCCTGGTCTAGCCCTATAAATACCTTGTCAATTCACGTGAACCAGAAGGGGGGCAAGAGGAGATTTTGGTAATTCTGAGAACATAGGTAGAACTAGCAATCCTTGGGTGCTCGACACACTTGACTCCTGGCATCCAAGCACTTCTCACATCACATCACATCACATCATTGCATCACATCATTCCCAGGGCTAGATGTTTGACACCCACACGTGCGGCTACGCTTTGACTGGTGCATACCTTTTTTATTAAACAATACAATACAATTCAGTATTGCCTTTCATTTACATTGTTTACTCTGTTTATGCTTTTTTTATGATTTAGCTTTGTTTATGCTTTGTTTACAATTCAGTCTCTGTTTACGCTTTGCGCTCTGTTTACATTTCATGTCACTGTTCGCATTCCGTTTACACCGTTTACGATAACCCCAGCACTAACCATAGCTTATGCTAGAGGAAGTCCTTGGTTGATTTGCGTGCAAACCATCCAAGGCACTTTGACTTTGTTCCCTTTTCTAGCTTGCCCTCAAGCGAAGGCAAGGTCAATTGTGCATGCCTGATAATCTTTCAATGTCTATTTTCCTTCTAGCCTTACACCGACGATTTAGGTCAGTACACCACATAGATAGGATAAATTTCCTATTCACAAGATGATGCTCCCATGACCTTTGAGTAGTAGGCTATGGTGCGCATTTTTCGGGCTTCTTCCTAGTGGAGATTAGCTAAGCCTCTCATCTATTAGAGGAAGGGCTCTTCCTCATCCTCTCAGGAGGCTCCATCTTAGCTAGATCCACTAGCTTCATTTCATTTCTGAGTGAAGCTTTATCCATGGAGAACTCCAATACAACCACATTCTTTAAACAATGATGATGAGCAGCAGGTGTCTAGCACTAGCACTAACAGTGATGATGATGATGAGGAGACCTATTGACCTTATTAAGTTGTAATTGCTTCTGATGATGACTCAAATAATGTGACCAAAGTCAGTGATTAGGATCCTTGGGTGCTCTCTCCCTTTTGATGATATACACATGTGGTTTTTGTACATGATGAGGATATATCAACAATTGTATACATTGTGGATAGGTTGTATGGATAGTTTAAGAATTTATATCATGCTGTTGTGTTTTTTTGATATTTTTGTTATAGATACAGGTTTTTCCCATTATATTCTTATTTTTAGATTTCATGCAATCTCTACCTTGTGCCT
>MNCI01034565.1:0-10318 GCA_015680685.1 Gnetum montanum | reverse complement strand
GTTAGCCTATAGATGGTATGGTGTAGTTAATTTGTGCTCTACCTCTAAGTGTTGCAGTAGTTTCTTGAATGTTAGCCTTATAAAATATGTTGCATTACCTTATATGATTGTATCTAGCATACCAAACATATTTACCATTGAATGAAAGGGTGATAGGACCCTTGAAGTCAATTCCCCAAAAATCAAAAGGCAACAACACTTGGATCCACCACTATGATTTCTTAAAGTTGTCCCGCTACTATCTTACTAACAACACTTGTAGGATTTCATAAATTTGTGCACATAACTAAAGAATGTTGGCCAAAAGTAACCATCCATGAGAATTTTAATGATTGTTCTCCTTCCTGTGTAGTGGCCTTCACATGGCCCTTCATGCACATCTTGGAGAACTCTCAATTGGTTCTTTTCTAAAACATACTAGAACACCAAGCCATTATGTAGACATTACACAAGTTATCCTCTATCCCCATAAAATGCTTGATTTGGTGCAAGAAATGCTAATTCTTGCACCTATCCCATTTAGGAGGAACTTTCTGCTCCTTCAAGTATGTAAGATAATAAGCAAACCTAGAAGTAACTACTAATGAGGAAACTACATTCACCTTTGTAAATAAAGGATCATTAAGAAATTAATTGAATAAAAGCATTTCATTATCCTTGTTATCCCACCTCAATCAAGATAAGTTATTTTTAATAACACTTCTTGTCCCCTTCTTATCAATCATGGTAAAGTTAATCTCCTATAAGATTACTAAACATCAAATGATCCAAGGACTCACCATTGATTTATTATGAGAAATAGATTTTACTATGATCATTATATACAAAACTAAGATATTCAAGCACATAATGCCTAAAATTTTTGAAAGCATACACCATTACCGTTAGCTCCTTTTTAGTTATGGTGTAGTTTAATTATGCACCATTAATGTTTCTACTTTTCTAGTGGATGTAATATGGAAATTTCTAATCATCCATTTACATAAGCATGGCTCATGAGTCATAATTGGATTCACCAGGTAATATGTGGAAAGGTCTTAACTAATCCAATGTTCATAGAATTGGAGTTTTTATGAATATTTACTTGAAAAGCTTAAATGTCTTCTCACAATCCTCTAACCAAAAAAAAGGTGCATCCTTCTTGGTGAGTTCTAGAAATGGTTTGATAATATTTGAAAAGTTCTTAATAAAATGCCTATAATTCGTTGTATGTCAAAATAAAAACCTCATGTATTTTACTATTTGAGATTGCTAAATGATTCCTTATATCACTTTAATCTTCTTAGGATCAAAGTCAATACCTCATTTTGAAATCTAATGTCCCAAGACAATGCTTGCATGGACTATGAGAGAACTCTTTTGCCAATTAAGTTTTAGGTTAGTTTCCAATCATCTCTTTAATACTTATACTAGAAGGTGTGCTACTTATTCAAACATGAACTTGTAGGTGGAAAAGTCATCCATAAAGACTTTAACATCATTGGTAATTTGCTTCTAAAATATGTTGTAGACCAAGTATTGGAATGTAGTGGGAGTATTACGTAAGCTAAACAACATCTTGTTAAGTAAAAAAGTTCCCTAGGGGCCTATGAATGTTGTTTTAGCTTGGTCCTCAAGGGCAATTTTGATTTGGTTATAACCACTATAACCATCCAAAAAGCTGTAATATTTGTGTCTTGCTATAGTATCCAATACTTAATCAACCAATGGAAAAGAAAGTGATCTTTGAAGATTTCCATGTTCAATTGCCTAAAGTCTGTGCAAATTTTCCTTGAGCCTTCCTTCTTTAGCACAATCACAAGTGGACTCACCCAGTTATCATTTGTAGCAAGATAGATGAATCTTGATTTTAAGAGTTTTTCAATCTCTCATTTCACTACATACTTTACCTTTAAGCTCAACTTGTACTATGATTGGTATTTTGGCTTGACTAAAAAATCCACGTATATTTGATATTGACATATATGTGGATCAATTTCAATGATCTCATCATAAGACCACACAAAAGCTATTAGTCATTTGTTCACCACGTTCAAAAATTTCTTTTTATTTTCTTCTATTAGCCTAATAATGATAATTACTAATTTTTATTTTTCAATAAAGACATACTCAAGTGATTCTAATTTTTTTTAGTTTAATTGGTTTAGAGACTACCTCTTCTAGAATTTGTAACTATCCCTAATTAGTGTCTTCTTGATGTACCTATCTTAATTGAAAATTTTCTTACCTTACTTCATCTCATCCAAAATTTTTACATAAGAGCTTGTGAGTGCTTTTTGTTATTCGATGAAAATTGAGGACTTGTAGCTCTCATATTTCATTAGCCACTGAGTGTCTTCTTATTTCATGGCTGCTACATGTAAGCATCTCTACACAGACATACTTCTTCTTCACATGAATTGCATGCTTGGATGTTTCTATGATTAAAGGTCCAAACTTCTCAAATANAACTTGATGGTGCATTTCTTGACTGATGGAAAATTTCATGCCTTATACATTTCTTGAGAAATCAAATTGACCTTAGAACCTAAGTCTAGTAGAGCCTTATAATATTTATTTCCAACAATCAATAGATTAGAGAACTTTTAGGATATGTTCTCTTTTAGGAAGAATATCTACTTTGATCAAGTTTGTTACAACATGGTTTAACATGATAGTTTTTACATTCAAGTTTTGGTTTAAAGATTACTTGTTTGAGGGATTCGAGAGTCTTGAAATTTAACTAGAGTCCACATTCACTAATGCTTAAAGTGATGAAAAATATGATGCTAGAAAATTAAAAAATCCCATACAAAATAGTTTTACTTCAAGATCCATGAGCCTCGAAAGGATCTTAGAGCACCTTAAATGGTCTAGTTGATCACTTGAGAACTTAGAAGGTGTGTTACTAGGCATCATAAGCAAGAACAAACTAAAGAGTATGAAATGAGGATTTAGCACTGGATTGAGAATAGAGAAAGATGTATAAAATGTGCACACAATATGGCCAAAAAAACTGCAAAACTTTGTATTAAAATATTGTAAAATACTCTGAGTAAATAGGTTCATAGAGTATAGATTTGTGGGGTTTAAAAGCCTAAATTTGGTGTAGGAGGTAGGGTGTGTTCTACACTAGATCTGAATTGTTTTGCTATTTGATCTAGACTACAATAAATGTTGCTAAAAATGTTGTAAAAGGCTATGGAATTTGCACTAATTTCTTCATTTTCTACTAAAATCAAGTCTTTCTTTTTGCCAAAAAATGCTCTTCTCTATGTGTTGAAAAGATCTAATAAAAAGTCTTCAAAAAATGGTGTAGAATCTAGTATAAATAGGCTTGGAATTTGTTATTCTAGTGTTCTCTATAGTCCCATATGCTTTCTAGAGCATTACAAAATGTTTTTAAGACATTTTCATGGCCAAAAAAGTGCAATGTATTGGTTACTAGTGTTTTTGGCTTTTTCTATTATGTTTTGATAACATATGGAGCTTATTTTTATGGTCTCAAATTACAACATATTGGCCACCAACGTTTTTGAATTTTGCTACTAAATTTGACAACATTTTTAGCATTTTGACCTTCACATGCTTACATTAATGAAATTCATAGCATGTAGGCTATAAATTTCACTTTACACATTAAAAATGGTCTAATATTTTTTCAAAACAATGCCATAGTATAGGATTTTTGATGGGGAAACAAGGTAATTATTACTACCTTTGAATTCCCCTCAAATTATAATGTACATTCTAGTTAGCAAGCTTCTTGTTGGCCACATTAGATTTCTTAAGGTGTTTCATTAGTTCCTCTTTGTTGATGTTTTGAGGCTTGATCCAAGAGACATCAACAAAGAATGTGAAACACCACTATAGGTACATCACCAACGCTCTCTCTACACGCTCAATTTTGTAGCTCTTGAATAATGCCAAGGAGTGCTCATGATGGTGAAATAAGGTCATAATGGGTTGTTAAGAATTTAGGATGAAATAATGGTTACATTGGCTATTTGAATGGTTGCATGGACTAATAAATAATTCAAAATGTGTTGACATCATTGTTATGGCATGGCAGTGACACGTTTTTCTAAATAAGAAGGTCTTCATGCTTTTTGATTTAATTGTTGGTTACTCAATGACGTTTCAAGGAACTAGCACATTATCATAGGCTTCTTTGGCCACCTGGCTCATCCATTTTTTGAGAATCTTTGATTGGTTTAATTTTAGGCTACATTGGCCTCTTGGCTTTCTTAGCATCTCTCCATTTTGGTTTTGCTTTCTTCTTCTTCTTTTCTTTTTTGTGGAAGCAAAACCTTCATTGGATTTCATGGCTAGGACAAATTATTATTTTTCAAACTAAATGAGAAGTGTTACATTAATCAAACTTGCTGATCAAACACGTCGAGAATGTCACATGGCCATGGTGCATAAATCTCAAACATACATTTTCATAGTTAGCAAGGTAACGAGGGCTATAGTTTGGTTATGGGATTATGGCTTGAAAGGAGTAATGGAAGCGATGTGAGGTGAGAATTGTTGACAAGATTGAATAAGCTAGCCAAATCGCATTAATAAGCTAGATAAAGATTAACAACACTAAAAGAAAACATATTAATGTTAGATGTAATAAGGGTTGTGTGAAGGTTTTCATGTTGTTTCATAGGGAGTTGGTGATGTTTTAAGTAAACTAAAGTTTTGGTGAGAAACTTGGTTTCAGGCTTTTCTCCTTACCATTATGGATTGAAATGGGGAATTCAACCAAGAAATCCTCCATGATGTTTTTGGCTTAATAGTTAAGAGCAGTGAGGGCACTTCAAGGTACTGAGGCTATATGGTATAAAGGCTTCTAGGATCTAGATTTAGGTATTCAAGGTCCAATTGGTTGAACAACATCACCAAAAGAATCTACATAGGCTCAAAGGCTATTCAAATTTCTTTCTCATCCTTTTAGCTCAACTTTGCATGTTAACAAAAGCACATCAAGTGCTATCTACATGATAGAATTATTAAACAATGTTTAAATAATGCAAAATATTGTAATACTAAAGTGAGATAACAAAGAATAAGGTCAAAATAAAGTAAAACAAGGTAAGATGAGGCTAAAAGAAGGTAGATTAAGATGAAACAAGGTAGGACAAGGGCTAAATGATGCAGAATGATATAGGATAAGGTTAAATAAGGTCCAAATAAGGTCAAAATGATGTCAGATGAGATCGAATGAGGCCTAAATGATGCCAAATGATGGTAAAATGAAACTAAATGAGGTCAAATGATGTCAAAATGAAATGAAATTATGTCAAATGATGAAAAATGATATCAAATGATGTCAAATGATCTCAAATGATACCAAATGATGTCAAAATAAGGTCAAAAAATATCAAATGATGTTGAAACAATATCAAAATGATGTCAAATGATATCAAATGACATCAAATGATGTCAAAATGATGTAAAATGATGTTGAATGGTGTAAAATGACATCAAATGATATATAAAAAATATTNGTTGAATGGTGTAAAATGACATCAAATGATATATAAAAAATATCAATGATGGAGGATGAGATCAAATAAGGTCAAATGACCTTTCATGAGGTCAAAATGATGCTATATAATATTATAAAGTTTTTTTTACTAATTTTGTAGTCAGAATAAGAAAAAATCTAACAAAACATGCTATAAATTGTCAAAATTAGAAAAAAAAGGCTATAAATTGTTAAAATAATGAATTTTCATGGTTAAACTAGTTAGAAAAGCCAAAAATACTAAACTCTAGCTTGTAGGAACCATTTTCATAGCATGTTAACATCATGTGGCATGTCCATAGCATGTGGAGCCTAGACTCCTAATGTGTAGGGTGCATTCCTAGAATGTGGGACTAGATTTGGCTACTTTTCGAGATTTTGGGCTAGGTTTCTATCTTGTTTAGGCTTGCATGATAGCATATAGGCTATGTGGGAGAGATATAGAACTTGTTCAACTATCCTAGGTGGTGTATGAGCAAATTTGATCAAGTCAATTGCATATTGGTGCTTTGCACATTGCCCCACATACTAGAGTGTGTGGGACTTAGGTTCCTATTATGTGGATGCTCTAGGTTAAATCCTTAGCATGTGGAACCTGAACTCCCAGCATGTGGATGCGTTTGGATGGATTTGTGCCTTGTAAAAATCCTGTAGATTTTTCCTAGGCCTAGTGGGATCCTCCAAATAATGTTTGAGGCTCTATGGGTAGTGTATGGTGTATGTTGATTAGATCAATTATTTGTTTTTGTCCCACATGCTATGTCACATGTTGGTATAATGTGTGGGAATCATGTTCCTAGCATGTGGATCAAGGTGGTGATTTGTTTGGGTTCTACATGCTACCTCACATGCTAGCACAGTGTGTTGGATTGATGTATGTAGTGTGTTAACCTCAAACCAAGTTTAATAATGTCTAAAGTACCAAATGTTAGTTTTAAGTCCAAGTGCAATGTATTTATTAATCCTTTCACTATTTCTCTCATGCATAGAGAATGAATATTTTTGCGATTTTTTTGGGGGGTGGGGGTGGGGGTGTTGTTCCACTTGGTAGCATATGGAAAAGTTTCATTAAGCAAGATGGTTGTTTTTACCACACACATTATTCCACACATTGGCTCAGCTATCCCACATGTTGCTGAACCAAGAAAACACTTTCCCATGTGTCACACACTATCCCACATGTTGCCACAATGTTACTTGGATTCTTAGTGTGTAGGATCAAAACCCAATTTCTTAAATATGCAAATGACAATTTATTAGTGTGTGAGAGCTTTGTGGGTAGTGTGTGGGAATTTGGAAAGGATTTTGATAATAAAAACCCATCGTATGAGCTAATCTCTTCTCCAATCTCCCATCT
Organism: Gnetum montanum; assembly: GCA_015680685.1. Taxonomy (NCBI): domain Eukaryota; kingdom Viridiplantae; phylum Streptophyta; class Gnetopsida; order Gnetales; family Gnetaceae; genus Gnetum; species Gnetum montanum. The sequence continues at coordinate 3,461 of MNCI01034565.1, read as the reverse complement.
GCAGTGTGTAGGAGCTGGATTGTGACCAAAAACCAAAACACTTAGCATTTCCTAGTGATTTTAGCTTCTACCCATCTCTTATACCTAGCATGCTTCTATAGATCCAAGAATTTTAGGCTTCCTTCTACAGCAGTCAACTTAGAACCCTACAATCATGGTGAAGAAAATTGAATCAACTAGTCGAAACCCAAGATTAGAAGAGTTGGAGGAGGCTATATGGATTATTTCCAAGCTTTTAAATCATTCTATAAGTGAAGGATCTTCCTCAATGTCTACCAGGTACCAATTTTTCTTGTATTTTCTTTTAGTTCACTGAAATTATTGAAACCTTTTCCCACCTATAGGCTTAATCTAATTAAAATTTTAGATTTTGGTCAGGTCCAATCCAAGGTTTAGGTGTTTTGACTATGTTAGGAGTAAAATTTGGAATTTTTAAAATTTTTTTATGAGGATTTGGATTTTCTCCAAAACTCATACACAGTGTTGGTGCCATATTTTTTCTTGTTTTAGCCAAATTTCATCATTTTTTTGTAGCATGTGTATGGATAGATTTTTGAATTTTGACAGCACGTGATTATTTTTTTGGGTTTTTTAGCTATCTTGGTGGTGAAATCAAATTTTTTGAATTTTTTTTGGATTTTTTCTCAACCCAATACACATCATTTTGGCTTATTTTTTGAAAATTTTGCAGTTTCTCCATGGATTGCAATGTTGGTAATTTTTTGACCACATGTGGTCAACATCCATGATTCTTGGGGATGATAGATGTAATGTAGAAGGGTTTTGGAAGAAGTTTGGAATTTTTAGAATTTTTTTCAAATTTTTCCTATGCTTTTTACTACAGTTGATTTACTATAAACTAGGGTTTTTTGGTAAAAGTTTGATGAAATTCTAGGTTTTTCTACACCTGTAACTATAGTGTTGATGGTGAATTTGGGTTGTTGGGAGTATGTTCTCTACATCTGTAATTGAAAATAATTTTTAAAATTTTTTTCAAGGTTTTTCTTAGCCCTGGGATGTATGTTGGTCAATGTCCTACTTAGATGCAAAGCTTTTGGGTTTTTCTTGGCTTGCATTGATAGCGTTTATGCATTTGGAGCTTGAATTTGGGCATTGTGGGTTTCTTCCCAATCCCATGGCCAACATGTGAGCACATGGGCCTTGCAAGGGTAGCATATGACACTCTTAAAACTTATATTGTGGTATATGAGGAACTTTGGGGTTTTGTCCCAAGGATGAATGGTAGTGTGTAGGCTCCAAGAACTAAGAAAACTTATGTTTTTTGCTTCCACTCTTTCCATATTCCTAGCATTTGGAACTTTTTAAGACTTTTTGACTCTTATTTTGCAGAAAATACCCACTCTTCAAGCTATAGCATTGTCAATCCTAGCCTCCCATTCTTGTGAAAACTTGTTTTGTGTTTTTAACATTATCAGTTTGATGTTATTTTATGTTGTAGTTTTGGTTTTTGATGTGGTTTTATGTTTTAATAGTTTTGATGTTTTTCTTGTTTACAAGCCTTTGGTGCTAAGAGTGATGATGTTAGTGATGATGTTAATGATGATCCCCCTCCTCCTTCCATGGCTTAGTTTTGACCTCCGATGGACTTGTTATATTTTGTTATTTTAGTTGCATCATTATTACTGTAGTTGGCTATCATGACCTTAGAGACTATGTGTTATTTTTTGTTGTTATCTATTGCACAATGCAACTATGGCTAATTGACATTTATTTTTTGTTATTTTCATATAGTGTGACTATGGTTACTATTTTGGTTATGGTTCAAAACATTTTTTTTGTTTGGTTTTTTATGTTTTGTATTTTCTATAACAAGACTACAAAGTAAAATTTGGAAGTATGATGTAATAAAATGAAATAATAAAAATAGGCATAATTGTTAAAGTAAAAATCATTCATCATGTATATGCAAAGGGGAAATAAGAGAGGTCACATACTCACTAATTTTAGGCCTTGGCACTCCATGGTATTACCAGTTTTAGGCCTTAGCACTTCATGGTATTACCAATTTTAGGCCTTGGTGGGCCATTCTCTTACCAATTTTAGTTCTTGGTAGGCCATCAATTTTCTAGTAAGCATGAGATAATCTTGAAAGAAAATATAGGAATAAAATGAACATATAAACATGATATAAAATTGGAAAGGTAAATAAAATATCATTAACAAAAGAAGGGATAACATGTTTAGTATTGGTGCATTGCTTGATCTTTAATATATCTAGGATCCTACATTTACCATTCTTCTTGTTGAATATGGCAAGAGGTGGGTGTTATTTCTAGTTTTTTAATGTTGTAGAGTTGGTGTTGTTGTTATTGTTAGTGACCCAAACTGGAGTGTGGGGAGTTTTATCTTAAAAATACACCTTTGAACCTCATTCAATTTTTAACATTATTCACTGATGGTAGAAACATGTTGTCCTCATGAATCATGATTTTACCATCCTCATAAGGCAAGTGAATATCTTAGTGTATAGGATATGAGATTGCTCAAAGCTTCGCTAACCATGGCCTTCCTAGGATTAAGTTGAAATCATCTGTCTCTTCAACCATTAGAAAATTGGCAGATGTGGAAAACTATTACCCAGCTACAAAGTCTAATGAGATGCAGCCTTGTACCACCACTCGTGATCCATTGAATGACTTGAGTGTGGAGGTAGAGGTTTCTTGGATGTTTTCAGTTAGGTCTAGTTTCTTAACAATGGTAAATGGTATCCACATTAGTTTTTGTTCCATCATAGCCATGGACATGATGAACCTAATACTTTTTGAAACATATAGTAATGAGAAAAGGAGAAGATAACACTTGTATATTTGGTGCATCAACCTTCACTTCAATATTGATGAGTCATGAATTATTGGCCGTGATATCACGTACATGATATCACAGGCAAAGCGATATCACATATGCGATATCACAGCCTAGACGCGATATCACATATGCGATATCACAGCCTAGACGCGATATTGCAACATGTCTTCTTCTCTATAAATAAGAGGCGGCTAGATTTGGAAGAGTAGTTTTAGTTTTTAGTACTAAGGTAGGGACTTTTTGTCAGTTTTTCCTCTCAACCCTTTCTCCCAGTGCATGCTCGTGATGATTGTAATTGCACGACATCCTTATTTGAGTGTGATGTACTTGGACATGCACATGACCAACAATAAAGATCAAGATTACTTCATCATTGCAGCATCCACTTAGCTTAATTATTCAATTTTTATTGTTATTTATTACTTTCTTAGTTAATATCTTTCTACCCTTATCTCTTAGTAACGCGAAATGAGTATGACTTAATCACGAGCATTTAAGTGTGACTACTTGGTAACCCAGTAGCGTACCTAGGCCATGCGCTTGGTAATCCTAGTGGTAGTTGTGCATGAGGTCCAAGATGTGTACATATAATTAAGAAATAGATGCTCATTGCACTTAGGCTAGTTTAGATTCTC
>MNCI01034562.1:0-19282 GCA_015680685.1 Gnetum montanum | reverse complement strand
CCACTCATCAGTTACTATAGTGCATTTATATAACTTTTATTATTCATGGAAGGTTTTATTCGAGTTGTATTTTTATGTTGTTTATTAGATGTCATTAAAATTAACAAAATTCTTTCCTAGCATATTCATGAATAATTAGTCTTAGGAACTTACAAGTAGTTTTCACTACACATGTAATTATGGCTTTAAAGGTAGTTTTCTTGTAGCCTTTTTTAGTCTTAGTGACTAAAGGAATTGATTCTTGCAACTTCTCCTATACTTTTTTTTAACTTCAATTTTCTTATTTTTGTTGTTACATGAAAAAAAATTTTAAAAAACCATTGCTAAAAATACAAAATAGAAAAATAAAAGAAGTAATTTGTACCTCTTTATTGGTAAAGACTAACTAAAAATCCAAAAAAGAAAAGGAAAACTAACTAAAGAAAATAATAAAAGCATATCAAATCCTTGATGAAGACTGACTTTGCCAGCCTTACTAGCAATGATGCCAAATTGACAAGCTAGCCAAAATTTTGTACTAGTTTACCTTCTTTGTAGCAATGTCACATTATCTTTGACCAAACCATGAGACATATCTATGGAGGAATGGTTTAAAGTCAAAGAAATCATCAAGATAAATAAATGATTAAATTCCACACTTATGACTATTACTCATAAGTTAAATTACAAATTCTCACCCTAACTTCTAACTTAATTTCAAGAATGAAATGTAATGATTAAATGAATTTGAAGTTATTAAATAAAAAATATAAAATTCAAGAAGCATAAGGGAGATATCACCCAATTTGTGATTCTACCTCATTGTCTTTATAGTGCAACAGTCTTAATAGCCTTCTAGTGGACTCTAATGATTAATAGTTACCACAAGGTTCAACTAGCTTCTTTGACACTTCTTGAGAAATTTGGAATTACTTCAAAATGACTTGGATTTTCCTAGGGTATGAATTGTTACACTTTTTCTAAGTAAGGAGGACCCTTTTATACTTGAAGAGATGAAAAATTAATTTAGGAAAAAATGTTATATAGTCATATCAATTGACATTGCTAAAATTGATGTTAATCAATATCACTACTTGAGCAATCTTGAATTATCGATCTTCATAGCAGTTGCAATATGTTTCTACTTCTTATTTTATCAATGCATACCGTAAACACAATTTGAATCAATATCACTATTCTACTAAAGGGTCAAAATCACCACAGCTTCAATGATATTGATCCTTACCACACTTGTTGTAGGTATCGATAAGATTGAGGTCAATTTTTGCTAATCCTTGTGATAAATATTGATATTCATTGTATCAAAGTCTATCCAAATTTCTATGAGGATTGATATCTTACTAATTCTTACTACAATTGCTATATCCTGCAAACATATAACGTTTGAAAATTTTATCAATATTTATTTTTTACCACCATAGAAATTGGTGTACTTCGATAAGTTCACATAGAAAAAAATAAAAATTTGAATCAATTCAATTAAAACTAAAAGACTTAGGGGGTTCATTACATTTCATGCCTAGGTAATTTCTATGGTTGATCCACTATTACTACTACATTCTTTAGATGAAATACCTTAACTAAGGCCATTATTTTCTTCTTCTTTGTCTTAGTATCTTGAACTATCGAAGTTAAATCATCCTAGGCTGACATTGTTGGTACATTCCATGGACAAGGTAGAATTGAAAAACTTTCATGGGCATTAATGATCTGGGCTGTAAAATTTGTGCATTTAATGTTGAATACCTTTACTTCTTTTTAAAGCTCTTTGTAGTCTACCATCCTCTTAGTCAAGTTTTCTATAATGTATTCTTTTTTTGTAAATTTAGCTTTAATAACTTCTAGCTCCATGTTGGTGATTTATAGTTTTTATATAGCCTTATTATGAAGTTAATGTTTATGTTTGTACAACAAGAACATGACAACCACCTATTTTTTGAGCTTATTTCTTAGCTTGTCCGTAGTTAACATTAGTAGATTGGCATATAGCATATTCACAAGGTTCATCTGCCTTGTTATATCTTCAATTGAAACATCCATTTTGATCTTTTCCTAATTAAGTATGTTAATCTCATCAAAGTTGAATTACTAGTTAGGATATAAAAGCTATCAAAGGTTTATGTTGAGCTTGACATTGGCTAAAAAAAATTTCTTTTCATTAAGTTCCTTCTAGAGGTTCACTTAATTTGATAGTGATTCTTGATTTTCTTATGATTAGTGACCTCATTTTACCATGTTGTAATTTCTATAGCTAAGTTTTGCCAAATAGCCCTAACCTCTTCCATTAAAAGATTTTATTTTATAACTACTAATCTACAGAAATTCATATGAACATGTGCTAATTACTTTTGAAAATGCTTTAGATGATCTTCTAATTGATTCTTCTCTATTTTGATGTTATGCAATATTTTATTTTTGATGGCAAGACCTTCATTCTCCTTCATCAATATGGTGATGTTTTTTTCAAATGCATAGGCCTTAGCTTCGGCTTGGAATTCATCCCATGTTACCTTTTATTTCTTCATCTCTTTCTAGTGTTGCTTAGCCTTTAAATAAATTATTCTATTATTACAAGACTAGCTAAGCTAATGGATTGTGTGGTCTACCAACTAGAAATGAAGTGGTTTAACTTCATCTTGTAATTTTTGGTTTAGCAACTCAACCTACTAGAGTTAGACTTTAGAGATAGCTAACTTCTTTTTCATAGTGATCAGCTTAGACTAAATAACTATGACATCTTTGAAAATGTCAAAGATCTTTGGAATCATTGGCCCACCACTCACTATTCCATCTAATACTTCTTTGTGTTATTATACTATCATTTTTCTTTCTCTTCTTAATATTCTTACAAATACTTGAATGTCTAGGATTGTAGTAAAGTGTGATATTGATGTTGTAAGGAGCCTTAATACTTCATCAATATGTTCTACAAAAACCTTTATAATGGCTTCTAGTACTTTGTGTGGCATGGGAAACCATAGTTGTCCCACCCTTCTTTTTGAGTGCTAGAAGAAAATTGTTTGTCTTACATAAGATTTTAGGACATTTTTTAGGCAATGTGATGGAAACGTTTCCTATTGGATTGATAGTTGGAGTGCTACTTTTGATGAAATTAAATAAGTTATTAATGTCATCTTGTTATAAATAGATAATCTTAAACATCTCTTGAAAGTGACTCATGAGAAGATAATAGACATCAAAACTACCTACAATTGCTTGATGACTTATGTTGGATGCACTCACGTCAGCCCCTATACCTATGGTTCTAATGGTTGGGATGGAAGTAGTTTTTGTGAAACTTATTGCTATGTTTACTATGGAAGATGTAGTGGAAACTCTGGTATTTGGTAATGGTGGAAGCTCTTCATGGATTCTAAGAGCTAGGTTTAACTTCATCATTTCATTCTATTACGTTATGGATACTCTTCTTAGGGTATCATTGGCACAATGAGCAACTCCTCCCCTTTGGTAAAGTTTCCTAATTAAATATAGAAAGTGAAGTGTCGTCATGCCTCCTTTATTTTTCTTAAATCTCTTCTCAATAGATAGAAAGATTAGCTAAGGTAGATTGATTGAAAATCATCTACCAAGGGTTGTACATGCCCTTGCAAAAAAGGAGGTGATTTTTCTTGGATATATTATTGAATTCAAATGATATATTATAATCTTGAAATATGCCTTTTTAGATTGGGATAATAAACAAAATTCCTTCTTCTGTATGTCATATGCCCTTTACATCCACTCTTTTTCAACTTTGATATATACTTTTGTGGACATCATAGTAACTTGAATTTGAACATTAGAAACTCCAAGGGCTTATGCAATGACATCGATGGAATATAAGATTTTAATGTCTTTAATTTTTATAATTGCATCCTTCTAGTGATTTTTCTAGGAATGATAGGTTTCTCCTAGACACCACTACTTATTGGTTGAGATGGTGGGACAAAGTAAAGAGGACTATGATTATTCATGCACTTCTTAGGTGCAAACTCTAAGAAGGATCCAAAGTTGGATTCTAGAAGGACTACTTCATAGACCTCTTACTCTCTTATTCTTACCAAGCATACATCTATTAGGATCACCTTAAGAATTGACTATGGTTGAGGTGCTTCTCCTCACACAAATTGCCTAATCTAAACAATGGAAATTTGCCTCACTTACTAGACTTTGAGAAACTCTCTATTGGATCTTATTACATAGGATTTTTATTATTATTACTCTTGCTGATGTCCATGTTCTTGTCATCATCTAGTTTATCTTGGCTTTTTCTCTTAGTTGGAATAGACCACTTACTGCTACAATAGGTTTAGGTGCCATTTGCAGTCATCCCAAGGTTAATTATTAGATTCAAAAATATTTTATATTAATTTTTTTTCTTAATTGATCATGGGCGGCAGACCAGTTTCATTAAAATTAAACATTTAAGCTCTTATATAATTGAGATTTAGCATTTTAGAGGACTTTGGATACCTAATGATCTTATTACTAATTAATTTTAATTATTTTTAGTGTTATTTACCTTAGGTATTTAAAAACCATAGCATTAGCAAATTTTCAAGTTATGCTCCAATTACTACCATGATGTAGAGCTCAACTTCAGAAGCTCACAAGTTTTTAAATGGACTTAATTGGAGGTATAGATCATAAATTATCTTGGTTGAAGGCTTAGTATTCAAGAAAATGGTAGACTCCTTTCTTGTAGAGAAAATGATGAAAAAATGGCTAAGTGGCATGTGATATATACAACATTTTTATAGTATGTAAACAAAGCAATTTCAACTATTGCATCAACAAAGCTAAAGTATGAAATTTTTCTTATTTTTATTTTCTAATGGATTTTGGAGGGATTCTACAACAAATTAGATTCGATGAATGGTTTTAAATTATGAGAAGATATCTAAACCTATCATAAAACTCAAGAATTCTCAAGAAAGTTTGAAATGATGAATTTGATTCATTTTGAAGCTCAAAAATTAGTGAAAGATAAATATTTTAGAGAGTTTTTAGGCATAAAACTAAATGAAATGTTAGGAGAAATGCATTTATAATCAAGCACAAAGATAGATTAATTGCTCCTATGTTGTTCAATAAAGTTTTAAATTGGTTCATGGAAGAGATCTCCAATAATTATATAATGAATCATCCTAAAGCAAGCTCTTCCCTAAAATGCCCTTGTATAACCATCTCACTAGGAATCCATGGCCACCTAGAAAATTAAATGTGAATTGTATCTTTGTTCTAACACACATGTAATTTTCATAGTCAAAATCTTGCACTATACTACATAAAACCATTAAATTCTTAACTTTACATAGCAGTGATGTGAGATGGAGTTATAAGAAATTGTAGAAGTGAAATGTGAAGTACTTTATGATGATTGTAATGGATTTTGTGTGTAAATCATCATTAAAATGAACATACCTATCCATTAGGATTCCAAACCTACATTAGATCATTCAAGAAGAAAATGTTTAGGAATCATACATTAGAGTTATTAAAAATATTTAATTAATCATTAATGTTCAAGTTATAGACCTTCATCATTGACTAGAGGAGCACCTTTAGGCATGGGTCACATGTCTTTCGAGTTACATAATGGAACTAATCTAATAAATTATAAGATTCTTGAAAGTAGTCTACGTTAAGTATGGACCACAAGTCTTTCTAGTGGTATTCCAAGAATGATTTCTTGTATAAATTAATTAATTAATTATTTTGTTATCCTTGGCATAAGAGTACCTTTAGCCATGGATTAGATGTCTTTCCAATGATGTAATAAGGAAACAATTATTTTTAAATGATATTTTCTAAAAATCATTAAAGACATGAGTAATAGTATATCAACATGAGACTAGTGGGACCTAGAATGAAAGTCCAAAATATCAAGAAATCCTTGATATCACATCTATTAGTGCAAGGAAATGACATTACACCAAGGAATAACTTATTGTGATTAGTTGTTTTAGGTGGCTGTTGATCTTTGGTACCACCAAGCCACGGATACCTCCAAATAGCTTTTACTAGTACAATTGAGCTAAATATGGCTAAATATTTTTTAACAATGAAAAGTCTCCTAGAAATTTGTTGCTTTATGTGTAGCTAATGTTTATCCCCTATAGTAATTTCTCAACATAATTATAGAAAATTGAATAGCTTCCCTATAAGTGTAGCCTTAAGTCTCACATAATTAATATAATGAATGAGCAGTTTTATAAAAGATGTCAATCCTTAATTCTAAGCTATCTACTAGCTAACTTCCTAAAAACTAGATCACAAAATTTTTGCTAAATATAATAAGAGACTAAGAAAATAAAATTATTCATAAAGATCAAAATTTAAAAAGATGACATTACTACTATGTTAGATAAATTTACAATGGACACTTATAAAAGCTATCTTATTCAACCAAAATAACAGAAAAAAGTTAAACTAAAACTTGTAGAGAAAGCAACCTATTCCAAAACCAACATTTCATCCAAACATAGCTATGTAATGACTATGCTAGACATGTAAGAAAAAGGTATTCAAAATAATTGCTAATTGAAAAATAAGTACTACAGGAAATAGGTAGAACCTCTTTAAAATGCCATTAGGAAAAAGTCTCTTTACAAACTTTTCTTTTTTCCAATTCCTCCCTTAGAAGCCCACTTTCAAAGAATCCCCCATCTCTTCTTTTAACTTCTGCTCTGGGCTTTATATATTAGCCACTAGTAGTTACAACTGTTATAAGAGTTAAGGCCACAACTACCTCACATTCTCCTCATATAACTATAAATTTTTGGATAACTATTCTATTTCTTGATAAAATTTCTTCATTCTTTGAATTTGAAGCTCCTCAACTGATAACTGTTGAGATAATATCCCCTAATTTAAGAGAGCCTTAGTAGCATGATTCATTATATCTAGTTTAGTATCATTAAGCTTCTTTTACACTTGTTTAGTGTTTTCTTCTCCCAAAGCTAATTCAATTATGGAATTTTTTATTTCTATTAAAGTATCTCTTGCACTAGCATAAACTTGTTCCAATTCCAGCTTCTTCTTGATAGTTCAATTTATGATCCTAGTAACTACCATTATCATCATAATCAAATAATCCTGATTGTACTAGGATAAAAGCTCTCTTTTAGCTCTTAGCTAAATCAAACAATTCATGCGTCTTTCTATCCATCTATATAAATATGGCTTATTTTTCTCATGAATTTTATGAGAAATCTAGATACACTTATTTGTACTTCAATGGTAGCTCTCCACTACTCTTAGCTCTATTTTAGTTCTTGGCTATGTTTCTTAATGGCTTTGTAACTTGAAATCCATCCCAAACTTGCTCATTAATACCCATAGCTTCGTCTTTTAATTTGTTTTCTTGAGGTTAAGCTATTTACAATCCCTTTTAACCTATGTTACATGATTTAATGATAATGAGCTACTTTTTCACTATCATTTAAGGCTTATGGATTTAGATACTAATCACTTAATCCTATTTCTCTTAACCTATAAATCCATTTTAAAACTTTCACTTAAAAATATAAACTTAACATAGCATGTAAAAATGGTCTAATTTGCAAAACTATTCTTCGATTCTACAAATGAGGCTTTCTTAGTATTTTAATTATGCCTATATAGATGTGGCAAAGTATTCTCAAAGATAGTTTTTAAAATTTGTTCATAGAATTATTTTATAGCTTATTCATAGAACTATTTTTGAATTCTATGAACTTGTTTTACAAGGGAGATGATGTGGTAGAATGAGTTCAAGTTTCTTTATAGAATAAATTTTTGGTTCTACATGCTAGGTCATACTTCTTTACCTCTACTTCATAACTTGTTGAGCTACATTAAAAGTATAGTATGCATGTGCACAATTCATAACTTTTTGTGGGCCAAGGATGAGATCTATTTATCTTGACATGGCTTGTACAACCATTTTAGCTTTTCTTCGTAGAACAAATTTTTGATCCTATAAACCTGCACTAAAAATAAAAGCTGATGTGGTAAGGCTTAAGAAAAAGGGCATCGCTCATAGAATTGACTCTTCTAGCTTGACAAACTTATGGACTTTTTGAAGCTAATGTGGCTTGTAGAATTGATTTAAAGCTTGCTAGTACAGAAAAGTTCTAGTTCTATGAATACATCCTACAAAGGTGTTGACATGGAAGAACCATTCATGCACTTGCCTGTAGAAGGAAATTTTGGTTCTACAAGTGACATTTCTCTTCATCTTTTATCTTTTAATGTGATATAGTTCATATAACCATTTTTCTTCTCTTTGTAGAACCAATTTTTGGTTTTACAAATCCTCTTTTTAAATTAACTAAAGTGGAAGTGAGGGTTGAATATCCTTTAAAATATTTTAATGCATCCTTGGGAAATAATTTAGCTATTTATTTGTAGGACCATTTCATAAAACTTATTTTTGGTTCTACAAACTTGCACTATGTAAACAATGACATGAAAAAGCTCCTCTAAATATTTCATTCAAGATCAATTTCAACTTTATGAATTTGGTGACTGTTCAGAGACTAAAATGGTAGAGCCAATTTTAAGCTTCTTCGTAGGGCTAAGTTTCAGCTTTAGAGACCAATTTTATGAATAAGTAGATGTGGTAGAAATATTTTTGAGCTTGCTTATAAAACCAAATTTTACGTCTAAGAGCAACGCCCTTTTTCTAAATTTGACATAGTATAGTTGATTTTAATACCATTTGTAGAGCTAAATTTTAGTTTTATAATTTTTTTCTATGAGCTAATGTGATAGAACTACTTCGGAAGCTTTTTGTGAAGCCTTATTCAAGTTCAAAAAGCCAAGTACTTCAACCTCTGTTGACACTACTTCAAATGCTGAGTTGGTAGTGGTCAAAATGAGATTACTTGTAGGGCTGAAGTTTTTGTTCTTCATACAAACTTGTTTTGATAATGTTCCTTCTAGAATCAATTTCGAGTTTTTTATAGAACTAAATCTATGTTCTATAGAACCACTCTATGTAGAAGCCTACATGGTAGAGTTGATTTTAATATCATTTATAGAGCTAAATTTCTGCTTCATAAATTGGTTCTACAAGCTTACATGGTAGAACTACTTTAGAAGCTTTTTGTAAAGCCTAATTTAGGTTCTAAGAGCCACATACTTCAATCTCTCTTGATATGACCTCGAATGCTAATTTGGCAAAGGTAAATATGAGATTACTTATAGGGCCAAAGTTTTTGTTCTTTATATAGGCTTATTGTAATGACTTCGTTTGTAGAAATAATTTTTTGATTGTTTGTAGAACCAAATCTAGGTTCTATAGAATCACTCTACATAGAAGTTAATGTGGTAGAGCCAATTTTAATACCATATGTAGAGTTGAATTTTGGCTTCATAAATTGGTTCTACAAGTTGAAGTGGTAGAACTACTTTGGAAGCTTTTTGTGAAGCCTAATTTAGGTTCTAAGAGTCATGTACTTCAATATCTCTTGACATCACTTTAAATGTTCACTTGGAAGAGATTAATATGATATTACTTATAGGGTTGAAGTTTTTTTTCTTCATACAAGCTTGTTCTAATGACATTACTTGCAGAATTGATTTTCAACTTGTTTATAGAACCGAATCTAGGTTCTATAGAAACACCCTATGTATAAGCTAACATGGTAAGACCAATTTTTGTACTAGCTCATAGAACCTAATTATGGTTCTACGAACCATGTAACTCAAACTCCCATATTACGACAAACAACATCGCTTTTATTGTTGACTTGTGAAAGTGAAAACTTGTAGAGACATCTTTAATTCATAGAACCAAACTCTGTTTATGGTTTCTACTACGATATCTAACCTAGTAATGTGTAGGTAAGTATCTAAATTTTCTTTAGAGCTTACTTGTATAGCCTTTTCATAGAATCACTTTTTAACTCTACAAACTTGTACTACATAATGAGATAATGTGGCAGAGCCAAAAAGTGTATTTTTAGTAGAATCATTTTCCCATTCTATGAATATTTCCATCTAAATAAAGCTAATTTGGTAGAATTATTTTCATGCTCGTTGGTAAAACCATATTCGATTTTTTGAAACAATGCCTAATTCCAAGCCTTGATGTGGCACATAGAATTGCTTTTGCTCTATTTTGTAGATCTAGTTCTTGGTTCTACTAATCCACTTCACAAGATAGGTTACATGTGACATGGGATTCACATACATTGAGCTAATTTCAATCTTTTATTACTCTTCAATACTACAAGGCTACCTTGAGTTGAACCATTTTGTAGAGCCAGGTTTTTATTCTATAAGCCTCCCCTATGAGCTGATGTGCTAATTGTACTTAATGAATCATTTTTACCTATCATTAATCAAGCTCATTGTGGTTGGTACAATGATTGAATAAATCCTTTTTGAAGCTAATTTTTGGTTCTATGAATCCACTTTACTTGAAATCATATGGGCTAAAACAATAAGTCTCGTCATTTTCTTCTTCTTTATTTTCTGAACTCCTGGTCCTCCCTTCAATGTTTTTTCATGTCAGCTTACTAAAATGTCCTCATAATTAAAATTCTGAATTGGACTCTATTTATTAATGTTCTCCCTTAGTGAAAGAACTAAGCACTTGGGAAAGTCAAGCCATTCTTAGACATGGATTGATTTACCATTTGTAAGCATAGAGAATTTTTCTGAAAGCTAGGTCATGAATGTGAAATTTTAAAATGCTTCATAAGTAATAGCCCAATAATGTATCATTTATAGATGCTTAGAGAAACAACTAAACAAATATGGATTCACAAGTAATCTACTTATTACTATTAGCCTTGATTTCCCAACCATGGCTATTGGTGAAGAGATAAGTTTATGGATTTATAGCTCTACTTCAGTCTCATAAATAGTCCTAAGAAATTTAGTTATAAAACATCATGTACATATTTACAAATATGGTTGATCTTAATTAAGCTACTCGAAGTGGGTAGTTATCCAAAATAATGCTTTAGATGAAGAGAATTATACAGATAGCTTAACACCTATGCAAATAATAAAGCAAGCTTGAAAGTATTTTTAGCCACTTATTGTTTGATTATTAACAACACAATCCATCTAGCCGAGAATTTGTTAGCTTTATCTTTCTTACTAACTCTTCATAATAAAAGTAAATCTCATTTTCTGAATGCTTTCCATACCTCTCGGTGATCAAACTATCTTTTCATTAATGTTGCATTCTGTAAGAGCTTATCTCAAGCTTCATTTATTTTAGTTTCTCTTTTTAATAATAAGGCCATCATAGCATGTTCCTTGTCTAATTGTGGGCTATAATTTTTCATAAATTCTACTACTGAAGACATTTTTGTATTAGTTATATGAGCATTAAGTCCATAAACCAAATTGAATGATGTAGTCTTTGTGGATTTTTTAATTCTTATCCTATTAGTCTAAAGGGCTCCTTGCAAGAGCTCATGCCATTTTCTTGTATTGTTATCCATGAAATGATTAATATAAGAAATTAGCTTCTTATTTGTGGACTTTTCCAGGCCATTTCCTTGTGGGTAATAATTTGAGGGTGAATAGAGAAAGCTTAACTTTTTCAAAGCCCTTCTTAGAAACTCAGCTAATTTGAAAGTGGCACCATTATCAAGTACTTCTCTATGATTTACAAAGTAATTTCTTGCTTTTCTAGCTTAGAGTAATTTAGCATAAATCATACAGTACTCCAAAGAGTGAAACTTAGAAAAGCAAGTAGCTTAGAGTAACTTAGAGTAAATCATACAGTGAAACTTGCTTTTCTAGCTTAGAGTAATTTCTTTCAACTCTTTTTAATTGATGACTGAAAAATTCAATTGTCCTTTCTTTTGTTTCATCTTTCTATGTTAATACTATGGCCAATGAGTCTATTGAATAAAAAGCATATAACTAGAAATTTTTTTTTAAAGTTTGGTTTCACTAGATATGTAGCTTCTGAAATGGCTCTATTGATTTGGGCTAAAGCCTTAAGTGATTTTTAAATCTTTCATACTTCAACATTCTTTTTCAGAATTTGTGGAAGAGGCTTGGTTATTTTTGTAAATCCAAGTACAAATTTCTTAACAAATTTTACTTTCCCAAAGAAATACCTCAGTGATTTCTTATCCATAATATTTTCTATATCTTGAATAACTTCTATCCAAACTTGGTCAATAGAATTTCTTTTTGAAAAAGTATATGTGCAAGTAACCTACTTGATTTTATTAAAAAACTCATATTTTGGGATTTAAAGGAATACTAAATTTTTACATCTGCTAAATAATTACTACAAGTGAAATATATGATCCAACTCATGCTTTGAATAAATCATAATATCATCTAAATAAATGACAACAATTTCTCCAATGGGTCCCTTAAAAGCTATATTCATAGCTCATTGAAAAGTAGCCTCTATAGTAATAAGACAATGGCATTCTTTTGTATTCAAATGTTCCTTTTTTGGTGATGAATGTCATTTTAAATTTGTCATTCTTGTCTAATATTATTTGATTACAACTTGAAAATCCATCTAGGAATGAATATAGTTGATATCTTGATACTTTTATCAACATTTCATCAATCCTTGGAAGTGGATACATATCTTTAAATGAAGATTCATTCAATTTCCTAAAATAAACACATAGTCTTATAGCTCCATTCTTTTTCTTGATTGGTACTAAATTAGCTATCCATATTGAGTATCTAATTGGATATATTATGCTAATACCTAATAACTTCATAATTTTTGCTTCCATTGCTAGTTTGAGAATTGGATTAAACTTTCTTAACTTCTATTTAATTATCTTGTAATCTTTCACCAAAGGAATTTTATGTATTATAATATTGGAATCAAAATTTCTCAAATGATCATATGACCAAGCAAAAATATCTAGATTTTCTTCAAGAACCTGCATCATTTGCTCTTTCATATTTGGTCAAATTTTTATCCCAATATTAAGATATCTTGCAATATCTTGACATCCTAGATTTATTATTTGATATGCTTGTTCCTCAAGACTTTGAATGTATGATCCTTTAACTAATGTTTGTCTAAATTCTTCTTTCAATTATAATATCCTCTAAGGTATCCCTCTTTTCTTGATCCAATTAGCTACTTGAATGGTAACCCTACTTTTTGTCTTAGAATTTGAAGCTAATTGGAGCAATACACTTGGTAATTGACTTATTATCTTGAATCTACTCTTATCAACTTGGATAGTTTTCCTATTTGATTATTCTAGTTTTAATCCTAATTGATTACATATTGATAAGGGCATTAGCGTAGAAGTGGCTCCTGAATAAACTAAATAGTTGTGCAAATATCTTCCTTTTAATTTAAGAGTTAATAAGAAAAGTGGAGCATCACTATTAGCTATAACTAGGATCCTGTTGCTAGGTTTATCAATATTATAAATGTAGTTTGAAACAATATCACCCACTTAATTTTTGCTATTAATTTCTTCCAGAATTCTCTTTGAATATCCTTCAGTTTGAATTAATTGATATAAACTAATATTGGATTTAATTCTTTTTAGATCTTCTATTATATCATATTCTTCAAAGATTTTCTTTTTTCCAATTGGTTCTAATATTGAATTTGGTGGTCTAGATGTCATCGTTTTTTCTTTCATGCTTATAAGTTCATACCTAGGCTTGTCATTGTTATTATAGTTATCATTGGATGAGTATTCTGATTTTGAGTCTTCAAACATCTTACTACTTGATGACTTTTCTAAATAATGTATAGTTGTGTACATAGATTCCCTAAACTATTCTTCAAATTCTATCAGATTTGAATTAGTTAAGGCTTTCTTTTCTTTTATATCTTCAAGCTCAACTTGAATTTTTGATAGCTTGTCTAAATTTCCTATCTTCTTTAATTTTTCTTTTTGACATAGCCTTTTCTAACTTGGTAATTTTGTTTGACATTTCTTTTAAAAACCTATCTTTATTAACTTCTTCACCTTGTAACTCTATGGAATGACTAATTGAGGGTAATGTTTTGGGTTGAGTTAAAGTTTAGAAAGTAAAGATTCCTTTATGAGGCTCTTTCATAGAAGAATGTGTGTTATTCAGAATCAAATTTAATTGTATTTCTAGTTCTATAACTTCACTATAAATGTCAACTAAAGTATTAACATTTGGAATTCTTCATAAACAAATTGAGATTCTAGGATCTATAACATTTAAGTAAATATCCTTCAAGAATTCATTACTTAGTTGAATCTAATTTTGAAACAAGCCACACACTCATTGAAATTTGATATTGAATTCTCTTACTAATTTCTTATTTCCCTATTTCATTTGGACTAAGGTACTATATAGCTAAGGTTGCTCAATTTGATTAATAATTTGAACTATAGATAAAGTTTTCATATCATCCCAACTAGTGATGTTGTTATTTGGTAAGCTTGAATACCAAATTTAAGCCATATCTCTAAGGTTATCTATGAATAGTTTACATGCTTGATCCTAGTGTTGAGTATTTGCATGAACAAGAGATAACTCAAATAGGTGTAAATATTCTTTTGATAAATGAGCTTTAACAAGTTTGTATGATTTTGTTAGATATTTGTAAGCTTCCTTAGGAATCTTGTGATGAGTATTGAACATCAAAGGCATGGGAAGCTAAAATGGATTAACAGGAGGTGGATTGGCCATTATTTATAAATTATAATTTCTACTAGATGGCCCTATTTTTAACTTAGCTTTTCTTTTGAGGGAAAAATCCTTAATTAAAGGTGCTAACCTAGTACATTGTTTCTTTAATGTTACATGCTTTGATGATATTGAGCTACTCTACCAGTGTCACTTAAGGCTTATGGGTTTAAATACTAATCACTTAATCTTATTTCTCTTAACCCATAAATCCATTTTTAAACTTTCACTTAAAAATATAAAGCTAACGTGTCATGTGAAAAGGGTCTAATTTTGAGAACAATTCTTTAGTTCTTCAAACAAGCTTCCCTTAGTATTTTAATTCTGCCTGTATTATCGTGGCAAAGTATTCTTAATGCTAGCTTTTAAAATTTTATCATAAAACCACTTTAGATCTTATTGGTAGAATCATTTTTTGGTTCTACAAACTTATTTTACAAGGGAAGTTGACATGGTAGAATGAGTTCAAGCTTCTTTGTAGAACTAATTTTTGGTTCTATATGTTGTGTCATACACCTTTGCCTTTACTTCACAACCTGTTGAGCTAGATTAAAAGAATAGTATGCATGTGCATAATTTGTAACTTTTCATGGGCCTAAGATGAGATCTATTTATCCTAACATGGCTCATAGAACAATTTAATCTTTTCCTCGTAGAACCAACTTTTGGTTCTATGAACCTATGCTAAATATAAAAGCTAATGTGGTAAGGCTTCTTCAAAGATCATTTTCAAAGTTGACTATTTTATCTTGATAAACATATTAACTTTGTGAAGCTGATATGACTTGTAAAACTAATTTAAAGCCTGCTCATAGAGCAAAGTTCTAGTTTTGTAAATACATTCTTTAAAGGAGTTAACATGGAAGAACCATTCATACACTTAATTGTAGAAACAAATTTTGGTTCTACAAGCAATGTTTCTTTCTATATTTTACCTTTGGATGATGATGTTGTTCATATAACCAATTTACTTCTCTTTGTAGACTAATTTTCTATTATACGAATCCTCTTTTTAAAATTAACTAACATGGAAGTGAGGGTTGAATATCATTTAAAAGCTTCTAATGCATCATTGGGAAATAGTTTAGCTCTTTATTCATAGGACCATTTCATAGAACTTCTTTTTGGTTATACGCACTTGTACTACATAAACGATGACATGATAGAACTTCTCTAATGATTCCATTAAGGATCATTTTTAGCTTTATGAATTTGGTAACTCTTCAGGAATTGACATGGTAGAGCTAATTTTAAGTTTCTTTGTAGGGTTAAGTTTCAAATTTATAGATCAATTCTATGAATAAGCTAATGTGGTAGAACCATTTTCACAGTTGCTTGTAGAATTAAATTTTAGCTCTATGAGCGATGCCCTTCTTCTAAAGCTAATATGGTAGAGTTGATTTTAATATCATTTGTAGAGCTAAATTTAAACTTCATAAACTAGTTCTATAAGCTCACATTGTAGAGCAAAATTTTGGCTTCATAAACTAGTTCTATGAGTAGACATCTACTTTTGAAGCTTTTTGCGAAGCCTAATTCAAGTTATAAGAGCCAAATACTTGAATTTCTCTTACCACTTTGAATGTTGACTTGGTAGAGGTAAAAAAGAGATTACTTGTAGGGTAAAAGTTTTTATTCTTCATACAATCTTATTTTGAAGACAGCTTGTAGAACCGATTTTTAGCTTGTTTGTTGAACTGAATATAGGTTCTATAGAATCACTCTCTATAGAATCTGATGTGTTACAACCAATTTTTATATTGGCTCATAGAATCTAATTCTAGTTCTATGAACCATGTAACTCAAACTCCCACATTACAACACATGACATCACTTTGATTGTTGACTTGTCAAAGAAGGAGCTTATAAAGCCATCTTTAATTTGTAAAACCAAACTCTATTTATGTTTTCTCCAACAATATCTAGCTTAGTAATGTGTAGGTAAGTATCTAAAGTTTCTTTAGAGCTTGTTTATAGAGCCTTTTCATAGAATAGCTTTTTAACTCTACAAACTTGTACTACACAATGAGCTGATGTGGTAGAGGAAAAAAGTGTATTTTTAGTAAAACCATTATTTGATTCCATGAATCCTCCCATCTAGATAAAGCTAATTTGACAAAACTATTTTTTCTCTTGTTGGTAGATTCATATTGAATTTTTTTAGACAATTCCTAATTTCAAACCCTAACATGACACATGACACATGTTTTCACTCTTTTTGTAAAACCAGTTCTTGGTTCTACTAACCCATTTTACAAGATAGCTTATGTGTCACATGGGACTTACATACACAGAGCTAATTTTAGTCTTTCTTTATGCTTTAATCCTACCAGACTAAGTTGAGTAGAACGATCTTATATAGCCAATTTTTGGTTCTATAAGCCTCCTCTATGAGTTGACATGTCAATTGCACTTAATAAACCTTTTTTCCTTATCATCATTCAGGATTTCCATGGTTCCTAGAACAATTCTATGAATACTTTGTAAAGTTGATTTTTGGTTCCATGAATCCACTTTACTTCCTCTAAATGACATGGAAAAATTAAATCACCTTTGGATTAAGCCATTTTTCTTGAAATGATGAGTCTTGTCATTTTTTGTGCTTAATTCTTTATTCTAATGATGGCCTCACTTTGAGATGAAATTGATCTTTAAGCTTTATGAATCCATTTTTGATGATCTCAATACAAACTAAAAAAGTGTCCTCCTAGGGTAGATTGAGCTCATACAAGTTCTATCTTTATAGCTAATTCAACTTTTTTGCGGGATGTTGGATATAATTCAAGACCATAGATCCTTGAACTAACTAAAACTCCATGAGCTTATATAATCAATAGAGTAGAATATTTTGGGGTTGTTTATTTAGCATTAAAACCTTTTATCCCAAAAATAAATTTAATCATAAAGACTTTAATCTTCATAGCATCCCTGCAAAAACTTCAACTGAAATTTACCTTTGCTTAGGATTCAATTTTCGCACATCCATATGGTGCAACAAATCATAGCTCAATCTCATTATGTGAGTATATTGTTCTTTGGAAGCCATTGTATATCACACAAGGAAGTAAACCTAATAATTCAAGTCCTTTGTTGTTCCATAAGAGTGGCTATTATTGCAACAACAATATCCTTATCCAATCCTCTTTATCCTTTCTCCTTTCTTCAAAGTTTAATGATCATGGGTTACTTTTAGTTTTAAATGTGATAAAGATCATATTATTTCCACATTAAGAACATCTTATTAATTAAAATAAAGAAATGGATGATGTGATCTAACTATTTTGCATAATTATTCATTCAATAATATGATAGCATAGCATACAATTCCCTAAACAAAGTTGATTCTTGCACTTAAGTGGTAATTTTATTAACAAAAATATTAATATCATCTGCATCATAAAGGAAATAACCTAAAGAACATAAAATATATATAGAAAAATAAGAAAAATATCAAGAAATAAAAACATATTAAGAAGTTGAAAAATAATAAAGAAATGGAAAATTTATGGAAAAAAAGTATAAGACCAAAAGGTGTAAAATATCTTCATAATGTTCTTAATTAGAATGGGTATCTCCTCCATGAATAAGATTCATGTTAATGATGTAAGAAATGAAATAATCCTTTATAGCCATAGAGGTTAAGAATGAGTCTATGGTTATCTACATGTTCCTAAATAATTTTATTTTTTACATGTTGACTAGAATGAGTTTTTATGGGTAATTACAATTATATAAATGCAAGGCACTAGACTTGAACATAGAGTGGATGATATAATACCCTTACCATAACATTTGGAAGTTGATGCATTGTGATACATGTGTAGGGTTCTAATATAGTTCCTTATCACCTAGTTTAAATTTTGCATAAATAATCTTAGCATCATGATGTTATTTGATATACCCTTTATGAATCTCATTTAACATAAATGCTACCCTCCAATTTTCATCTAAAATGTTAAGGTTCTTTAAAAGTTCTTTCTATGTTAGACTAATGTTCAGGTTAGGCTTACATACTATGTTTAATGTATAGAGTTTTATTTGAATAAATAAGATAACTTTCCATATATTAATTCATAGGGGAAATGACCTATAAGAAGCTTCTATATGAAGTAATAATCCCATAAAGCATTGCTTACCTTAATGTTCCAATCTCTCTTATATTTGCAAATGTTCCTGATAAGGATAATTGTAATTTCTCTATGCATAACTTTAACTTGACCATTTTCTTGGATGTGATAAGATGTTGTTAAGTTGTGCTCTATGTGTAAGTGTTTCATTATTATTTTTTAAAAGTAGCACCCATGAATTTAATATTTTTATCTAAAATGAGTGCCCTTAGCATTCCAAACCTATTCAACACCTATTATTGAAAGAACTGTGTGGCTATTACCATGCTACAATCCAATACTATAGTAACTTCTACTCACTTTGTATAGTAGTCTACAATAATAATAATATAGGATTTTGCATTTGATATAAATGTGATGAGATCCATAAAATTAATTCTCCATAAATTGAATGATTCCATTAAGTGGATCCACTATTGAGACCCTCCAAACCTTGTTATCATTTCACTATTGCATTGATATTTCTCCTAGGATTTGACAAATCAATAAAAATTGTTTAAGAGTATAGGCCAAAATTTTCCAATCATAAGAAT
>MNCI01034558.1:404256-414693 GCA_015680685.1 Gnetum montanum | reverse complement strand
GTGCTGCGTTCTGTTTCTGCTAAAGGATAATGTTTGCAGCGATTACCAAGAGGTTGCTCTTGTTTCTCCGTTCAAGGCGATAAGTATTCCCTTGTTCAGAAAATGCTCTTGTCCTCTTGATCTGCTGCCAACAAAAAGCGATAAGTGCTCTGGTGCTCTGGTTTGTTAACTTGTTAACTTGCTCTTGCCCCTCCGAAGAATCCCACTTTTTATGTATTTGTTAGGCGGGGTATTTATAGGCCGCGACACGCGCAACCCTGATGATGTGGGCCCGAATGTCGCGGATCCTGTTGGCGTGATTCTTTTAAGTCGAACTGCGACTACGCACAACACGCTCTTTTGCGTGCTGTGCGTGTAAAGATCAGGACCATGGTAGGTGTGTCTCGGCTGCGTTTGCGCTCATTCGCTTTGTGTTGCGTGTGAGTGCACTGACGTAAAAACAATGAATTCAAGATCGTTTTTACGCTCACCACGCAGCTGTGCGTGGCAAAGTGTGAATGTAACGTACGCTCACTACGCAACCGTGCGTGGTGAAGCGTAAACAAAGTACAACTTACGTTCATCACACAACTGCGCGTGATAAAGCGTAAATAATGCATAACTTACGCTTATCACGCAGCGGAGCGTGGTGGAGCGTAAGAAGCGTGCAACTTGAATCATGACGCACGCACTGGTATGCACCGCCGCGTAACGAGCGTAAAGGCCACTTATGTATGCGCCGCAAGAGAAAGTGCCAACTCGTCGTACCTTTCTGGATTTTGCCTCTATTTTGGAGCTTATTACGCTCATCACGCTGTCGTGCGTGGTGGAGCGTAAACTTGTCCTTAGACAAAATTCACCTTTAACTGTCCTGGAGCCTATTACGCTCATCACGCTACCGTGCGTGGTAGAGCGTAAAACTTGTCCTTAGACAAATTCGAGGCGCGTTCTCGCTCAAATTACGAATCTTCGCCTGAGGCCGACCCGTAATTTTCACGGTGTTTCAGGCAGTGCCGCCACGGTTCTTACGCTATCGCCTGAGGATATGCGTCTACACGCTTATCGATTGACCTTCCCTTGTACGAACAATGTGGCAGAGTACGAGGGGCTCCTCAGGGGATTATTAACTGTAGGTGAACTTGATGTTCAACACATGGTGGTTAGGGGTGATTCGATGCTTGTTATAAATCAAATCACTAGAGTCTACGCCTGCAAGGCTGTACATCTGCAGCCCTACTGCGATCAGGCTAAAGATCTTCTAAGGCGATTTATGACCTTCGACGCCCAACATGTCCCACGGACTGACAACACGCTGGCTGACGCAGTGGCCACCCTGGCTTTACACGTGCCCGTACACCTGCTTAACACTTACCCTGCATTGATTACAGACTGCACAGAACCTATCATTCAGGTGGCACAAATCTCCTCCCTTTTCGAGGAAAGCACGCCTGAATGGTACGATAATATCAAAACTTATCTTTTACAGGGAGAGCTGCCATCTACATTAATGCGTGCACAGAAAGACGCAATCCGTAAGCGGGCTAGGCAATACGTCATCATCAGAGACAGCACTCTCTGTAGGCACTCCTTTGATGGCGTGTTGCTTACCTGCGTTGACAAAGACCAAGCGCAACACATAGTCGGTGAAGTTCACGAGGGACTGTGTGGCGGTGACATAGCACCAAGAGCTATGGTCCTAAAAATCTGGCACCTAGGATACTACTGGCCACACATGGAAAAAGACTGCCTGACAAAGGTTAAAACTTGTGACACGTGTCAGCGTCATGCAAACCTCATCCATGTGTCGCCCACAGAATTGCATACAACGCAGATAACATGGCCGTTTCAGCCATGGGGACTAGACATCATAGGACCCATCACACCAAAATCTTCTGCAGGGCATAGCTTCATCATTACCGCTACTGAGTACTTTATGAAGTGGGTAGAAGCTGCTCCCTTGAGGAAAATCACATCCCAACAGGTTTGCCATTTTATCTTGGACAACATAGTAACCAGATTTGGTCTCCCAATGACTATTGTGACCGACAACAGGCCACAATTTAGTAGCGCGGATACGAAATCCTTCTGTGACAACCTAGGCATTAGACAGTCTTTTTCTTCTCCCTATTACCCACAGGAAAATGGTCAAGCTGAAGCATCGAACAAAATAGTCATCAATCTGCTCAAGAAAATGCTCGATGGCAACAAAAGGCGGTGGCACGAACAGATCCTCTATGTGCTATGGGCATACCGTACTACATGTAGGAAGGCTACAGATAGTACGCCCTATAACCTGGTTTACAGATCTGAAGCAGTGCTGCCTCTCGAGTTGCAAATCCCTTCTCTGAGAATGGTCCTCTCCGCGGTTATAAATGAGGCTCAACACACCGAGTCTTGAATCACAGATCTGGATTCAGTAGAAGAGAAGTGGATTCAGGCTCTTGCTATGATTGAAAGATATCAGGGCAAACAGCGACAGAAACATCGCCACAATCTTCAACAGCACCCGATTAAGAAAGGAGATCTTGTTCTCAAAGCTGTGCATGAACCAATAGGCAAGTTCGCTGCAAACTGGGAAGGCCCTTTCTTGGTGGTCGACGCATATGGCAACGGAGCGTTCAAATTAGCAGACGTCAATGACAACAAATTAACAAACCCTGTAAATCATGTATACTTGAAGCGGTATTTCATCTAGCAGCATCTATAGTGTTGACAGCAGGTATGGTAGTACTCGTCCGCTACGACGTAAAACTGGCACCAAACGTCCGCTATGACGTAAAACTGGCACTGACCGTCTGCTACGACGTAAAACTAGCATGCTCTACATGTGTCTGCCATGACGTTAAACTGGCAGGTGGTAGCCATCCGCTACGACGTAAAACTAGCAGTGTTGTACAGGTCCGCCAAGACGAAAAACTTGCATCCTTTGCACGCGTCCGCCACGACGCCAAACTGGTGCAGGTAAGTAGCCGTCTGCTGAGACGTAAAACCAGCACAGATCTGTCCCTGGGTTATGACATAAAACTGACATCCATAGCACGGTCTGCTGAGACCATAAAACAGCCTTACCACCGTCCGCTACGACGTAAAACTAGCGCCTCTTGGTCTGCCCAGACTTTAAACTGGGACCATGGTCTGCTGAGACTTAAAACCAGTAACGGCAGTCTACCAAGACTTAAAACTGGGAGGTATAGATCGCTACCATGTCAAGCGAGCGTGATCATCCTTGTACAGCTGCACAACAAATGGGGTGGGTTACTGGAATAGTTCCAGCGTCGCCACCCCACCTGCATCCTACTGATTTCTCGGATAAGCTAAGAGGCATCTTACTGATTCCTCGGAGATGCCGCCACCGCGCCCACTGTAGTGGTGCCACTTCTGAGAGTTTAGCCTCGACAGTCGGAGCTCCGACGAAATCCTCATCGGCAACGGCCTCGGGAATCCTCGCCAATCATTGCTATCAGACACCGGCCTTGCAGATTCATCTGGCCGTTTCCTTATGCGGCCAGTTAGCTGCACTGTGTCTGATGCCTTTTTGGCGAAGATATGCAGTGCCGAATCATCAGGATTGGCAGCTCCGCCAATGTGCCCCGGCTCCTTCTTTACAGCTCATTTATCTAATATCAGACAGCGTTGGTTTCAAGAATCTCGCCTTTGAGCAATGGTGTGCTCTATTCTCTTTTGTGGTTGTAGGTTACTTGCCTTGAAGGATGTCGTCCAAAGGTGCGTTCCATCTGAGCAGTGAAGTACAACAACGTGTTGAAATGGCTGCTCAGGTTTGCCCCACCACTCAGCTCTGCACGGCTATACCTCACACAATCCTGTCCTCAACTCCTGTTTTCCTTCATCCCCACCACCCAGTTCCCATACGCAAAACCCTCATGCGCAAGTATTCATTTGCCGCACTCACGCTAGCAGAGATATCACAAAAAGTGATGCGAAACACTCCTTTTGCACGCATTCCTGCAATAATCGGTAACAGAGAAACCTCAGGGTGACACGCTACGCTCGTCTGAAAGCATTCCTGTTGACCGCGTATATCATACCCCTACCATCATAATGCATTTTTGCATCTTCCCTGAACCTGTTTCCAGTTATATCCCTCTATCTCCCATACCTGTCGGCTTTGCTCTTCCATTGTGACAAGGCAACTCTTCAGTAGCCATAGAGACACGCTGTTCTTGCTTCCACTGCTCCGGTGTTTCGTATTCTTTGTCGATGTCTTTCAGGTAAGCCCTCCAACCGTCCACAAAGAGGGGCCATTGAAACACCGTGAAAATTACGAGTTGGCCTCAGGCAAAGATTTGCAATTCAAGCAAGAGAGCGCATCAGCTTTGTTCCAGGACAGGTTTACGCTCTATTACGCACGGCAGCGTAATGAGCGTGATAAGCTCCAAGATAGTCAAAGGCCAGAAAAGCACAACAGTTTGACGCTTTTTTCGTGCAGCACATGGATAACTTACCTTTACGCACGTTACGCGGTAGTGCGTATCATTGCGTATGTCATCATTAAAGCTAGGCATTGTTTACGCTTCATCACGCACAGCTGCGTAGTGAGCGTAAGTCATACATTGTTTACGCTTCATCACGCACAGCTGCGTAGCGAGCGTAAGTTACACATTTGTTTATGCTTTGTTACGTGCAGTTGCGTAGTGAGCGTAAAAAAATTTTGAGCCTATTGCTTTTGTACACCGGATTACGCTCATACACACAAATACAACTTGAATGAGTGTAATACAGATTAAAAGCAACTAAGGCGCTCAGCGCATGCCTGCTCTTCACGCGCACAACACGCAAAAGAGCATGTTGTGCATAGTCACAGTCTGACTTAAAATGATCATGCCAACAGGACCTACAATAGCCTAGACCCACGTCATCAGGGTTGCACCTTTTTCACGAAGCGTCGCGGCCTATAAATACCTCAGTTGACAAAGATACAAGTGGTGGCAAAAATCAGAGAAAAGCAAGAGCATATTTCTGAGCACCAGAGCACTTAGCATTTTGGAGCAGAGATACAGAGAACAGCGCTTCGGAAACCATGGACATCATCACCTTACAGTTGAAACAGAGTACAGTTCACCTTGAGCACCGATGATAGGAGTAATCGTTCTGCTGAAAAGACTCTATCAATTAGAAACAATTGATCGGTAGACGTCAAAGCTTGGCCCGCCCTGCATCTCAGCTTTAGCCCATGAGGTAGATCGGACTTCTGTTTAAACCGCTTGCTTATTGTTTGTGCTTGTTTCACATTCTGTAATCGGGGATTCCCTAGTGTAATTTCTCATACGAAATATACATTTGCAAGTTAAAGCGCAGATCTTGAAGCTACGAGCTTCTCTTATGTCAGCCTCCTTTCATCGTGTTTAGCATTATCACCGTTGCAATCGTTTTCCCCTTGCTTTACGGCCCCTCGAATCAGATCGCTTTCTTTTAAGCATTTTGCATTGTTTTACTGACCCGTAAGTCCCTGTCTGATCGACAAGACCGTTCAGGGCACCACGGATTCGCTTTCTCCAGCCTAGCCCTCGCGTGGATCCGTGGCTAAAACTGTGTACGCCGGAGATTCGGTCGGTATTTTCCAGCTGTCAATGTTTTCCGGCATTACACATATATTATTTTATGTCATAACATCTTCAAGTATGCAATTGTCCCAAATAATGTCTTATATGCAAAACATTATATGGAAATTGCAATTCCATGCCATCCAAGGTTGATAATTTGTAAGTATCCTCTGATAATTGCTTTGTGATTTGAAAGGGACCAATCCATGTTGGGGTAAAATTATTTGGTTTCTTCATATTCCATAATAAGACAAGGTCCCCTATCTTGAAATTCCTTTTCAAAGCTTTCCTATCAAACCATCTTTTAACTTGAGAGGTATTCCGTAACAAATTATCCCTTGGTTTGTTCACTTCAGCTTCTCTTCTAATAAGCAAAGTCATGAAACTTCTATCTTTATCAGTCTTTTCACTATATCTTTGTACAAATTCAGAAGCTGAGCTTATAATCTTGTTTGTAATTCTTGCTGGCAAACCATAGACTAAATTATATGGTGATGTCCCAATAGCTTTCTTGAATCTGATTCGATCTGACCATAATGCGGATTGTAGATAATCAATCCAATTTCCTGGATTCCCATCCATTGATTTCTTGATATAAGCGATAAGCTTCTTATTAGTGGACTCCGCTAAACCGTTTCCTTGAGGATAATAATTGGATGAAGAAAATAAGAAAATAGATCTTTTAGATGCCCACCCAATAAACTCTTCAGATTTGAAGGCGGGTCCATTGTCTGACACTAACACTTCGGGTACACCAAATCTACTTAGAATGTGGTCTTCTAGAAACTTAATCACGTCTGATGCTGAACTTCCTCTTAGAGCCTTTGCTTCAGACCATTTAGTGAAATAATCAGTAGCTGTGAGAATAAACTTGTGTCCAGCTCTTGAAGGAGTAATTGTACCAATAAAATCCAAACCCCATTGCTGAAATGGTCTATCTGCAACTACTGGCTTTAAAGGGGCTCTAGCCCTTTTAATCTTGGGCCCATGAATTTGACATTTATAGCATTTTTGAATCTTTGAACTAATGTCTTGATACATGGAAGGCCAGTAATATCCATATCGAAGTATATGTTGCATAGTTGACTTAGGGGATTCATAAAATAGATTCAAATGATCATGAAATTGTTCCAAGATGAAACTAATTTGATCATTATGAACACATTCCAATAAAACTCCCCGAAAATCCTTTCTATATAATATACCATCTTTAACAACAAATCTTCGTGCTCTTTTGAAGAAAGCTCTCTTTTGACTTGCAATTAAATTATTTGGGATTTTTCTTGTACTAAGAAATTCGAAAATCTCATTATACAAATTTTCTTCATGGGTGTCAAGTGTACAAACTTCACTTTCTTTAGTCATTAACTTGGCTAGTCCCATTCCCTTAATTGTCTTGCATATTTCCAATGAAAATCTGAAACTTTGCAGCTTAATAAGCCATTTTCCTCTTTTCAATCCAATTTCATTTTGGGATAGGAATCGCTTGATTGCGGGTTCAATTAGCATAATGTGTACTAATGAACTTTCCAAATAATACTTCAAATGCTAAAGTGCTTTGATGACTGTGAAAGCTTGTTTCTCTAAGTCTGAATAATTTAACTCTGAACCTTTCAACTGATACCCAAAAAATCCAATTGGTTCATCTTGACCTTCATTATCCTTTTGTGTTAGAACAGTAGCGATAGATTCATTTGAAGCAAATGAGTATAACCAAAAATCTTCTTTAAGCCTAGGCTTTACCAAATACGGAGCCTCTTGTACAGCCTTTTTGATTTCTGATAAAGCTCTTTCTGATTCTGGTCTTTTCTCTACTTGAACATCCTTTTTTAGCATATGCATCAAAGGTTTAGTAATTTCGGTAAACCCGGGGATGAACTTTTTTACAAAGTTTATATTCCCAAAGAAAGATCTAAGAGATTTATTACTTGTGGGATGCTCAATATTCTGTCCTGCTTGGATTTGGGAATTGTCTATGGCAATTCCTTCTTAACATATCACGTGTCCTAATAAACTTTCAGATTTAACCCCGAAGATACACTTCTTAGGATTTAATGAAATACCAAACTCACGACATCTGTCAAAAACTTGCTGGAGATGATTAATATGATCTTCTTTTTTCTTTGAAAATATTGTAATATCATCCAAATAAATCACCACGAATTTTCCTAATAAATCCTTGAATGCTAAATCCATTGCTCTTTGAAAAGTAGCTCCAGCATTTGACAATCCAAATGGCATTCTATCATGTTTTGGCAAAAGATCCAAATGGCAAAAGATCCCCATTTGGTGATAAATGATGTTTTGTATCTATCATTCTTATCTACGATGATTTGATTATAACTTGAGAAACCATCTAAGAAAGAATATATTTGACAACCTGAGACTTTAATAAGCATCTCATAAATTCTTGGAAGTGGATACTTATCCTTTTTTGAAGCATCATTCAGATTTCTAAAGTCTACACAAAGTTTTATATCACAATTTTTCTTTCTCACTGGAACAAAGTTAGCAAGCCATGTAGAATATCGTACTAGATATATGATTTTTGCTTGCAATAACTTCTTGATTTCAGCTTCCATAGCGGGTTCAAATGATGGATTAAATTTCCTTTGTTTTTGCTTGACTATTTTGCAACCTTCTATTAAAGGAATCTTATGTGTCATCACATCTTGCCTAAAAGCTTTAAGATCATCATAGGACCAAGAAAAATTGCCCAAATTATTCCTTATACATGACAACAGNAATTATTCCTTAGACATGACAACAGGTCTCGCTTGAAATTCGAATCTCTTTCCTTTGTAACATTCAATACCTTGGGCATCTTGTCTAATCCAAAATTCATTACCTCGAAAGCTTGACTATCTGGGTTTTGTAAATCCTTTCCAGTAAGTAAATTTTTCTTGAAATCATTTTCCAAATCAATCATCCTTTTCGGAATGAAATTAGCTTTGGAAATTGATGATGTTTCAAGTATCACTTGACCCTCAAATTCTTGTTTATTTTTCATAAATCTTAGTACTTGATCATCGTTTTCAAATACTTGTAAATGTCTTATATGATCGGGTACTGATGGCTGATGTTCTTCTTCAATCATGACATCTTTGTAACTCTCCAATAATTGCATATCCAACATTGAAGCTGCCTTTGCCAAATCGTCTACTATAAGATTCTCTACTCTGTTTATATGCTCTATTTGGCAATGTTGAAACTGATCTAACATCTTACAAGCAAGTTGCTTATAAGGTCTCAAGAATGAGCTCTTTACGACACAGTTACCTTTTACTTGTTCACAGACTAATCTTGAGTCTCCTTTTATAATGATTTCTTTGATCTTTTTGTCTAGAGCTATTCTCATACCAATACATAAAGCTTCATACTCAGCCTTGTTGTTAGTACAAGGGAAAGATAGATGAATTGCTTTGAGAATTTCAGGTGAATCATTCTTGAATATAACTATTCCGACTCCTGCACCTTTTGAATTACATGAACCATCAAAGTATAACTCCCATTTATCCTCTTGCTTTGACTGTTCTTTTTCATAACTATAATTTTCTTGGAGTGTACAAATTTTGTTTTCAACACCTCCTTTTTCAGCCATTTTACTTCTTCCATTTGAAGTAATATTATCTATCATCAAAGGTTCGCTATAGATGTAGATTTGATTTGGTTCTCCTTTCCAAGGTAACCACATGTGAGAATAATCTATTGATATGTAACCTGAGAAATTCTTACTCCAACTTCTACTCAATAAGAGACTATGTGAATCTGGTATATCTACCACTTGAATAGTTACTTTACTTCTAATGCGGGGTTCAGAAGCAATTTCCAATAGAACACTTGGTAATTGACGCACAATCTTCACTCTACTTTTATCCACTTGAAAAATCTTCTTATTTGATTTTTCAAGAATCAAACCAAGTTTCTTACATATAGACAATGGAATTATAGTAGACATAGCTTTGGAATCAACCAAACAATTGTGTAAGAATTTATCCTTTAATTTCATTTTCAAAAGGAAAGGAGGAGCTTCCTTGTCATACGAAGTCCTTAACTTTTCATCATTTTTAGACACATAACTTAACTCTGATTCTCTAGCTCTCCTTTTACCTTTAATGAATTCTAAAGCCTTTCTTTGCTTATCTTCTATTTGAAGCAACTGATAGAGGCTAATATTGGCTTTGACATGTTTAAGGTCTTCTATGAAATCATATTCTCCATCACCAATAAAGCTTGATCTCTTTATCCATTTACTAAAAGACTGATTTGGAGTGTTTTGCTCCACTTGATTGTCTTTACCTTTATTCTTATCCTTTCTACTTGGCTCAAAAGCTCTTCTCTTAGTAGATGGATCAGTAATAACGTTTAGGGATCTAGAAGTAGTTAGTCTTTCCTTAGATCGAAGACTATATCCATTTTCCTCATTGTTATTACATTCTTCATCTGAAGACATATCTTCTTCAGAACTTGATAGAGAAGAAGTATCACTAGATCCATTGCTTGAAGATTTACTTGCATAATGAACACTAGATAACTCATTATCAGATTCAATATCAAGAAATTTGGACATAATAAGATCACTTTCATCCTCATCTTCTACTAACTTAGTGTCTTGATGTTTACGCTTCTTATTTTTCTATTCTTCCTTGATATTAACTCTTGCCAAGGCATTTTCAAGCTTCACTATGTTGTTAGACATATCTCTCATTAATTGTCCTTTTTCAGATCCCACTCTTTCATGTTCTTGCTCTTTCTTAACATGAGATGAACCCAGCAAAGCTTTAAATTGAGCTAAATCTTGCATAGGGATCATAACTCTTTCTTCTCTTTTTAGAATCGCAATATTTTCTTCAGGATTCAACTGTTTTTCTAACTGTATAGCTTCACTAAAATAGTC
>MNCI01034558.1:382429-402314 GCA_015680685.1 Gnetum montanum | reverse complement strand
CCTTTTTATAGGGTTCAAAGGTAGGTAGGGAAGTTACATATTCAAAAATATCTCACCTAACTTCTCTCCCAAGTAACTTGGCCAACCAATTAGAAGATTACTTGCCCAACAAGTTAGGAGGAAGTTATGTAGTTAGGGAGTTAGGAAGTTATACATAGAATTAGGAGAAATTTATGTTAACATTAATATTTATATTAAATGTAATATGATAAATAATTATTTTAACATTAATATTGTAAATATTTTTTTGGGTAGTAACTTATATATAAAATAATGTTTTAAAATAATATTTTATGACTTGGGATAATTAAAGGCAAGTTTTCTAAAACAGGGCTTCACACTATATGTACTTTATTAATGGTTGTTATATCTATATATATGTATATATGTAGATTAATTTGTAAGATATTTTAGTCACCCGATGCTTTTGTAAAATTATATACGAATGGTAGTAATGAAATAATTTTACATATATCTTGGTGAAAGTGGCAGAGTTAATGAATGGGTTATAATAATTCTTCTTTGTCTTCCCTGGTAAATCACGTGGATAATCGGCAATGGTTCCAAAATAGCAGGCGTAATCGGCTGGTTTGTTTTCTCCTTTCTCTACACAAAATTTGTAAAAATTGACACATGTTCTACCCAGGATCCAAAGTGTTGTATCACCCAAACCATATGTTTGAACTGCCACCGCGGGAGAAGGCTCTGCCGCTACATCTGGAATTTCTGTTTTGCCCCAAATTGGCTTAGGGCTTTCTGCATTTTTTGAGTTTTTTCTTGAATCGTCACCAGCATTGTCATTGATCACAGAACCAGGGGCGAATGTATTGTGGATCTGCATCTGCTAAAATCGTAGGAACCTTCAGAACCATTGCTACCCGCACAACTGAAACTGCTACAGCCTGCAACAAAAATAAAATCGGGGCCCCAACAAAACGTGACTTATTTCTCCGTATATTGTGTGGAGAGGGTTTTGATTTTTTTTCAAAAATAATCTCCCTGCATTCTACCCTACATTGGCCTTAGTTCTGTCTGAATTTCTCCATGCGATTGCTCCCTGAAACCCCTTTTAAACCAGCTCATCGGTGAAAGAAGGGCCTCCCACGCACTCCACAAACTTAGGTTCGATGTCTGGCGAGTCGGCAACATAGATCCGGCCGGTGCGTGGTGCAGTCCAGAACGGCAAGCCAAAGGAATTGCCCCAAATCCACGGCATTCAGTTCTGCTTTTTTTTCTGATTTCATTTTTTCTTCGGTAGCATTAAAAATGGGCCTTTGGTCATACGTTAATTTTGATTTTCTACAATATAGAAAACTTTACATCCTTTGATAATTTTAAATCCACGAATTCAAAACCAGTTGGTAGTTCGTTAGGTCCTTCACTTGCTTCCAACTCTTAGCTGATTTTTGATAATCCATTATCCACGGTGTTGTCTATTTTGCCAATATTAATCAGGGAGTATGCTTTCTTGTGGTAAATAATCACCTCTTTTCTTTTATTCCAACCTTCACTCAAGAAAATATCTTGGCATTTTAATTTACTTTCCAAGAAGGCTTCAACATCAAGATTATTTACTAGGCTTGCTTCTCCAAGAATACCCATTACTCACAATACTAAATTGCAAATTTACAACCTGGGATTGTGCTAATATTTTGAACAAAATATTCCAACTACTCCATGTAATGGACAAATGTTCCAACACCAAGGTCATTGATTAATTAAAAAATTTGTTAATGAAAAGGAACCTCAAATTATTAGAACAAGAAAAACCATAGAGTCCATTGGATGGGTAGATGATGTGGACTCACTACCTATTCCATGAAAAATAAACCATGTCAAAGTCATCAGACATCATAATTCAAAAATAAAAACTAAACATCGACAATCACACATTTGAAACACCACCAATTTTAGGCTCTTACAGTTTAATGGCAGATTTGTCTAAGTGTCAAAACTTGGGCAAAATTTTTCTAAGTCTAGTATCATGCTATGTAGTGTAGATAGCATAGCACACTTGAAGTCCTAATTTTTGCAAAATTTTTCTAAGTCTACCTAATATGCTCCCCAACACAGCCAACGTAGCACATACTTCCATGGCTAGTCTAGACAAATGTCAAGCTAGAAGCGATCAAGGATTACTTGGGATGGATCAAATAGTTTGGAAAATTGTCTATCCCCTAGACTATCAAGCTCACTATGCTCTCCAGCTTTCCCAGCTTGACACATATCCCAATTGCCAATTCACCCAAGTACCAAGCTAGAGTCTATTAAAAGTGTGCTTAGCATGGAAAAAATAGTTTGGAAAATTTTCTATCTCTTAGGCTATGATGCTCTGCTACGTGACACAGCATAGCAAGCTTGACATAGGTTTCAGGTATAGCATCCAAAAATGTCAGTGGTTAAAACACCGAGAGGTTATCAAACGTACAGCCTAACCCCAAGTTCGTGGGAGGGTCATGCTAGAGAGAACAAAAATAGGGCACCATGAATGGTCTGGTTGATTAGATAAGGACTTATGTGGTGTCTAATAACCATTTGTGAATGATGTTTTTAGAGTGTCATGTGTGGAAGTCAAAACAAGCAAGATCATAACATGTATGACAATGAGACTATATCAACATAAGTATCTTAATGCATATTGACAATATAAATAAACAAGTACATCAATAATTTGAAATATATGCTGCAGGAAAAATGGAATGAGTTTAGGTGAGAAAATTAACCATCCCAAGGTTGAGGGAGCATGACTTTTGATTAAATGATGTGTACAACTAGTACGCAGTGTCAGACATGCATAGCGGGACAACATGGTAATATGGTCATAGTCCCTAGGATGTTGCGAACATGGTGCTGATAGATGCAAGGGAGATAAATCTTGCTAGATTGATAGTTTTCATGCTATGTGGGATGAGGTGAAGGTGTCATGCTTAAGTGTGGGAGTGAAGTAGGTGTTGGGGAGTGCTGTAATGCTGAGATTTGTCTCTCATCAACATTTTTTTCACCAATCTTCTACCAAAGCCAACTACCAAAGCTAACCCTTAGAATGTTAATTACTGGGGTATTTATAGAGCTAGGATTGACAGGAGACATGGATTGCATGCCACATGTCTTGGGTCCCACATAGCATGGGTGTGAATGCTTCACGCTAGCATGCTACACTCAAAGTGTCAAGCTCAATGGTGCTATGCTCTATAGAATAAGAACGGGGACTGAAAATTTGTTAAACTATGATCATACTACCCAACCACATGTGCTAGAGTCTAGAGGACTACCATGTACCTACAAAAATTCCCAAATCACATGCAACTTGAAGCCTATGCTCTAGGACTATGTCTTTCTCCCTCTTCCAAGTAGGGTCAAGCATAGGGACAACTTTAGGGGTGAATAAGGGGTGCAAAAGTAAATAAAACTATTGATCTTGGTTGCCAGAGAGATGTCAAAGTAGGCATGAAGGTTGATGCTGAGTTGTAGAAGCTTTTTAAAGGCATAAAGAGGCATTTTTCTAGTGTTATGAAATCTACACTGGCCAATGTAATGAAGCGTAGCATGAACAATTAGAGAAATTTTGTGGTTTTAGCTTGCTACGCTGCATAACATAGAGGAACGTACCATCCATTTTCTATTGAATTTTGTCAAAATTGAAGCTTTCACTCTGGAATTTTGTAAGACAGGTAACTTTAGCAACAAAAAAGTGCATTTTCCATGTTAGAATGGCCTAATACCTCCATGTTTCATACTTGAAATTTTTTTTCAACCGTAGCACCCTTGTTACGCTGTCTACGCTATGCAGCGTACCAGAGTGTAACACCAAATTTTGGATGAATTTTGATAGAAATTGAGATGTTTTCCATGGGATGTTGATCACACTCAAAGGATGAAGTAGGATAGATAGCCCTAGAAGTTGAAAAATTTCCAAATGCACCTTCCATGTCTAGTTCAACACTTGTGAAAATTTGAGTCATGAAACTTGTGCTACGCTCTACTACACTATGCAACATAGCAGAGCATAACAAGCTCTAAATATAGAAAATTTTCCAAACTATTTCATCCATCCTAAGCATCTTTGACAAATCCTAGCCTAGCACTTGGGTGGACTAACAACCGAGACATGTGTCAAGCTGAGCAAGTTGTAGAGAATAGCAAGCTTGATAGCTCAGAAGATAGAAAATTTGCCAAAGTATTTAGTCCATTCTTGATGCCCTTTTAATTGATTTCAACTTGACATTTGTGCAAACTAGCCTTGAAATGGGTGCTACGCTAACTATGCTAGGGAGCATAGCAAGCAAACTTAGGAAAAATTTTGCAAACATTAAGACTTTCAAGGTGCTATGCTATTTATGCTGCACAGTGTAACATCAAACTTAGAAAAAAATTTTGCCCAAGTTTTAACACTTAGAAAAATTTGCTGTTATGTTGCAAGAGCCCAAAATTAGTGGTGTTTCACTATCCCCTCTTTGTGGACGTCTAGAGGATTGGCCTGAGAGACATTGACAAAGAATACGCAACACCATGATTAACACAACACCAACACCATTCATCAATGCCTACTTAGATGATGCTTTGCCATGCTTGAGAGTGCAAGGAAAATAAAGTATGATAGTGTGGAAGGGACTAGGAGATAGGTTCAAGGAGAATGGGTTAGGAGGACAAGGGATAGCTGGGATGGAATGGGTAGCTATGAGATGTAATGCCACAATGGTATGTCGCCATAGCATGATCCCTCATCGAAGTGCTTTTGAGGGAGTCCACATGCATAGGTGTCTTTCCCTTTGGATTTTGACCTCTCATCGAAGTGCTTAGAGATGGTCAATCCAAGGCTGAGATGGTTGGAAAGTAGTAATTGTGCCATTTGACTTGTGCACTCATCTTGTCTCATTTCCCTTTCTTTTTCCTTATTTTCTTCTCTTCTTCTCTTCTTTTGTTTTTATTTTTTTATTTTTTTTATTTTTTATCTCTCTCTTTTTATTTTGCATTATGGACAAATTACATACCAATATTCGCTTGAAGGCAACTACATCGTAGCTGTAGGATAGGTGTTTCCTCCCTGGGATGAGTTGTGTTACATTCATGTGGGGCTTTGAATGGCTTACAAAGGCTTCCCATGGGATGAGTTGCATTATGTCCATCATGGGTTTAGTGGTTAAGCATGGGAAGGGGTTTCATGTGCATTGGTAAAGCTCACAAGGGATATTAAAAATTGTAAGTGTAGGAGGTAGAGGTTAGGTTAGTTGAGGGGATATTGGGGATGCACTCTCAAGTACCTAGGCTAGCTGAAGTGGATACATTGGAACAATGTAGTGTCTTTCTCTCATGGTGAAATGCATTCCTAAATGACACCATCCAAGCTTTATCATGCTAATGTAACACAAAGAAAACTAGAAAAAACAACCATCATGTGAAGTGAGCATAGATTTTTGCTTTCCACGAACACTGTGAGGGTTGCAAGTGTTGTGTCTATTGCATGCAATGTCCAAAGTAGGAAGGCCAATGTAGGTGTTAGTGGTGGTAGGCTGGAAAGCTCCAATAGTCACATTAGAAGTGAGCACTTAAGAGGCTAGGAGCAATGGTGATGCAGGTGCTCAGGAATCCTCACCAAGGGTGGGAGCCAAGAAATTCAGTTGTAGGGTGGGAAGCCAAGCTGTTGAATGCTCTTTCAGAATCTGATAATGGCAAGGGCTAGAGGATGGTAGCATGGTGACTAGACCATAGTACTACTAGGGCTCCAACGGGAGGTGCTAACAAAGAGAGGTATGACCAGGATGATTGATGATGGTGGTGGTAGCTCTGGAAGGTTAGCAAGATGCCAAGGATGGTGATGTTGCAAATGTCCTAGAGGATTTTTCCTTTGTGGCATGAACTTCATTCTAGAACTACAATGCCCCATCCCATCCTACCTAAGAGGCATGGGTAGGTAATGAAAGATTGGAAGTATTTTTGCTTGCTTATTCGCAAGATCATGTATGTTGAACTGTAGAAGCTAAATTTTAAACCTAGTTTTAGATCTTGGTCAACCACTGGTTGTGTTAGTTTAAGATCCCAACAAACCATGATCCTAGTTTAAGGTCCAAGAAAAACATGTTGTGTTGTGCTAGTTTAATGTTGTAGCAAATGTTTGCTGGCCAGTTTAAGGTCATAGGGGACCATGCTGTGGGTGCCAATTTCATGTCATAGCCCATGGACATTTCATGCTAGTTTAACATCATAACGAATGATGTTGTGCTAGTTTAACATCATAGTAGCAGATGCTCTATGCCAGTTTAACGTCATAGTAGATACTCTGTGCCAATTTAACGTCGTAGCAGATGCTCTATGCCATTTTAAGGTCATAGTGGATGCTCTATGTCAGTTTAACATCAAAGAAGATGCTCTGTGCTAGTTTAACATTGTAGTGGATGCTCTACTTACCTTACTTTATTATTAACATGATACTGCATGTTAGGTGTAATATGGCTTTAGGTACAAGTGGTTGATTAGATTGGTGAACTCATTGCCATCTAAGTTAGCAAGCTTAAAGGCTCCACTTTCATATGTCTTAGTAACCAAAAAAGTCCCTTCCTAGTTGGCTGAGAACTTGTTTGTGGGCTAGCAAATGGCCTTGAGGATCAAATCTCCTTTTTTGATCAATCATTGGTGTAGTTTGTGGTGGTGCTTTTTCCATTGTTTGTCTTGATACCACTCAATGTGATTAAGCATTTGGATGTGCTCTTCCTCCATAGAGTGAAGATCAAT
Organism: Gnetum montanum; assembly: GCA_015680685.1. Lineage (NCBI taxonomy): Eukaryota > Viridiplantae > Streptophyta > Gnetopsida > Gnetales > Gnetaceae > Gnetum > Gnetum montanum. Next base: position 395,585 of record MNCI01034558.1, on the reverse strand, counting down.
GATTCTCAACTCGTTGTTCTGAGCCTCATCCATGAAGTTTGAGAGGATCATGTAAAGCAACGAGACCTACAATTCAAGAAGTAATAGCACTTCAGATCCATACATGAGACTCTATGGTGTCTTGCCTATTATAATTCTGCATGTTGTGTAGTAGGCCCAAAGTGCATAGAAGAGTTGCTTGTGTCATCATTACTTACTATTTCTAAGCATCTTCTTCAGAAGGTTGACAATGGCTTTATTAGTGGCCTCCACTTGGCCATTTTCTTGAGGGTAGTACAGTGATGAAAAGGAGTGTTTAATGCCAAATTTTTCACATAAGGATCTAGTTTCTATGCTACTAAATTGTGGCCCATTGTCTATAATGATATTTATAGGTAGGCCAAATTAGGTTACTATATTGTCTAGGATGAATTTGCAAACCTATTGAGATGTAGTCTTCCTAAGGGGAATAGCTTCTACCCACTTCATGAAATACTCAGTTGCAGTAATAATGAAGCTATTTCCTATGGAAGACTTAGGCATTATAGGTCCTATGATATCTAATCCCCAATGTTGAAAGGGCCACATGATTTGCATAGTGTGCAACTTAGTAGGTGATACATGTATTAGATTCCCATGGCATTGACATACATCACATGTCCAGACCTTGGAGACACAATCATCCTCCCTATAAGGCTAGTAATATTCTAGATGTCTAATTTTTACCACCATTGCTCTAGGAGCTATATGCCCCCCACATAGTCCCTCATGGACTTGGTTCATGATTCTTTGTGCTTTGCTATTACGAACGCAAGTTAACAGTATCCTATCATAAGATCTACAACATAAAGCATTGTCACCTATGAGGATGTACTGCCATGCTCATTTTTGTACTACATCATTTTGGGCAGATGTCAAGGTTTGTTGAGGCTCACCATGTTGGAGGTATGCTTTAACGTCATTGTACCATTCTTGAGTGTGGGTTGCACTTACAGACGTGATACTTGTGGTGTGAATGATAGGGTCAATGTACTCTACTATTGAAGTGGCTAAGGTAGCAAATATATTTGGTGATACACTTAAAGTTAAAGTGGCCAATGCATCGACTATAACATTTCTGTTGCAAGGAATGTGCTGAACATCTAAGGTTGCAAATTGTTTCAGTAAGTATTTTGCCAGATCACAGTAAGGCTATAGGTGTTTTTCCTTACATGTGTAGACCTCTATGACTTGGTTAATGTCCCTTGGATTTTTATATTTTGGATCCCTAACTCTTGAGCTGCTTGATTTTGGTACCAGACTTATACTGCTAACATGTTCATCTAGGAATTCAAGATCTATCATTGCTTGGATATTTGCAGGTGAAGCCATAAGTTGTGTAGCTATTGCTTGACCCTTTATGGATGACTACATTATGTAATGTAGGTCAAATTCCATGGTTATTTCTTTCCATCTAGCTATTTTTCTACTTTCATATATGTTGGTTGTAATGGCCCTAAGTATATTACTTTTGCACATGATGTTGACCTAGCTATGAAATAGGTAGTGTCTCCATTTTTTGAGTGCAAATACTAAGGCAAGACAATTTTTCTCCACATCATGCACTAATAGCTTACGAGGCAAGACAATTTTTCTCCACATCATTGTATTTTCCCTTGTAAGCTATTAGTGCATGACTTAGGTAGTAAACAGGAATTTCCGAACCATTTTCTCTCTTTTGACAGAGCAAGGTAGTAATGGACATATCTAAAGTTGCAAGGTAAATGTAGAAAGGCTATCTATTTAGGGAGGATAAATGGTAGGAAGATGAACAAGCTCCTTTTTCAAGTTATCGAATGCTTCTTGGCATTGGTTTGTCCACTTAAATTTGGCTCCCTTTTTGAGTAGGTGCTGCATTGGATGCAACTTTTCACTCAATCTCATGATAAACCTTCATATTAATTCTACCTTGCCTTGCAATCCACGTAGCTCTTTAAGGTTTTTGGGTGGTTCTAAGTTGATAATGACCTTAACTTTGTCTAGGTCTACATGTATTCTTGTTTCTAATACTACGAAGCCTAACATGCACCTAGTTTTCATGCTGAAGACACACTTTTTGGGATTAAGACGAAGGCCATATCTACGACAACATTGAAGGACTAGGTTCAATTCATTTGAGTGATTAGGAGCTTTCTTGGATTTGACTACTATATCATCCACATAGTCATTTAGCCATTCTAAAAGATAATTACTAAAAATGTAAGTCATGACATGCTGGTATGTTTCTCTAGCATTTTTTAGCCCAAAGGGCATCATTGTATAACAAAAAATTCCCCAAGGGGTCATGAAACTAGTAGCAAGTTGATGTTCCAGGTTTATATGGCTTTGGTTGTACCTCGAGAACCCATCCATGAAGAATAACAAGGAATGGCCAGCCATAGTATCAACAAGTTGGTCGATACTAGGAAATGGGAAATCATCCTTGATGGTTGCCTTATTTAAACCTCAAAAGTCTATGTAGATGCATATACCCTTAATTTTCTTAGGGACAACCATGATGTTTGATACCCAATCTACTTAATCAACTACGCAGATGAACCCAAGTTGGTAGAGTTTAGTAATTTCATTGCGTATGGCTAATGCAATTTTTGGCTTAATTTTACAAGCTTTTTGTTTGACTGTCTTGACACGTGGATCTAAGATAATGTTGTATTGTATTATGTGTAGGTATAAGCTTGAAATATCTTCATAAGACCATGCAAACACTTTGACATTGTCATTGAGGACTTTAGAGATATTCTGTTGGATTTGTGGCTCTAGTACAGAGCTAAGTTTCAATGTTCTCATCTCACCTTTGCATGTCATCATGGGGATTTCTATGAGTGGATCCTCAGTTACATCACCGGCTTTTAAGTCTAGGGCCTAAAATAGATGTTCTAGCTAATCTAATGAAATTTCTAAGGATGCTATGTTGAGATCAGAAGGAGGTAATTCAAAGTTCACCAACTCTATGTTCATGCATCTCGTGAGTCTACCATGGGGTCCTATTAAGATTAAAGGCAAACGAAGATCCCAGTGTGTAGTCATTTTCCCAAAAAATCCTATGAAATGACCAAAAACCAAAGAAGCATCAATTGGTACCTGTCTAATAAAGAAAAATTAAATAAAATGCATACAAACTATGCAGTATCTTAAAAATGCTAGTTTAAGGTCTTGGCAAACTATCACCATGCATACAGTATGAACAGAATTTTAAAGTTGCAAATTTATGGTCTTAGTGGACCATCATTGTGCATGAAGTATAAAGCTTAAGTCAATCTTGAAAGGCTTGGAGTGTGGGCTTGAGCTAAATGTTCCTTGGATAGGCAGAAAAAATGTAAATTTTTTTTTTGAGAAAATTTGTGTGTTACGCTGCATGGGATGTGGGATGTTCTACATTATGCATGGGACACAAAATGTTCTACATTACATGTGGGACACAAAATGTCCTATGTTATGCATGGGAAATGGAACATCCCAGATGGATAATATGTCATATAACCATGAGGGGTATAAATAGGGGTTTACCCATGGTAAACATGTTATTTTCACCATTGATGCTAATAGTCCAGAGCATAGTGCAATCTAGAGTAGAGTGTAGCACCCACAGAGTGTAACAATGAAAACCATAGATTGATATTGAATCAATGGTGCACAGAAGCAAGTGTAGATACTTGGGCCTTGCCAATGTGGATGAAGGTGAGTGCACCTTATGACATCTCCCTAGGACATGCATTGGAGAACGTGCGGAGGTAGCATCTACTAGGTAGGCCATTACACTACCTCCCTGTGTGCTGTTTTATTCTTTTCTTCTTTTATTCTTTTATTTTTTGATTTTTTTTCTAAGTAGGGACCATTTTTTCCATTGCCTCTACTATAGTCGATGCACCCTAGCTACCATGGCCACTACAGCCACTGCTTCATGGCTACCACCACTATCATCTTGGCCATTACACCATGGTCACCACTGCCACCGTCATGGCTGGAAGTGGTGTGTGCATAATTTTCCCCTTCTCTCTTTTGTTCTACATTGCGATAATGGCAAGGTTTTTGTCACAAGCCTTTGGATGCTATATGAGGTAGGCTAAGATAAGGGTTCTATGGTGTCTTGTGTGGTAGTATAGAATGGGGGTTTTACACATCATGTGTAGCGTAACATGTGGGGGAGGGTTTTGAGATTACACATTCCATGTCACGTGATGGGTTTTTTGTGTGTTCCACATAATACAGCATGACAAGGGTTTTGCAGGTATCTCACATTGGCTCTCAGGCTCTGCAATGTCCCTGACAGTGTAACTAGCAAGTTGAAAAATGGTTACATGCTTCCACTACTATGGTCCTTGGGAGCATAGCTTAGACTTTGGTCATTTTTTAGTTAGGTGCATTTGCTATGCTACATGGGACATAGTTGCTACAATACGTAGAATAGTTGCTACACTATGCGGGATGGCATAATTGCTACACTACGTAGGATGCCATAGTTGCTATGCTTCAAACACTTAGAAGAATCTTGTTTGACTACATGTTATATAGTTTTTATGCTCCATGGGAGCGTGATGAACACTCAAAATTTTTTTTGCTCCCAAACTATCATGCTCTATAGGAGTGTGACCAACACTTGGAAATTTTCAAAGGAGAAAAAGGTTTCTTTTTTGCATCATTTTCCAACTACTTTTGTTATTTTTGTTGCCCCTTTTTCAATACTAACATTTTCAATGTGATAATGTAGGGTCATGATGAAGCCAGTCCTTATTGTAGTTGAGCTTGTAGGGGTCTTATGCTGTATAAGCACCCTTGTGCCCAATGTGCCCACAGCACATGCATAAGTAGGAGACCAGGTGGTTTGGTTTTGAGAGGGTGCCTAGGAGTTCTTGGACTTCTAACTTCATGACTTTAGCATCATGATGTGGTCACACATGTCTGCTAAAGTAGCAAGCATCCTAGTTGAGACCTTATTGCCTAGGGTAAATCAAGGCATTTTGAAATTCATGACAGATGGACCTGTTGAGGGTGAAAGGGTAGGGAGCTCAAGTTAGCTCCCAAAAGATCTAAGATCCTTGTATTGGATTTAGGAAATTCCTAAGATTAAATCCTATCATAAATATAACATTTTTTTCATCATGTGTCATATAGGCACAGCCTTTCAAAATCTACCTAGAACTATCTATTGTGCTATAACGTAAGCCTTATTGGGATAATGAAATTTCATTTTGTTTTCCTTGTATGATTTGGAATGCTTATTGCTATTTTACTATTGCCAGATTTATGATTGATAAGGATGGTCTCCATGGTAGAGAGGGGGTGTTGGCCCTAGTCCAAATGGTGCTATGAGAGTTATCATCTACTGAGAATATACACGTTGGTGTCATAGAGTAGCTAAGGGTAGACATGAGGACTTACCTAACAAAGTACTCTAAATCTTACATGAAGTGCCAGGAACTTGGATGGTTAGTTGGGGAGTGGGCATCCTGCTAGATACCCACTATGGAAGAAGTGTCTATTCAAATACCAGCATTCCCTACACCATTTATGCTAGGAAAGTTATGCTATGTGTTTATTTTAATGTATTCTTGATTATCTCTTTTTGCACAGATAACTTATTTTTGGTTATTACAGTAATAGCAAAGTCCAAAGAGGTCACAATGATCACCTCAAGGCATAGTGAGGCTAACCTTCTCTTTAAATATGACAAAGTAGAGGAGTCATAGTGTTGGTTATGCAATGTAGCTCTAGCAACCATTGCCCAAAATGTTCAAGAGGTTGGGCTAATGAATCTCTTTTTCGCTATGAACCCAAGCATCCTAGGAATGAAAATGATTACCCTCATTGATTCCATTAAGAAAAGCATTGATTATTTTTTCACATGTGTTTACAACATGCAAGTTGTCCTTAAGATCATTGATGATCTCTTTTCAGATTTCTTTGGTTTCTGCTCTAATGGTTTACCTATGGGCAAAAAGACTAGTAAGGATTTAAACCATTGAGGGAACATCAAAGAATGGCTAGGCACTGATAAGGATTGCAAGGGTATTTATATGAAAGAAGTTAAATTGGAGGTGGCCAAGGACATTTACCCTATTTTTGGACTCGTGCTTTTCCCAAGCTACTCTTCCAAGGAAACGTTCTTGGGGTAGAGTAGGCCTAGATCATGAGAGATGTCATGGAAAAGGGGATGCGGTACACCTAGGCTAAATATCTTGCTAAAGGATTATGAGCAAAGATGATCAACCTGCATAATAAACTGGAGGCACGTTCTCATGTGCACTTTGCATTTTTCATAGCATGTTTGCATAGGTTCATAGAATTTTTGATGGTTTGGGAGAATGGGATATGGATGGTACAAGATCACACCCAAATATCCAAGCTAGGGATTCACCATGTATTCTACACCACTCAGTCTCAGGATCCTCTATAATGTATTGGGGGATCTTTTTCCATGACAACCAAGGATCGGGCAGGACCATCCTTCCATGCACATGACAACCTTGGAGAGGATCCTCCTACCAACACAAGCAATGTAGTGAGGGGGAAAATCTCATTGTAGAGATGGTAAAAAAAAAGTTACAAATTAAGAAGCCTCGTCCTGTGGAGAAACCTTCACATGTGATTGAAACAAGGGGCAAAAGGCTACACATCAGAGTGCACAATATGCAATCTAAGTTCATCGGTGTGTATGATTCTACTAGCCTATTTGTTGCTCTTATTTTTATATATATACATATATGTTGGACCAGCACTCTAACCCTAGCCTATGAATGATAGATGAGGAAGAGGTATCTGCTACCAAAGAGGAGGCCCCTACTATAGAAGAGGAGCAGGATCTTGCTGCAAAAGAAGAGGTTCCTACTATAGAAGAGGAACCTTTAGTAGAAAAGGAGCCTTTTGCAGAAAGTGTCCCATAGACTGAGGGACATATGATAGATGAGGAAGCCACCACACTCTTAATGCAGCTTGAAGAAGAGGGGCTACATTTCAATGATGGTGAATTTGTTGGTTTGTTTGATAATGTGTAGATGGGCAATCCCCCTACTCTCACCCCTAAGGATTTGCTGGGTATGAGCTTTGCACCACCATTTATATTATGCTCTTATTTTTCCTCTTTCCTCTCATCCTCTTTTCTTTTTCTTGTTGTTTTCCTCTCCTTTTCTCCCTTTTTATGATGCTAACATGTTTTATTACATAGTAGGGGCTACTTTTATTAGAGGCTTGAATCTTCATCCACTTTCTACTTAAAACTATGGGTGGAAACCCTAGATAAGTTTGCTTTTATTCAAGGCATAGTAGATGATATGATTGATCATCTAAAATAAATCAATCCTAAGATAGGTGCATTTGGACTATTGCATTTTCTTTTCATGTTGTTTTACTTTTTCTCTTTTTTTTTAGCTTGATGACTAACATTTTCTTATTTTTGGTATAAGAGCTTCACGAGTTAAATGGGACCCAAGAAGGGTAGTTGAAGTTGAAGTTGTGCCTAAACTCCCTTTAGAGATAATAGAGGTGCCTCATCATATATATGATGAGGCTAGAAAATGTGCATTAGACTTAGCATGATAACTATGGGAGTGCAGGCATATCAATGAAGACCTTTGGAAGTAAGTCAAAAAACTTGAAAAAGAGAAGGCAAGTCAAGATGCTAGACTAGAAGACCTATGGTCATGAAACAAATTCTTAATGACCCATGATAACTCAAGTGGTAGGTGGCGTATGGCTGTCATTGATTATGCTAGATATTGGTCAATCATGAGGGGTAAAAACAAATCCACATGTGAAGTGATTGAACAATGCCTACAAATGAATCTCTTGGCTCAAAAAAACCAAGATTGGAAAGATTATAGTACCAAGGTATATGAATAGGGGTAAGCACAAAAGAATCATAAGCATATGTACAAATGGAATGTGATACTTACCACCAAAAGTACAGAGATGAGTCTATAAAACATCAAGGCCATGAGTTATTCCTTAATGCAATTGATGCTACCCAAACCTATAACAGATTTGTGAAGAATTTAGTGAACAATGAATCCCTAGAGAGGGAAATGACCATGCCTTCTAGGGAGGCCACCTCTACTACATTTTCTCTAGGGCCACCCACATGGATAGCTATGGAGAAAGGGAAGATCTTAGTAGGTGTTGATTTAGGGGAGGAAGACTGGGCTAATTTGATTGAGAAAGAAATCCTCCAACACTTGGAATTTGGCCTTAACAGAATACTGCCAGAAATGGATGCAGGCCCATCTCAAGTTGGTTAAGTATACTCCATTACAATTAATTTCATGATAGTCTCATATGTTTTCTTACTTACCCATTGCTTTATTATTTTGTCCCTAGCGTTTGTAGGATCTAGACAAAGATGCAGGACCTAGTGGGAGGGTAGATAAAGATAGAGGAGAGAAACCATAGTCTATACATTGATGTTTTAAAATGTTTGAAATGTAACCACATTGTTGGGCAATACTGTAACTTTGAATGTGAACATAACCTTGGACTAGGCATTACATTTACTGTTTAATAAAAAGTATCATGCTTGTTTTATTTCCTTTGCTTGGAATGTTATTTGATGTAGTTGAAGTTGAAGGCTGTTTCAGGCCACACTATAGTTTAAGGCCATTTCAGGCCATGGCTAGTTTAATGCCATTTCAGGCCATGTGATAGTTTAAGGCTATTCTGGGCCATAGCTAGTTTAAGACCATTCTAAGCCATAGCTAGTTTAAGGCCATTTTAGGCCATAGCTATAGTTGCAATAGAACTTGGGTTGCCAATTTTAGGCCTTGTTGGGCCATACGATAGTTTAAGGTTATTCTGGGTCATGGTAATATAACTAACCTAAAAGGTAAAAATAATACAAAATCAAAACTATACAAGCAATAATGGTAAGGATAGAAGAATTAAAAGAGTAAAATGGAGACATGCCCTAATCATGTAATTATTTTCTAACCCAATGTGGGTTAGGTGAGGTGTATGTCCTGGAAGACTTGATGTGATACTCTTCCAAGCTGTCATTCGCCGTTAGAAAAGGCAACTCTGCCCATGTAGTTTCCTTGCAAAAATCATTAGTTTTACTTGGTTCACTTGCTAAACAATGTTGGGTTGAATTGTAAATAGGTGATGCATCTTTAGAGACTTCTATCTCTGACCCTTGCTCTATATATATATTGTTGATAGCCCAAATGGCTACATCATCACCAAAGATCAGCACCTCTCCACCCACATAGGGTAGGTGAATCTTTTGGTGTATCAGTGAAGAGACAGTCCTTAATTAGGCTAACCAAGATCTTCCCAAGATTAAATTAAACCCAGTTATCTCCTCTACCATGATGAATTCTACACTAGTGGGGAATTAATCCCCTACCACGAAATCAATAGTGATGATTCCCTTGACCACAACGTGTGCCCCATTAAATGATTTCAAACAAGAAGTTGTTGTGGGCCTGATTTCATCCACTAGGCCCGACTTGTCAACAACAAGGAATAGAATTATGTTTATTGTGGCACCATCATCAAAATGCACCCTATGAATCTTGTATTAACCTACACAAATTGTTATAAACATAGGGGTAGTGGTTATTTGACTACTTTTGGGATCAGCTTTAATGGCTTCATCATGAAAAGTTCAAGGGGTTGATCGTGGTTCTTCAGCCATAGATGGTAGCATGATAACATGGATGGCTCTTTCCTCTATTGGCATATCTTCCTTAATAGGAATAGATGCCAAAACGTATATTAAAGCCTCACGATGTGTTACAGAAGTCATTATTAAATCATACAAACTTAAAGTTGTATTTTTCTGTTTTAAAGCTTGTCTAACCTATGTGAGTGCATCTAAGAAATCTTGTCCACAATTCGAGTGTTTGGTAATTTTTGTTTTATCTATATGTCCTAAAAGATAGATTTCATGAGGGGGAGGAGGCAAGGCTTTTGGTTGAACTATGGGCTTTTGAGCCTCAGGGGTTGATTGTTACGCGTGTGTGTGTATGCAGGTGGCTTTAGGCGATAAGACCATAGGAATTGTCAACAAAGGGGCAAGCTTAGGGGGGCCTAGTATGGTGCATTCCCTAGTCATCTTATCTACTAGATGTTCATCATGCCTCCTTGGGTGAGAAGGTTGTGATACAGTTCCCACAACTAGACTCTGGAAAGATGGGGAGTCTGTATGTTTTAACGTCCTTATAACAAAGGATGCTTGAGTTGCTGCAGCAGCATGTTGGGGAGTCCTAACTATTAAGGATGTGAAACACCTCTATGGTAATACCTTAATGATAAAAGGGGCCTATGGCCTAGGTGAGGCTAAAGCTTCGGCACCTTAGGAAGGTACACAAACCACAAACGGTTCATATATTGACTTTGCGTTGTTGTCAACGCTAATAGCATTAATGGTGTATCCTACATTGCTAGCATTCAATAGGTCCTTATGGACATTCATAGATTGGTTCTCTAGACAAATAGGACTATTTTAATTAAGGACCAACTTACCCTGATCAATCATATGTTGAATGTCATCTTTCAATGCTAAGCAATAATCTATGTCATGGGCACACAATTGGTGGTAGTTGCAAAATTGATCTAGCCTAAAATTTTTGGGTACTTGAGGCTCACTGGGCATAGCTATAGAGGCATCCTGAAGGATCACACAGTACCTCTTGTATTGCCTATGGGCATCTTCTGACATTTTCTTATATTGAATGCGCCCACCACTAAGTGATTGGTCTAGAATCTTCGATGGCTTAATCGGTATAAGGATGTATTTGGAGCAATCCTTATGCTCAAAGTTTGGCCTCAATGAGGTCCATGTTGTGGCTATTGACATGCGGGTTGGTTAGTCCCCACATTACTAGAGCTCAATGTTTTATTGGTGGTGGCCAAGGTCTTAGACACCTTAGCCACCTATTTGTTGTTATTGTTTCTGGCTTTACCCATCATAGTAGCCATAGTGGTTGTAGTGGCCTTCCCTTTTACTTTAACTTGCTTTGCATGTGCATTCTTGTAAGTTATGTAAGTGGGGTCTCTACTAGCCTCAGCCGCATCTTGTATGCTTTTTGTCTAAGCAAAGGCCTGGCTAAGGGAGCGTGGTGCTAAATAGTATAGCTTGGATTTGATGAAGTCATTTATAACATCCTTAAAAATGACCAGTATATGGGCTTTAGCAATTGGCTCAAAAATCTCATTTAAAGTAACACTCCACCATTGTATGAATTTCTGGATGGGTTCTAACACTTCTTGTTTGACATTCATGAGTTGGTGTAAGGTGGCTTCTAGCTTCAAGTTGTACTTGAAGTGAGTTACAAATTAACTTAGCAGTTCTTCCAGAGTTGAAATAGAAGCGTGATGAAGCGCATGATACCAGTCTAAAGCTTTGCTAGTCAAGGACATAGAAAAAACATGAATAATCGCATGTAGCCATGGTTGTAGTAATAAGGACTTAGATCAAAAAGTAAATAGATGAGCATTTGGATCACCCTATCCATTGTATTTTGTATATTGAGGGAGCTAAATTCAAGGAAACATGAGTGGAGGCACGATGGGGTTAATAGGATCATCTTGATAAAAGTCCATCACATGGACTATTTTAGAGCTAGTAGCTTTAAGCTGCTTGACTTCATTGGTGAGGGTTTGAATAAGTTGAAAGGCTTAGTCTAGACCCAGAGGTGTTAAGAAAGGTTGTATTAGTTGGACTACTAGTGGTACTGTTAGAGTAGCCATCATTAGTGATGCTGTTGGTGTAGCTATCATTCCCATTAGGGATGTTGTCGGAGTAGCTCCCATTTATGGTAGCATCTGAGAAACACACAACACTATGGGTGGTGCCACCTGAGCAACCACCATTAGTGGTGTCCTATGAATGGTTACCTACCTTGTTGCCAAAGCAACCCATAGTCCTGTAGTTGGTTGCATCATATGTGAAGGTTGATACATTTGGGGATGCATATACTATGGTATTTGAGACAATTGGATAGTAGGAAAGGATGTCGTTACCCACTATGAAATTGAGGTTGGAGTTGCTACTGGTAGTGGAATCGACATAGAGGAGGTAATGGAAATAGGGATTATTTGTAGTTGCAATGTAGGAATATTATGTACATATGGTAACATAGGCATCATAGACATTTTCTATGAAAATTGGATGGACTATGAAGGAATAATAAAGGGAAAGGAGGCTGAAGGCCCTACATGCTATTACATTGATAACATTTGATGGCTACCTACCACCAGGGAAGGTTTGGGCTATGGAAGTGTTGTAGATGTGGAAAAAGAGGTGGAGGACTATGATTGGTGTAAAAATAACATAGAGGTGGACTATTAGGCTATGGCATAGAGAGGGCCACCACATTTAGAATGGGATTCAAACTCTTCATGCCCATCCTAGAGGGGCTCATCCCCAATCAATCAAATGTGTTGGTTCAATATCCATTGAAACATTTTAGTGAGTGGTATGATGGCATCAGGAGTAGGAAGGAACTCCCTTCTATTTCAGTGGATGATTTCAAATTTGCATTTTTCTTCAAATTCCTAGTGGTCCAACAGTAGGCCTACTTGGATCTTTCCACATAAGAAGTTGTATTGCTCCTCATCACATTCTGTTGGCAACCGTTTGGGACGCGACCGCCAACGAGTGTCCTCAAACAGGATTTAGGTGCCTACTAGTCTCTGGCAACACCAAGGCCCCGATACCTCAAAATAAACTCAGTAGTTAATGTGAGTATGTGTGTGTGCTGTTGCGGCGTGTGGTTGTGAATAATGTAATGATTGCGTTATGTGTAAACTACAAAATGACTTACTTTAAAGAGATTCAGCCAACTTTGTCTAATAATGTGAGTTGTTGAAAATTTCCTATTTTGATCAACTACCTAGTCTACGCGGTCCCTATAATACCTGCTTGTAACAAATAAAATTTTGCATAAACATTTGACCACAACTCCACAAATCTACTCCTAATTTTTCTCAGAGAGAGAGATAGTTCCACAAGAAAACTAGATATAGAGCCAGATTCGATGGAAATAAGCAGAAAAGAAAAGAAAGCAGATTTGTGTAGACCTCAAATATTTAAACAAGGTAAAATGACATGAGTAAACACTTCGCAATAAAGCTATCCCAAATTCAATATCTACGAATTGTTCAAACTTCCAAGGCTCAAACAAGCAATATCTTCAAGACAATCCTA
>MNCI01034558.1:163390-381613 GCA_015680685.1 Gnetum montanum | reverse complement strand
AAATATCTCTCCTAACTTCTCTCTCAAGGAATTTGACTAACCAATCAGAAGATTACTTGTCCAACAAGCTAGGAGAAGGTTATGTGGTTAGGGAGTTAGGAAGTCATGCATGAAATGAGGAGCATTTTATGCTAACTTTAATGTAATGTGACATTGAATAGGATAACCAATATTGCAAATTTTTAATGGGCAGTAAATAATATATTTCATAACTTGGGATAAATGATGGCAGGTCTCTAAGACTTCATATGATGAGTACTTCATATTGTGAATATATATGTACCTACATGTATATATTACTGGTTAATTTATACTCCATTTGACCATATGCTTGAGCGGTAGAAATAATTGAATAATTTTTGGAAAAGAAACGGCGAAACAATTTTCCTTCTCTTCACTGTATATCGTGTGGAGGTTTCCTCACAGTTCCAGGGCAATGGTCTTTCTCTTATTTCTGCCCAGAACCTGCAAGAACTGACACATGTTTGCGTCAAGATCCAATATGCAGCGTCATCAAAACCACAGATTCAAACTGCTTCCGCATGAGAAGGCTCTGCAACCGCGATCTAATTTTGCTCAAGTGTGGGAGTGAAGCAGGAGCTAGGGAGTGCTCTAATGCTAAGATTTTCTACTCATCAATGTTTTGTTCATGAATCTTCTACCAAAGCCAACCCTTAGAGTAGGCATTTGAAGCTTCTTGAAGGTCAATGCTAAGTTCTATGAGCTTTTTGAAGGCATCCGAAGGTGTTTTCCTAGTGTTACATTGTCTACACTGGCCAACGTGATGAAGCATAGCATGAACACTTAGAAAAATTTTGTGGTTTTAGCCTACTACGTTGTCTACACTACATAGCATAGTGGAGTGTACCATCCATTTTCTAGTGAATTTTGTCAAAATTGAAGTTGTCACTCTAGAATGTCACAAGACAAGAAACGTTTGCAACTAGAAAGTGCATTTTCCATGTTAGAATGGCCTGATACCTCCATGTTTCATACTTGAAAAATGTTTTGGACCTTGGCACCCTTGCTACATTGTCTACACTATGTAGCATAGTAGAGCATAGCACCAAATTTTGGATGAATTTTGACAAAACTTAAGATGTTTTCAATGGGATGCTACTCACACTCTGAGGATGAAGCAAGACAAGTAGCCTCAGAAGTTGAAAAATTTTCAAACACATCTTCCATGTCTAGTTCAACACTTAGGAAAATTTGAGTCCTGAAACCTATGCTATGCTCTACTACGCTATGCAGTGTAGCAGAGCGTAACAAAACTAAAAGATAGAAAATTTGCTAAAATTTTTCATCCATTCCAAGCATCTTTGACAACTCCTAGTCTTGCACCTAGGTGGACTAGCAATTGGGACATGTGTCAAGATGGGCAAGCTAGAGAGCGTAGCAAGCTTGATGCCTTGGAAGATAGAAAATTTGCCAAACTATTTAGTCCATCCTCGGTGCACTTTTGACCACTTCTACCTTGACGTTTGTGCAAACTGGCCTTGGAAATGGGTGCTACATTGATTGTGCTAGGGAGTGTAGCAGGCAGACTTAGGAAAAATTTTGCAAACATTAGAACTTCCAAGCTACACTGTGTACGCTGCATAATGTAATATTAAAGTGAAAAAAAAAATTTGCCCAAGTTTTGAAACTTAGAAAAATTTGTTGTTACATCATAGGAGCCCAAAATCAGTGGTGTTTCATTAGGGTCAAATTTTTCCTAAGCATTGGACAAGGATTTGTCAAGATATCTCGACATGGAAGATGCATTTGGAAATTTTTTGACTTCTGAGGTTGCCTATCCTGCTACACCTCAGTGTGTGATAAGTGTGCCATGAAGAAAACATTGCAAATCTTGTTAAAATTTGTCAAAGTATGCATGCTACACTTTGCTACACTATGTAGCATAGATAACGTGATGGTTGTAGCAAGTCAAAATTTGCAAAATTTTACTAAGTGTTCATGCTACACTCTATCACGCTATGCAGCGTAGATTGCTTAACACATGGAAAATGCCTCTAGAAACCTCCAAAATCTTTCAAAACTTGGAATTGACCTTTATTTTAGCACTAACATCCCTTTGGTGGCCAAGATTAGTAGTTTTCCATGATTTTGCACCTCCCATTGATTCCCAAAATTCTCCCTATGCTTGATCCCTGCTCTAAAGAGGAGGAAGACATAGTCCTAGAGTGTAGATTCCAAGCTACATTTGTTTTGACACTATTTGTAGGTACATGATGATCTCTTAGAATATAGCATGTGCAGTCCAAGTGGTTTCATCATAGGTTAGCAGTCTTTAGGTTCTCATTCCTATCCTACAAAGTGTAACACTTTGTTACAAAGAGTGTAACATGTTAGCATGACCTATACACATCCAGGCCACATTGCATCTAGACATGTGGCATCTAGTAATAT
This sequence comes from Gnetum montanum, assembly GCA_015680685.1. Classification (NCBI taxonomy): domain Eukaryota; kingdom Viridiplantae; phylum Streptophyta; class Gnetopsida; order Gnetales; family Gnetaceae; genus Gnetum; species Gnetum montanum. The sequence goes on along the minus strand of MNCI01034558.1, from coordinate 379,201 downwards.
CAACCCTAGCCTTATAAATACCCCAACAATCAACATTTTAGGGGTTGGAAAATCATTTGAGCATTGAACATTCAAGAATTCCTAGCATCTTCATCACTCCTGCACTTGAGCACTCAAGCTTGACACCTTGGTAAGTACCATGATGTAGTCTTCCCTAGCACTCGCACAACATGATGACCACCGACCTAGCAAGTTTTAGCCTTCCTTGTAGCTGCTAGCATCGCATCTGTGATGTCTTAGAGATTGTGACTACACCACTACACTACCATTGTACCTGCCTGATGTTGTGTACTAGTTTCACACTATTCAATCAAAAGTTACGCTCCCCGATCTTGGGGCAGTGCATTTCTCCATCTTCAAACTCTTGTTCCATTTTCTTAGTATTTTTTTCAAATTTTTTAGCATTACTTTTGATTTTCTTCTACTGATGATATGCATTTGCACATTTAATTACTATTTTTGAGCTAATACTCTACATTATGATCTTGCTTGTTGTCCCGGCTACTGTGGATAATACTCTAAAAATCCTTTTTGCAAATAGTTATTATTACACCACATCAGTCCCTATCTGATTAATTAGAATATTTAGGGCACCTTGCTTCTATTTTCCCAACATGGCCCTTGCATGAATTCGAGGTTAGAATATACACATGAAAACCTCTTAGTGTTCTAGCCACTGAAATTTTTGGATGTCATAGTTTTTGGTGCCTCCCATTCCTTTTATGTGCAAAGGATAGTCCACATGCTTTTTGCACCCCTATCACTAGCAGTAAGCTAGTGTATATGTAACACCCCTATGGACCTACCACAATAGTAGCTAGATCATAGGCCAATGTAAGAGTTGTCTATGTTCTAGTTAATGCAAATCAGTCCCAGTTGACAGTTCCCCTAGAACACCATAGGACAAAAAGCCCAAACTATGTCCATTGCATCAAGCTCTAAGTATTATGTAGAGCATGACAATCCTGTGAGTGTAATAGTTCCTTAGAGTGTGACAAACATAACATTAGAGATAACCATTTTTTCAACAATTCCAAACTTAGCTATTTTTGGCTGATTTTTCATAGTTTTCATACTTAGTTGTTTTGCTTTAAACTTTTCTACATTTAAACATCTTTACAAGCATCTTCTTTTCTCACACCTTTTCTACATAATGAAAATGAACCTCGTTAACACCTTGGCTTGTGCCTTGATCTTAGAGGTGGCTCACCCCATTCAACATATGGGAGACATTCAACAGCTACCTAGCCCCATGCCACCACAACCATAGTATCTTAGATTGCATCACCTATTACCTGAACACGAGGTGATCAATGATGAATGATATAACTTCCTTTATGCAAAGCTTTAGGAAAGCTTGTCGTTGGACCACCAAGAGATGGAAGTCAAGTGAAGTTTCAAGATTATCCACCGAAACGGAAGAGAGTTCCTTCCCACCCTAAACATGGTGATACCACTCACCAAAAAACTCAAATGGATTTTTACCAACTTGTCAGGGTGAGCAGGCCAAGAGAGTAGGAAACTACATCAAACTATGATGAAACCCTCCATTATGGGCAAGAGGAGTTTGAATCTTGTTCTAATGGTGATGTCCCATTTTACATCTTAGTTCCATAGTTTGCCTCTATTTTCTTGCTGCACTAGTCATAGTCCTCCACCTTCTTTGAGTTAGCAATGACACTTCCGTAGCCAAAAAATTCATCAGTGGTAGCTAGCCACTAGGTTCTACCTATGAAACAAGGTGTAGGACCTTCTACCTCTTTTCTCTTTATCCTTTTCTTGCAATCTATTCAGCCTTCATAGCCAACATCTGTGATGCCAACGCTGTTGTATGTGCATACCATGCCCATATCACATCCACATACAAGTCACATTCCTATCATCCCCACCATTTTGGTCCCACCACCAAAAATATCCTCAACATCAACTACATGGTGGACCCCAACATTTGTACCTACTATTCAACTGTCACACATGTCATAATATACGTAGCAACAAACATAGCAAGCATCACACGTGGTTGCAAAATCCACAACAGGGCTATGGGCTACTTCGATGACATCACCAATGGCATAGCCAATGCAACCTTCTACAACATCCTTGAGTTTGGAGCAATCATTCCAACCTATCCAAACTCTCATAGAAGAGGTTAGGTGGCTTAAACTAGCCTACTCAAAGATAGTCCATATATTGGACTTCTACGAAGATGATCCCATTAGCCTTGTGGTTTCTTTGCTAACACTACCTCCTAGGGTCCAAATCCCCTAGATCATAAAATACAATGGTGAGGGTGACCCAAATGCTCATTTAGTGACTTTTTGTTCTAAGTGCTTACTACTACAAGCATGGCCACACATGATCATCCATGTCTTTGCCATGTCTCTGACTAGCAAAGCTCTCAACTGGTATTGTGCACTTCCTAGAGCTTCCATATTAACTCTAGAGGAGTTGTTGAGCCAATTCATAACCTACTTCAAGTACAACTTCAAGAAAAAGTCCATGCTAGATTAGTTGATGAATGTTAAGCAAGGAGCATTGGAACCATTGTAAAAACTCATACAATGTTGGAGTACCTCCCTAAATGAGATTCATGAACCAATCATTGAAACTCATCTACTGGTCATTTTTAAGGGTGTAGTAAATGATTTCATTAAATCAAATCTATACTATTTAGCCCTGCGTTCCCTTAGTCAAGCTTTTTCTCAGACAAACAACATACAGGATGCAACAAAAGCTAGTAGGGACTCGACTTACGTAGCCTACAAAAATGCACATGTGAAGAGAGACAAAGAAAATGGAAAATCCACAACAACCACCGTGGCAGCTATGGCTAATGAAGCCAAGCCCAAAAATGATAAGCAAGAGACCAAAGTACCTAAATCCATGACCAACAAAAACAAAGCATCAAGTTATGGAAACACAGGAACTAACCAACTTGCATCATCAACAGTTGTAGGGCAAGCTCCTCCAAGGACAAACTTTGAGTGCAAAGATTGCTCAAAATACATCCCTTTTCCAATCAAGATATTAGAGCTATTGGATCAACTGCTTAGTTTTGGGCACATTCAACACAAGAAAATGTTAGAGGATGCGTGAAAGAATCACAAGAGGTACTACGAGGTCCTCCAAAACCCTTCTGCAGCTTTGCCCACTAAGCCTCTGATACCCAGGAATTTTAGACTAGACTGATTTTGCAACTATCATTAGCTACATGGCCACAACACAGGTTACTACCTAGCATTGAAAGATGACATTCAACACATGATTAATCAAGGGCAATCCTGTTGAGTTGGAGCACTAGTCCATGAAAGTATATAAGGACCAATTAAACCCTATTAGTGTAGGATATATCATAAATGCTATTAGTGTTGATGATGATGCATAGCCAACACATGAACCATTTGTGGTCCATGTTCCCTCCAGTGACATTGGGGCCTCAAGGTCAACCTGGCCATAGGCCCCCTTCATCATCAAGGCACCATCTCGGGTGCCCATGAAACCCTTTGTGGTTAGGGCCCCACAACACATTGCAGTAATGAAAACCCAAAAACATTTTATCATAAGGATGCCAAACTATGTAGATCTCCCGTTTGCCTAGGGTCTAGTGGTGGGGACTGCATTGCGACTTACCCAGCCAAAGAAACATGATAAACATTTGGCCAACAAGATGGCTAGGAAATGCATAGAGCTAGGTCCTCCCAAGCCTACCCCCTTGTTAGTTGTTCCCATGGCCTCATCATCTCAAGCTACCAACATAGATACATATACTCAATAAGCAAGCACCGAGGCTCCAAGGCCCATTGCCTAACCAAAAACCAAGTCTCCTCCTTGAGAAATCTATCTCCTAGGACACATGGAGGAGATAAAAACCACCAAACAAGTTGATAGTGGAAAATATTTTCTAGATTCTTTGACACATGTTAAATAGGATCTAAAATAGAAGAATACAACTTTGAGCCTATATGACTTAACTATGATCTCCCCTACTCATCACAAAGCCTTGGTTCACATGTTGGCATCCATTCCTATTAAGGAAGACATGCCGACAAAGGAAAAGGCTATCCATGCCATAATGCTTCCACCTGCAACCAAAGAGCCAAGGTCAACACCCTTGACCTTTCATGATTAAGTGATCAAACCTAACCCTAGAAAGTGTTAAGTAACCACAACATCCATGTTTATAACGATTCATGTGGGTCAGTACAAGATTTGAAATGTGCACATAGATGGTAGGGTAGTAACCAACATTATCCCATTCCCCATTGTCAACAAGCTAGGCTTGGTGGATCAAATTAGGAAAACAACAATGACCTATTTAAAATCCTTTAATGAAGCATGCATGGTTATCAAATGGATAGTCACGATTGATTTCATGGTAGTGAAGCAATTCCCCATTAACATAGAATTCATCATGGTTGAAGAGATGTCTAGATTCAACCTAATCTTAGGGAGGTCCTAGTTAGCCTAGCTATAGGCTATTGCTTCACCAATCCACCAAGAAATCCACTTGCCTTATGAGGGTGGGGAAGTCGTAATATTTAGTGACAATATAGCCCCTCTAACCATCAACAATGTAGACACTGAACAAGGGTTATAAGTGGATATCTCTAATGACATACCACCTATTTGCAACAAAATTTGATGTTGTTCGGCCAATGTTAAGCAACCAAGTAAGATGAGTGACCTTCATGAGAAATCTCTATGTGTAGAATTGCCCTTTTCTATGGAAAATGATAGCCTAGGGAAGTACTGCTTGGTGCTTTCTAGGCCTTATGCACCACCTAACCCACATTGGGTTAGGAAACATCTACATGATTAGGGCATGTCCCTATTTTTCTTGCTCACGTAACTTGCCTCTAGCCCCTTTTGCCTATATAATTTTAGTTTCATTATGTTTTCTTCTTGCGTTAGTTACAATTTTATTTATCTTTTTGAAAAAAAAAGAGGGGCCTAGAAAATCCTTAAACTACCACATGGCCTAGAAAGGCCTTAAACGACCACATGGCTTGAAATGACCTTAAACTATCACACGGCTTGAAATGGCCTTAAACTATCATGCAGCTTGAAAAGGCCTTAAACTATCACATGGTCCACCAAGGCCTAAAATTAGCAACCAACTTCCTTGTATGTGGTGGCTTGAAATGGCCTTAAATTAGTGATGGCCCTATTGCCATGGCCTTAAACTAGCATGGGGCCCACAAAGGGCCTAATTACATCAACAAAAATCCTAAGTAAAAATATCAACTAAATTACAAGTTAAAATGATAAAACAAGAAGTAAATAAGTGTCATGTCTTTCATTAAATCATAAATAAAATACATAGTCTAAAGTTACATCAATAACAACCTGGAATATCCAAAAAGACATAAAATTTTCCAAAAGCAGGGCTACATCTAAAACATTCTAATTTGCATTGTGATGGGAAGCTAAAGCTCTTCCTCTTCATCTTTATCTACTTCTCCACTGGGTCTTGCACCTTTACCTAGAGCTTACACAAAGAAAAAATGAAACAAAAAACTAGTTAATAAATGAGATAATATGAAAAATCATAATGAAATAGACAACAATAAGGTAAGTTAAACTCACCTGAGATGGGCCTGCGTCCATGTCTAGGGGCATCCTATTGAGGCTACCCTCTAGACATCGAAGGATCTCATCCTCTGACATGTGTGTCTAGTCCTCCTCTTCCAAATCAATGCTTGTGAGGGTTTTCCCTTTCTCCATGGCTATCCATATGGGTGGCCCTAGAGAAAATGTTGTAGAAGTGACCTCTCTGGAAGGAATAGTGATCTCTTGCTTTGAGGACTTACTAACCACTAGATGGCTTGGGAACATCTTGTAAGCTTACTTTGCACCGATAGTGTCAAAGAATATCTCTTGACATCGACACTTCATAGACTCATCTCTATATTTCTTGCAGAAGGCCATGTGTTCCATCTTGTAATGATGTTTGTGATTTTTCTGATTCTTTTCCCATTCATATACTTTGGCACTGTAATCCTTCCAATATTGGTTCTTCTAAGCCAATAGGTCCATCTACAAATGTTGTTCAATGACCTTGCACATAGCTTCATTCTTAACCTGAATGGCCAATTACTACCTGACATAGTCAATCTTAACCATACTTTAATTGCTATTTGATTTATCATGGACTCCCATGAAGTCATAACACAACTGTAAATCTTCCAGCCTAGTTGCTTAGCTTGCCTTTTGTTCCTAGAGCTCTTGCACCTATTTCCATAGCTCCTCGTTCACTTGCCTACAAACCCACAATGATTTTGTGGGGTGTAGTGTGCATTTTCTTACCTCATCATATATACAAGGAGGCACCTACTCCACATCAGGAGGGAACTCAGGTACAACATCAACCTAGACTACTCTACTGAGGTTCCACTTGAGTCGCAAGCCTATTATCCCAAGTGGTAGAGCATTAGTCGTAAGATGAGTGTAAAAAAATAAAAAAAAGGGATGGGGAGAAGAAGTAACATAAATGTAACTATCTTAGGTTCTATTTATTTAAGGTAGTCAATCATATCATCCACTACACCTTGCATGAAGGAAAACTTGTCTGGAGTTTCCACCCACAGTTGTGAGAAAAAAGTGAATGTCAATTCTGGATGCTCAATAAAGGCATTGACCATTGTAACATAAAAAATTTTATGACCATCAAAAAAAAACACAAAAATAAAGATATAAAAATAATAATAATAAATAGATATAAAAATACATAAAAAATAAGAAGGAAAAAGAACACAATGGAGATGACGGTGCAAAGGTCCTATTCAACAAGCCCTCAGGGATGAGAGTAGGGGGATTGTCCATTTGCATGCTATCAAAAAAATGTTCAAACTCACCATCCTCAAGTTAAAACCCTTCTTCTTCAAGTTGCCTCAACACTTTGGTAGCCTCCTCATCCTCAAAGTGTTCCTCGGGTTAAGGGACATTGTCCTCTAAAGGCTCCTCTTCTATTGTAGGGGCCCTCTTGCCTATGTTGCACAAATCTAAATTATAATATTCAATAATAAAAAAATATGATAATAAAAAAATATAGCATAACACCAAATAATGAATACTTATTAGCTAATTCCAATTGCACATTGTGAAGTTTGAAGCATAGCTTCTTATACCTTTCCTTAATTTTGCACACAGGATCCTTCATGGGGTAGGGCTTCTTGATTTGCATCTTTGACCTCACCATCTCAACAATGAGTCGTGTCCCTCTTGTTACATTACTTGTGTTCATGGGTGGTGCCTCCATAGCACTTTCACATGCATGGTAGGAAGGCCCCACATGGCCCTTGGTTGTCATTGAAAAGGACTCACCAATGGCCTCTAGGGGATCCTGTGATCATGTTGTGTGGAACAAATGGTGGATCCATGGCTTGGAAATCTAGGTGCAATCTTGCATCATCCATAACCCATTCTCATGGACCACCAAGAATTTTGCAAGCCATTGTAGGCACACTATGAAGAAAGAAAAATATACATGAGATCGTGCCTGTAGGTTGTCGCATAGCTTAACAATTTCAGCTCATTGGCTGTTGGCAAGGTATTTGGCCTAGTTATACTATGTCCCTTCCTATATCAAATATTTCATTACCCAAGCTTTCTCCACCCCAAGGACCTTTCCATGGGAAAGAAGCTTAGGAAATACATGAGCCTGGAAGATGAGATAGAGGTGTTGGGCCACAAGAAATTCCACTTTCTTCATGGGTATACCCTTGTGAACTTTCTGAGTGCCTAGCCACTCTTCAATACCTCCTCTGTGGTTTAGCTCCTTATCATTCTTCTCATATATTGGTAGACCTTCATAGGAGATGCCAAATAGATCCAAGAAGAGGTCATCCATGATCTCAAAGACCACCCACAAATTATCAACTTACATGTAAAAATAGTCAGCACTCTCGATGAAAGAATCAACTAAGAAAATCATCTCCACTATTGGGATGTTTGGGTTCATGGCTAAGAAAAGGTCCATAAGCTCAGCTTGCTAAATATTTTTAGCTACCTTTGCTAGGGTCTCATGGCACGACTAGCAATGCGAACTGTCAAATTCATCATAATTGAAGAGGAGATTGGCCTTAGTGCATCTTGAGACCACCACTGTAACCTCTCTAGACTTAGTTGTGGCTGCAATAAACAAAAGTAGGGTTAGCAATATGATGAAGATATAAATTTAAAAGTGCATGAAAGTAAATAGTGTATATAACTTATGTGGCATGAATAGTATGAAGAACAACAATAGTGGGGCCAAAACCTCTTCTAGACTTGGTATCCAAGATGCCCACTCAACATCCAACCAGCTGAGATTCCAACACCTCTCATAACATTTGGAATACCTGCTAGGGTATTTTGCCAAATCTATCCCAACTTGCCCTAACATGCTAACAAGAATATTCATAGGAAATGAGAATTCCTGTAGGGCTATTTGGGTTAGGTCTAAAGCCTCCTCTCCATCATGGAAGTCATTTGCATCAATGGAAAACTTGGCAATAGGAAAAAAAGTAGTTAGCATCCTAAGTCATGAAACAATAGGCAATGTAAAAAATCACAACAAAGCTCACCCTCTAGCATAATAAACTATCCCAAGTGGGTTCTAGAAGGCCATGTGCACACGCTGGGTAAGAAATAAAGTGTTTTATTTGTGTTAGCATTGGAACTCAAGCATTTCCTAGATCCAAGACAAGAGTCTAAGGCCCTTTGAGTGTTGGCTTGAGCTCCCTGCCACTTTGCCTTCAATAGGTTTTTCTAACATGAATTTTAGAATCCCTTAGTTTGCATTAGGTAACAATGTCTCAACAATAACACATGATGCTTCGACTGACAAGTGTGACCATATGATCATACTGAAGTGGTGAAGTATGAATTCTAGAAATTCCTATGCACCTAACCAAAACCAAACCCCTTGGTGTTCCATACATGTATGTGGTGTAGGAACATTTGGTATAGGATCACTCATGCAGCATAGAATCCTTACCAGTTCGACCATGATGAGAACAAATTTTAGCAAAATCTTGTAATGTCACAATAGTGAAAGAATTAGTATTGGAAAAAGATAACAAAAATAGTAAAAAGGTAAAAAACAAATACTTCATAAGATAAGATAAAATAAAATAAAAAATATTTTTATGTGCAACATAATTAACTTTCCTCCAAGGCCCCATAGGAAAGGGACATTCGCGTCGCCATCTAATGTGCGTAATCCCCAATAAGGCATAGCACTAACACTTACAATTTTTAAGAAAGCATTGAAAATTTTTCTAGATATCAGTCATGCTCCTTGTAGAGCCTAAAATTTTCAAACTTAAAAAAAATTTCTAATTATTGGTCATGCTCCCCGTAGAGCATGACATCTGGAAAAAAGTTGAAAAAGTTTCTAAGTGTTAGTTGTGTTGCCATAGAGTGTTATAACTACAAAGTTAAAAAAAAAATTTCTAAGTGTCAATCGTAGTAAGGTTAAAAATATTTTGTAACTTTTTGTCATTCTCACAAGGAATCCCGAGCATGACAAACATGACCCTAGACTACCTTGGCCAAATTTCATGTCGTGATGTGGGACACCACAAAAATCCCTTGTCCCGCACTGTGGCGTAAGACACTACAAGAATTCGTATTCCATATCATGATGTAGGACACACAAGAAGCCCTTATTCCATGACATGGGACATATAGCACCAAAACCATCATGACATGATATGCTCATAGTAAATGCTACAAAAAGTCCTAATCCACGCTACACTCGTAGGATGCCTAAAACCCCCATTTCGTCCCACAGCATAGGATGCCATCGAAAACCTCATCCTATCATGTAGTGTGGGAAGCACAAAAACCCTTGCATAGCACTGTAATGCTGAACATTGATACAAAAAGTGTGTCACGCTAAGAAACCCTTATTCTATAGCATGGGACACTGACAACCCCTATTCTGCACTATAGCACAAGGCGTCCACAAACCCACAACACCAAAACAAAGAAAAAGGAAAAAAAAGAAAGAAAAAATGCACTACGTGCACTTCCTCCCTAGCCATAGCATAGTGGCCATAGTCACTATGATGGTAGTCCCTACCCATAGTAGGCCACCTTTCAAAAAACCAAAATCCCAAAACCCAAAGTCCAGATGCATGGGAAGATAGGGAAAGAACAAAATCACAAGGGTAAAGCATGATGGCTTACCTGGTTGAAAATGTCTCTTTGCATTCCTCGATGTGCATGCTAAGAAGGAACTATAGGGTACACTCACCTTCACCAGTGTTGGTGAGGCCAGGGTGTTTACGTTTGCTTCTGCATGTCATCTTCAGCTGTTTTGCTCTAACTTTCCTATTGTCATGCTCTAGCTTCCCTCTATGATTGCTATGCTTTGCCTTGCTTACACTATGCTAGGATGACTGTTGTCTCTAATGGTGAAAATGATAGGTTTACCATGGGTAAAACCTCTATTTATATCCTTTAGGATCAAAGGACACATCACCCTCCTAGGACATTCCATGTTCTACATGTAACACGGAATGTCTCATGTCTTGTGTGTAACACAGGATGAGCATAGTGCCTAGAGTTAGAAAAATTTTCTAACTTTTTCAACTTTCTACACTTAGAAAATTTTTTTCATTTTTTTTGATTACCCAATAAAAATTTAGCTTGATCCCACATTTCAACCCTTTTAAGTTTTATTTAAACTTATGTCCCACACATAGTCTATGGTCTGCTACGACCTTAAACTAGCAATTTTATGGCCAATTGAGGTCATGAAAAAATAATATATATATATATATATATAAACAAATCATTTTACATAATACATAGTTAATTAATTTTTCATATCATTTCCTTCCTTATTCTATTCATTTTTCTTTATTAAGACAAATGCTTCTTGACATTTTTTTGGCTATTTTGCAAGATCTCTTGCAAAATGAACGCATACGAGAGTCTTCATTTGCCTTTAGTCTTGACTAGACCTTATGTCAGATTCATGAGATGCATAAACAAAAAAATCTTGGACTTAGTGCTAGTTACCTATAACACATATATAATGTCCCAAAGACTGTGATCACATTACTATGCTACCGCTGTGCCTATTTGATGCTGTGTACTAGTTTCATACCGTTCAATCAAAAGTTATGCTCCTTGATCTTGGAGTAGTGCATTTCTCCACCTTCAAACTCTTGTTCCATTTTCTTAGCATTTTTTAAAATTTTTTTAGCATTACTTTTGCATTTCTTCTACTAATGATATGCATTTGCACATTTACATTACTATTTTCAGGCCAAGACTCTACGTTACACTCTTGCTTGCTATCCCAACTACCATGCATAACACTATAAAAATCCTTTTTGCAAATAGCTATTGTTACACCATGTAAGTCCCTATTTGATTGAATAGACCATTTAGGGCACCTCGCTTCTATTTTCCCAGCATGGCCCTCACACGAATTTGGGGGCTGTACACCCATGAACCTCTCAATGTTCCAACCATTGACGTTTTTAGATGTCACAACATTAAGCATAAACCATCATTAGTAAACAATAGCAAAAACACTATGTCCTATAACAATAATACAATTTTATTAGAAAAAATGAGCAAATATCACACTTAAAAAAAGAAAGAAAAATAAAGTAAAATATATAAGAAAGTGTGAAACAATCAAGAAAGTTTAAAGGTACTAAAGATGGTGTAAAATTGAAAAAATTCAAAAATCAAAAATTTGTAAAATCAAAAATGTGAAAAACAAAATGGTAGAAAAACTAAGAGGCCATAATAATGGTTAATGCAGATGGCCATCTCCTCCATGATTGAGTTGGATGGAGGAGATCTAAAAAATAGAATGTGGTTGTCCATTCGTTGAGGTGATATTTACATTGGCCTATCTTGGTTTGAGGAAATGATTTACTTTTTGGATATTGAACAATTTTTTTTATTTGGGTTGTCAAATTTGTAGATCAACATGACCCCAAAGGGAAATGTTTGATCAATTATATAAGGTCCATCCCACAATGTTTGGAATTTTGTCTTTTGGGGTACATGTGTGGGGTTCTAGTAAAAAACCTTATCTTCTAGTTGAAGTTTCACTTTCCTGATTCTAAGGTCATGATACTATTTGCTAAATGCCTTTTTCACCTCATTCAAGGATAGGGCCACTAAGTTATTTTCATCTAACACATTTAGATTGATCAATCTTTTCTTCTATGCTAGGTTTAGGTCAGGGTTTAGATCACAAGCCATTGAGAGTGTATGAAGCTTAGATTTAATTGGGGGCATTGCAAGTTTCTCATAGACTAACTCATAGGGAGAATATCAAATAGGAAGTTTCCAAGTTAAACGATAAGCCTAGAGAGCATCATTAAGTTTTGTACTCCAATTCTTCCTAATGGTTTGTGTTAGTATTTTTGTAATCTCTTGGTTGGTTACCTCTACTTGACTATTGGCTTGGGGGTGGTAAGGTGTTGTTAATTTATGTTCTACTCCCAAGAATTGCATTAATCTTCTAAATGTGACACCTTTGAAATGAGTTCCATTGTTAGAAATTAGTGAATGCAACACCCCAAACCTATTCATGATATCTTGTTGTATAAATTTGGAAGCAATGGATGACGTACAATCAGTAATAGCTACTGCTTCTATGCATGTTGTGAAATAGTAAATTGCTAATATAATATACACTTTCCCATTAAACATGGGTGTGATGGGACCCATGAAGTCAATTCCCCATATGTTGATAGGCTCTAGTGGTTGAATCCACTATTTAGGACCTTTCATGTAAGTGATCATCCCCTGGTCACATTGACAACAAGATTTGATGAACTTGTGGCCATCCCTAAATATTGTAGGCCAATACTATCCTACTATTAGGATTTTTATGGTTGTGCATCTCCTTGCATAGTGGCCTTCTCAAGGCACTTCATGAGCATCGTAGTGAATGCATAGTTGATCTTCGTCAGGGACACACCAATGGATCTGGCCATCAGCATAAACCTTGTAAATTTGTCCATTGATTTCCATGAAGTATTTGACCTAATGAAGAAATAGTTGCTTTTTCCTAAAATCCAAGTCTTGTGGAATCTCTTTAGTGAGAAGATATGTGAGGATACCATTAAACCATATTGCTTTTTCAAGTGTTTGTTCACTTATTGCTCCAGTAAAGAGGAGTTCATTTGGAAATTGATTAGAGAGTGGGCTCTTATCCTCTTTGTTATCCCATCTTAGGTGAGAAAGATGGTTAGTGACCACATTCTTAGTTCCTTTTTGATATACCATAGTGAGATTGAATTCCTACAAGATCACAAGCTACTGTATAACACAAGGGCTCAACATTGGCTTATTCATGAGGAAGTGAATTACATTGTGGTCCATATGTACAAATACTTTGTAACCTACCACAGAATGTCTAGACTTTTCTAGTGTGTACACCACTACCATTAATTCTTTTTCCTAATGGTGTAATTAAACTGTGCCCCCACAATTCTTCTATTCATGTAATGGATATAATATGAACATTTCTTATCATCTATCTACATGAGCATAGTTTCCAAAGCATAGTTAGATGCATTTTTCATGATAAGAAATGGTTTGGACCAATTTGGTGCTTGTAGGATTGGTGTTTCTAGGAGTTTCTCCTTTAATCATTGGAATGCATGTTCACATTCCTTGGTCCAAATGAAAGATGCATCTTTCTTTGTAAGTTCTACCAATGGATTTGCAATCTTAGAAAAATTCTCAATAAAATGTTGGTAGTAACCAGTGTGTCCAAGGAATGACCAAACATCTTTTATGATCTCTAGTTGTTGTGTTATTCCTCCTATGACCTTTATCTTTTTTGGGTCTACCTCAATCCCTTTCTATCAAATTCAATGCCCTAGCACAATTCTTGCTTGAACCATGAGATGACTCTTTTGCTAGTTGAGCCATAGGTTTTTCTCTACACATCTCTTCAGTACTTACCCAAGTCAGTCCAAGACTTACTCAAATATAGCTCCATAGGTGGAGAAGTCATCCATGAAAACTTCAACACCACTACCAATTTTTTGTTGAAAGATACTCAAGACTAAGCATTAAAATGTTAGAAAGGCATTACATAGATCAAATGGCATCTTATAGTATGCAAAAGTCCCATAGGGTCTTGTGAATGTTGTCTTGGCTTGGTCTTTAGGTGTGATTTGGATTTGGTTATAGCCACTATAACCATTCAAAAAGCTATAATAACAATGCCCAAATATGATTTCTAACACATGGTCTACAAATGATAAAGGAAATTGATCCTTAAATGTTTCCATATTTAATAGCCTAAAGTCGATGCAAACCTGCCATTTTCCATCCTTCTTTGGTAATACTATGAGTGGGCTAATCCACTTACTATCCACAATTGGATAAATGAACCCTACCTTGAGGAGTTGCTCTATCTTCTCTTTGACAATTTGCTTTAATTTGGGATTCAACCACCTTTGCAGCTACCTTCTAGGATTCATGGTTGGATTAGTGTAGATGCAATGCTAGCATATCCTTGGATTGAATCCTATTAATTCTAGATATGACCAAGAAAAGACCATTAACCATTTATTTACCACCTTTAAAAAAATTTCATTTTGTTGAGGAGCAAGTTTGGCATTAATGATGACCAATTTACCATTCTTTAAAAATGCATACTCCATACTCATCAATAAAGTATTCAAGGATCTTCAACTCTCCCCAGTAGGTATCCTCATCTTCATTAGAGAGTTGGAAATGAATTTATTCAATTTTCTTCATGCCTTCAATAGATGCACATGTTAGACTCTCAATTGGCTCCATGCATATAATGCTACTATTTGAATTAGCTATCAACCACTGGGTGTCCTCCTACTTTGTGGTTCTTGCATACAAACACCATTAAATATTAATTTCTTATGCACACTGATTACATGCCTTAATATATGTGGTGTTGATGGACCAAATATTTTGCATGCAATTGCATCCATTATCATTGTATGTGATGCATGGAATACACTTCTCAATCTTTCCTAGCTCATTTTCCCTAGATATTTTAAGAGATAGGTCCCTTATACCCATTTATGCATTGATCGTGCTTAACCAAGCCCTTCCCATAATGATGGGAAAGTCACTTTTGCAATTATCCACCTTGCTTACCAAAAAATCAGCAGGATAGGACCACCCATAGACTATGGTCACAATGTCCTCTACTAATCCTAAAGGGATAGTAATCAACTAATCTACTAATTCTAAATGGATCTTGCTCTTCTTAAGAGGTGGCAAGTTCCAGGCCTTGTACATATCATGGAAGATGAGGTTAACTATAAAACTAGAGTCAAGAAGAGCCTTATATGCCTCTTGTCTAGCAATTTGTAGATAGATGAGTGGACTTCTTGGATCAGATCTTTTTATAGGAAGGTTTCCATCCTTAATCCAATTAGAAACAACATGAGTTAACATTATAGTGAAAATCCTAGGTGGCATTTGATTTGAAGGGCACTCAAAGGTATTTGATGCAGAGGATGAGGGTGATGAAGATATAGGATGATTAGCCAGAGTAGGTTGTGAGGGCTGGAGAGGACTATTGGGCTTGAAGAAAGATCATTTCCTTGATCAATTATCTAGCCCACTTGGTTGATGAAACATCAAAAAATTTTGATTTTCAACATCTCAACTAGAAATTTTGTTAAGTGTCAAAATAGTGGCACTTTTCCCAAATTTTTCTAAGTGTTGGTGCTATGCTCCTTAGCATAGCCAACGTAGCATACATCAAGGCTTATTTTGCAAAATATTTTTAAGTGTCAATAGAAGTTTCATGAAAATTTTTCTAAGTGTTTTTCTATGCTCTCACTCTGTCTGCTATGCTCTAGAGTGTAACTAGCATAGCACACTTTTTAGTGGCCAGTTTTTCCTAAGTATCAAGTAAGAAGCTATCAAGTTAGCTCAGCATGGAAGAGGCATTTGGAAAATTTTCTAAATCCTAAGGCTACCCCTCCTACTACATTCGAAAGCATAGCCAACATAGTAAGAATAAGGACTAAAATTTTTACTAGATTCTTCTAAGTTTCCAAGCCATGCCTTATCCCTACGGAGCATCCCATGTTCCACACATAACATGAGACGAGCATAACAGCTAGTGTTCCATGTCCTGCACGTAACATGGGATGACCATAGTAACTAGCATCCCATGTTCTGCACATAACATTGGACGAGCTCATGTCCTACACATAACATGGGATGAGTGTAGCAGCTAGAGTTAGAAAATTTTTAAACTTTTTCTAGTCACCTCCAAACTTAGAAAATTTTCTGAATTTTTCTTGTGGTCCCACCTACTGCACTACCATGTGGCACCCGATCCACATTTTAGGCTAACCCTAGCCCTATAAATACCCTTTCATCATAATGTTTCAATGCTTGGCTTCCGTTTTTCACTAGTGGGGTAGTTGGCACTATCATTTGGCATTTGGCACTTTGGCATCTTGGCACTTAGCTTAGTGGGTGAACAAGACTGAGAGTGCACGACACCGGCAAAGAGGCATCCCTACATTGCACAGTATACTGTAGCCCCATTGCAACCATGCAAAACATCATATAGTACATCATGGAAACCAACTCAGTAGGTACAACTCATCATAGCAAGTGTAGTGACCAAAAATGTCGATGGTTGGAAAACACTGAGAGGTTGTCGATCGTGATAGTTTTGACCCTGGATCTGTGCGAGGGCAGTGCTAGATTAAATAGAAACGAGGTGCCCTGAACGGTCTGGTTGATCAAACAGGGATTTAATCGATGTCAATAACCATTTGCAAAATTTTAATGGGAAAGTAATGCTTATAACATAAAAATAAAATTTTTTGAATGCTGGGAAGCAAAAACAATGTAAAATGCAATGATAAAGAGAAAGAACAAAGCAGAAGTTAAGGAATGCACTGCTTCAAGTTTATGGCTTTACTTTTCTAGGTGGATACAATTGGTTGTACAACACTGGGAAGCATAGAGATCCAAAAAGTAACCAAAAATTTCAAAGCAAGCCAACAATGTGCTTGAACACCAACTCCAAAGCCTACAATGCCCGAATGTTACAAATCCAACTTGCCAACCTTGTTAATCAAAATGCTAACTGAAAATAGGGAGTTGATTTTGCCAACCACTAATTGAATTTGCTAAGAGCTCAAGTGTGCTAAATCTTGTTTGCACAAATTTTTAACAATCAACCAAATGCTTAATTTGCCAACCCTTTGAGCATTTCTGGTTGGGGTATTTATAGGGCCAAGGGGACACATGAAGTGAGGCTTGGATGACACATGTCCTATGTCCTGGACCTGCAATATGTTGACATGTCTATCCTGCACCGGCATGCAAAGCTGATTGATGAGCTTGTTAGGCTGCAATTACGCTGTCAGAACTGGAGATGCATGCTAGTGATGTAGATAAGAAGGGAGACGCATTGATGTAGCATAGCTGCCTACTACGCTATGTCATGCTTTGAGGCATAGCATTTTGGTGTAGCATAGAAAATTACTACGCTGCACTATGATTTGGAGCATAGCATGCTGGCATAGTGTAGCAGCTTAGCTATGTTATGCTACGCTATGCAGCATAGCGTAGCAGCTCTGCTAAGCTATGCTACGCTATGCAACGTAGCATAGTGTAGCCAACAGTTTGAAGGAGAAAGTTGCGTTGGAACCATTTGCATGTTCTGGAAGCTTATGAACTGTTCTGACTAGTTCCATATGTTTGCTACGCTATGTTGTGCTACGTAGCATAGCATAGTGTAGCAGCAGACCTTAGCTGCAAAAATACTGATAATTTGCAAACATTGTTCCTTGCCATGTGAAGCCTTTGAACTTGCTAATCCTGCCTCCTAAGATGGCTTTGTCTTTCTTGCATCATCGGTACACTATGCTACGCTGCATAGCATAGCATAGCATAGCAACCAACATAGCCTACATCTTTTGCTGCCTTATCCGCTGAGTTTGCTAAAAGACTTGAAGCTCGAATGAAGCAAATGGCTTTGGAAGATAGAGGGTTCCTACTAAGTGTATTTGAAATAACTAATCAAGATGGGCCTTTCTATCTTGCTTTTGCTATGCTATGCTATGCTGCATAGTGTAGCGTAGCATAGCACTTCATCCCAGAACTATCTTTTGAGGCTTGCTACACTACATAGCGTAGCATAGCATAGCAAATGTTTTGACTTAGAAAACTTGCCAAACTATTTTTCATAGCCTGAGCACCACTGAAAACCCCACGCATTTCTCCTGAGTAGACTGTCTACTGGATGAACTACTTGGGTGGGTAGGTTGGAGAGTCCATTAGGCTTGTCAACACCGAGAGTAGAAAATTTTCCGAACTGGATAGTCTAAAATCAAAGCATCCATTTTTTACCAAACTGCAATGATTCTGCATGAATTCTAAAGACCTGGTGAAGTAAGAATGCCATTGAAAATTTAGGGTGTTTCATTGGCCCCTCTTTATTGATGTCTCGAGGATGGACCTGAGAGATGCCGACAAAGAATACGAAACACCACGAGAGACAAAATGGTAACATCACCCTTCGATGATTGCTAAGATGTCACTGAGCTATGCTTGAGAGTGTTACATTGGTTATACTAGGAAAATAGGGAGGTTAAGCATGGGAGAGGTGGTTTAGAAAAAAGATGAAACTTACTAGAGTCCCTCATTGGAGTGCTCATGAGGGAGTTGTTTGCATGGTCATCTTTTTTTTTACTAACCCTTAACCTCTCGTTAGAATTCTTGGAGAGGGAAACTGTGAAACAACGTATGTGCCATTTGTTTTAGGCACAATTTTTTTATTTTATTTTTGTTTTCTTTTTGTGCGTGAGCTTTGCTCTCTTATGCTTTTGGTTTCTACTATATTACCTTTTGCATTCACAAACAACCTTGTGTGTGTAGGATAGGTGTCTCTTTCCCAGGATGAGTTGTGTTACATCCACATGGGGCTTTAACTTACCTACAGATGCTTCCCATGCCATGAGCTGTGTTATGCGTGTCATGGAATTTGCAGCTGGGAAAATGGGAGGGCTTGAAAGGTGTTGGGAAAAGCTTGTAAAAAAGGGGAGAGTGGGGAATTGCGGGTGCAAGTAGTGAGGTAAAGAAGTTTAATGGGAAAGATAGGATGTGCACTCCCAAGCAGCCAAACTAGTTAAGGTGACCATATTAGAATGATACAGTGTTCTACCCCTATGGTGAAGCGCACCTCCGATAGACATCCCTCTGATACACATCCTGCAAACACAACAGAAAGAAGACCAGGAGAAACAACCATGATGAAAAAATGAGGACAAAGTTCCTACTTGCTATGGATATTTTTGAAGCTCTGGACATTGTTACTAGTGTGAAATATCCAAACTAGGAAGGCCAGCAGCATCTTTGGCTGCATCATTGTGGAGAGGTTGGCATCAAATGTGTCAAGAGTTGCTATGAATGGAGATGCTCAGGAATGCCTGCCGAAGGCATGCATTCTCAGTTCAGCCATGAGAGTGGCAACCCGATAGCTAAACATATTTTGAGGTTAGATGTTGGCAGGGGTTGGAGGTTAACGATATTGTGTCTAGACCACAATACTGCTGGAACTCCATCAGTAGGTGTTGACTAGGGAAGCTACTACCAGGGTGATGAGTCGTGGCGGCATTAGGTTTGGGGGATCAGCAAGATGTCCTACGATATCTTCGGAGGATCAACAAGATGCCAAGAGTGGTGGCATTGCATATTTTCAAGAGGGTTTTTCCATGGAAATGTGAAGTACATTTTGGAACTACAATGCCCCACCCTGTGTCAGCACTGTGCACGCTCACTTGCTTGTTGAGTCATGATGCATGTGGGGGATGTGCCATGAACCTAGTTTAAGATCCTGGTAGACCATGCTATGCTAGTTTAAGGTCCCAATAGACTGCTATGCTAGTTTAAAGTCCTAGCAGACTATTGCACTATTTTATCATTGTAGCGGATGGTGGATGTGTTGGTTTAAGGTCCCAGCAGACCGTTGTGCTAGTTTAAAGTCCTAGCAGACTACTGTGCTAGTTTATCTTCGTAGCAGACGGTGGATAGGCTAGTTTAATGTCATAGCGGACGTGCTATGATAGTTTAGCATCATAGAGGATGATCACATACCTTTGCCAGTTTTACATCTTAGCAGACATTCGCTTATCTACTTCATGCATCAAATGTAGTATGGCTTGAGGTATGAGTGGTTCACCAAATTTACAAACTTGTTACCATCCATGTCTATTAATTTGAAGGTCCCATTCCTAAAGGATTTTGTGACCATGTATGGACCTTCCCATTTTGCTAAAAATTTGTTCATATGCTCATAGATAGCCTTGAGAATGAGGCCTCTTGAAACACCACAAAAATTTGGGCCCAGCACTTTCAGACAAGAATCGAGCTAAGTCATAATGCTTCCCAGTATGACTGAAACTTGCGAACTCCACAAACAACATCAAACGGAGACCAATTAAGCAAGTAAAAATTCCCCAAGATCCATTAGAGGCTACGTCAACATTGGGAAACAAGAACTGAAAGTCCCAAGCTCAAAACACTTAGTTCTGACTAAGTATACTTCTTGCATGGCCTGCATGCCAGCGTGCTGCTCAGCGTACAACAACTTTTGAGCCTAAAAAACAAGCCAAAACATGCCAGAACTGAGCATCTGGACCTCCTAGGACCTTCCCCTAGGCCCCTAGTGGCTCTTAGGCTCCTAAAGATCAAGTTTTGGGCTCAAAATGATGGGTTTTCATGCCTGCATGTTGGCCTGCATGCCCAACATGCACCATCATAGACAGACCAAAACAGACACTCAGACAATTATTTTTGTAGACAATCAACTCCCAGAGGCATGGAAGCCATCAGTCATCATCCTAGGCTCTCAAAAATCAAGTTTTGACCTTGAAAAGTGGAAGTTTCACACCTGCATGCTAGGCTGCACTCCCAGCGTGTACGCCTAGTGTGCACCACTTTGAACAAGGTGGAATGGACATTTTAGTCAAGATTTTGATAAGGGAGTCAATCCTCAAGGCATGGTTAATGAATCTACAAGTCTGTAGGCTTAGGAGACATTAACTTTGGCCTTAGAAGGGTTGTCCTTGGCCTTGCATGCCTAGCATGCACGCCTAGCGTACACCACAGCATGCACACCATAAACGTGTTCAAAACTCCGTCAAAGTGAAGCTGAAATGAGCCCTTGGATGCCTCGAAGAACCAACAACACTTAGGAAATAAGGATCCAACTTCAGTGTACAAGATTAAGCTCCAAAATTGTAGTTTTCATGCCCACACACTAGCCTACATGCCCAGAGTATATGCCCAGCGTGTACACGCTAGCATGCTGCACACTTGTAAAGCTTCATTCTTTTGCACCCGGTCGATGCTCCACGTGTCACCCAATCTAAAATTCTAGCATCCCATAGCCAATCATCCCATCTTAGCTCTAAATTTGATGCCCAAACTCATACAAAAACCTAGATTTTTGACTAGATCATGGTTCAAAAATTGAGAAATTAGGGCAAAAATCTAGGAAATCCACACCTAGAGCATCGAGAACATCCACCCTGCACGCTAGACTGCTACCCTGCACATTGAGCATACAGTCTTCACACTGTTCTTGTAGCCCAAACTAGCATACCATCACCCCTCCGCATCCACCAGGGCTCTTCATCTACCTTGTGTCAAATTCACAACTATGTCTAGACTGGTGCATTGTAATTTTCATTATGCAATAATATTGTTGCATTTTTGGCTAAGATTTGTTACAGTTTTTGTTCATATTTCTTTATCTCTTGTTTACATTCCTGCACGCTTGCGTTCTGATTTACATTTATCATACCATTTACGTATAACCTGGCATATTGCACATTGGCATATGTTTGGGGAAATCCTTGTCTAATCCGTGCGGACCACCCAAGGTACTCTACCTTCGTCAGTTCTAGCTCACCCTCAAGTGAAGGTAGGATCTTCTGTGCCTGCCTGTAGATCTCTCGATGTCCATTTCATTCTAGCACTGTTGTTTGAACCTACTCTGACTCACCATTCAAACCTACCAAATCTCCATCCTATTTAGCCAGATCTACTACAATCTCAGTGTATACATGTTGTTTAGCCTGTATGCTGTCTAGCCTACATGTTGTTTAGCCTACACATTGTTTAGCCTGTACGCTGTCTAGCCTGCACGCTATTTAGCCTACATGCTGCCTAGCCTATACGCTGTTTAGCCTGTATGCTATCTAGCCTATACGCTATTTAGCTTGTACACTGTCTAGCCTATACGTTGTCTAGCCTATATGTTGCCAGTCTATACGCTATCCAGCCTACACGTTGTCTAGCCTATATTCCGTCTATGCGCTGCATGTTCGCCCTACTGGTTGTTAAAGCCTATACATTGGGATTTAGTCTGCACGTTGTGTAGATAGCTTGCACGCCGCCAAACTTAGCTGCATGTTGCCAGACTTGGGTGCACACTGTGTAGACAGCCTGCATGCTACCAAACTTAGCTGCACACTACTAGACATGGGTGCACGCTGTGTAGATAGCCTGCACACTACCAGTGTACACT
The DNA here is from genome assembly GCA_015680685.1 of Gnetum montanum. NCBI lineage: Eukaryota > Viridiplantae > Streptophyta > Gnetopsida > Gnetales > Gnetaceae > Gnetum > Gnetum montanum. The sequence goes on along the minus strand of MNCI01034558.1, from coordinate 356,673 downwards.
AACAAATATACCCATTTCATACTTGGCAAAATTCTCACCTGTACATGCTAACACTATCTCCCATCCATCTTGTTATACTTACGACCTTTCCATCATGAATACTACCAACACCAATGTTTCAACCAAGTCCACTCCAGATATCATTGGGCTCGCGACAATGTCAATACCCATCGTGCAACCCATAGGGGCCCACGGTGAGGTTAACCCCTGCAGGGGACCTCACCGATCACTCAGACTACAAGGGAAAGATCCATCATTTAACATCATAACACAAGAATAGTACAATTTTATATGTGTAAAGATCCAAGCTGGCTTGGCGATAGATCAAACTAAACTGGAGGCAAAGAAACAGTATGAACTTATCAATAAGGGAGGACATGAGTTCATCCCCTCCCCATATGACATCATCCCTCTTCCGGAGCACTACTTCAAGCTCATCTCACAGCTCCTCCTAGCAAGAAGTCAGACCCTATACTAGTCCAAGCTAAATCCCAAATCAGAAGAAGAGGATGACTTTGCTGCTCAGTTCGAACACGAGGAGTCATACCATACTCTCAGTCCGCATACCTACGTGAACCTACTATTCCATCCTTTCATAGGGGATACTATGTCCCTCCATTCATTCAAAATCACTCAACCACATGTGCCTGAATAGCAAGCATCCACTCTTCTTCCCACTCTCCTCATGACTAATACCCAATTCAATATACCTATCCCTACTATTCCTCCAGTCACTACATTATCTCACCTCCTACAAGTACGGCCCCAACAACAACCCTCTCAAAATAATGTAGAAGTAACCTTCCTGCCCCAAGTGATTCGGATGCTGTCTGTGATACCCGCTTCTACATCCGCTCACTATATACCATGAATTCAAACCCAAGGAAAACCCTTCACCACTTCAACTCAACAAGTTCAAGGTGCTCCTTCACGAATCATGATTGGACAATGGACCATGACTAGCATGCAAGCACATCAACCCCCTGATTACAACATACCACCTCCTAAAATTCCACCCATGAACATCCCTCAAGTACCATAGTAACAACAACAACAATCCTTTCCTTACAATATCCCACCTTTAATAGCACCTACCATGAATATTTTGCAAGTGCAACCTTCGACCACTCAACTTTCCTCTTTCCTGCCCACAGTACAACAATCCAACTTTCATACCACACAACATAACCCACCTGTCATGTCACCTGGTGCCCAAGACTAGGCCGAAGCTAAAAGGTTGATGCAAGAACTCACTGATGAGGTAAAACGCCTCAAAACGGTCAACAACGAAGAGCTTAAAGTATTAGACTTTTACCAAGATGATCCTATTAGCTCTTTGGTACCACTGTTAACCCTGCCCAAAGGAGTCTCTTTGCCCCAGCTAACCAAATATAATAGGGAAGGGGACCCCAACACCCATCTGGTCACGTTTAGACTAGAATTTCTACTTCTTCAGGCATGGCCCCATGCAATCTTACATATTTTTGTCATGTTCCTCATCGGGAGAGCTTTATACTAGTACCGAGCCTTGCCCTGTAACTCCATATCCTCTTTGGAGGATCTCCTACACCAGTTCATTACTAGGTTTAAATACAATTTGAAGCCTGAAGCAATCTTGGATAGTTTGAATCAAGTAAAACAAGCACCTCTGGAACCTGTACAAAAATTTATTCAGAGATGGAGTGTTGCACTAAACAAACTTCATGAACCAATCCCTGAAACATACTTACTCACCATCCTAAAGGTAGCCATAAATGACTTTGTGAAATCTAAACTATACTATTTAAATGTGCACACTTTAAGTCAAGCTTTCATGCAAATAAAAAGCATAGAAGAGGTGGCCCAAAATAGCCATGACCTAGCTTAATTAGCCTTTAAAAATCAACATACTAAGAAGGAAAAATAAAAGGCTAAGGCAACAGTAGTAGTAGTAGTAGAAACTCAATAGACAAATATGAGATAGCAAGGTAAACCAGCCATCGCCCCTTCTGGCTATACTAGACCTGCCCCTGCTACTACACCCGAACCGTCCACATCACAAAATGCTACACAAAGTCATGCAAGATTTGAGAGGAGGAACTCCTCTCAATACACACCATTTCCGATGAAACCTTCACAATTATTTGACCAACTCTTCAAAGCTGGGCTAATGAAATATAAACAATTATCCCCCATAGCAATTCAAAGACATGATCGATTCTATGAATTTGTCAAGAATCCAAGCTTGGCGACACCGGATGAGCCCCTGGTTCCAAGAGGCTTTAGACTAGACCATTTTTGTAAGTACCACCAATGCAATGGGCACGAAACTGACTATTGTTTCACCTTGAAGCAAGATATTCAACGAATGATTGATGGAGGTGAAATCACTTTTGATGAGGCCAATCTGGTCAAATCACAAAACTAGTCCATGGGCACATATAAAGATCCCCTAAACACTAAAGAAGCACCATACACAATTAACACCATCGATGTGGATAATAGCTATGAAACACCAAAGAGCCCCTTCATAGTTCATGTTCCCCCTAAGGGACTAACATCACTTCAACCTCGATATCCCCCACACGATCCTCCTATCCAGCAAACACCATGGGCCATTTGAGTGTCTCCTGTAGTGGCAACCATGTAGATTCCACCCCAAATCAAACCATTTTTTGTTTGCATGCCCCCTGCTGATACAACCACTAATGTGACGCCATCAAACTGGCCCACTCCCTTCGTGGTCTGAGTGCCACCGACGGTTGTTATGACAGAGGCACCAACTGCAAGTCGCCCAACCCCATTTGTAGTCAAAGTACCTAGATAGTCCGATACTCCTCAAACACAAGCTAGTCCCATCCCATTCGTCATTCGAGTCTCGAAACAACCCCATGATACGATTCCAAATGTTCCCGCACAACCCATACAAGAACTCCTAGCAGATAGGCTCACTAGGAAACGTTTGGAGAAAGAATGTTCGATGAAGGATCATCAACACCTTGCACTGGGACCCCCAAAACCAACTCTGTTAAGCGTAATACCTATTACCACTTATAACAACGAGCCAAGCATGGGTTACAAAGAGGAAAAATTAGGAATGCAACACATACCAAATACAACGGTGATGAAAAATAACGTGAAAGTTACCCTGTGCGAGATACAACTGTTAGGTCCAATGGATCAAATGGCCATGGACAATATTATACCAAATGGTTAGGACCTAGCCAATGCTCTAACATAGGTTACACAAGCCCTTAAACAAAAGAATACATCATTAAGCTTGTATGACCTCATATTGACCTCACCAGTTCATCGCGAAGCTTTAGTACAAATGCTGACATCGATCCTAGTTAGCGAAAACCTATCCACAAACAAATCCTCTATACACGTGGTAATGTCTACATGACAGGGATCCAAAAATAAATCATTGAGATTTCATCCCAAAAACATTAAGATCGATGAGGAAACCGGAGGCATCACCCACAAACCCATGTTTATAACCATACAAGTCAATCAATTACAAATACATCGAGTCCATGTAGATGATGGAGCTACCATAAATATGGTACCTTATCCTATCATTGAATAGTTAGCACTTATAGAATTAATTAAACTGATGTCTACGACCTTCCTGAAGTCATTTAATGATTCACAAGTAGTGGTCAAAGGTACATTGACCTTGGATTTCATAGCAGGGGATCAGTTCCCCACATCCACAGACTTCATGGTTATTGATGAGATGCCTGGCTTTAACCTAATCCTGGGATAACCCTGGTTAGCCCAACCAAAAGAAATATCTTCCCCCATTCATCAGGAGATCCACTTACCCTACGAGGGGAGTGAAATCATTATCCATGGGGATACTACTACATCCACCATCTCATCTCACACAAAGGAAAATCAAGGCTTTAAAGTTAAATTTGAGGGGCCTGAACAAGAGGACACACCACTTGAGTATAACCCCAAGAGAATTTTTGAAAAGCCCATACTAAAATAAACAAATGAAACTCAAAGTGATGATCAACCCATAAAACGTGACCCCTCAAAAACCAAGGAAGCACCACCTAAACCAGAAGCATTTGACAATGCTAACTCAGAGCTCACCCTACTAGATGTCTCCTGGTCAGAGCTAAAATTCAACATAATTAGGGAAGGAGATGTTGACTATCAGATCATACCCATTAAACCTACTCCTAACATAAAGATGAAAAAAATCAAAAAGTTACTAAAGAATTAAGAAACTACATTAGTCCCCAATGATGTTCAACTACAATAATCCGAAATGATGATAAATTATGCAAGTCCAGAATGACATCAAACTATTGCATGTCCATAATGACATAAAACTAGCCACACTCAGAAATGGCTGGTTTACATCAAAACTCATAGTATCAAGTGATATCCCTCCTATTTATTGGTGGCCCGAAATGGATTTAAACTAGAATGAACATGTTGCAGTCCGTCATGACTTTCAACTGACACACACATACGTATGGCCTGAAACGGCATTAAACTAGAGTAAGTTTACTTTCGTTGGCCTCAAAATTTTAAATTCCCAGTTTACATTCTATGATTATATCTTTGCAGTACAAGTTACGCTTTTCTTTAATGTTTCCTTTTGGCACAATTATCGTTTGGGTTACATTTGCACTTTATTTCATGTCTACACTTCAACAACAAAACAAGTAAAAAGATTTTTGCTCCATGCCCCTGCATTATTTCTTCTCAACATTCAGAAAAAACAAAATGAAATAAAAACTGGAATATGAAAATAAAAATATATGTACATAAATATTTAAATGGATGATTACAAAAGTTAGCCAAGTTTATGCATCTGTTCATATATAACTCAACTCAAAACAACAGAAACAATTTCTGTTTACAACCTGTAGAACTAATAACAACATGCCAGATTCAAGAAACTAAACATCAGAAGGGGCTTTCTCCCCAAGCTCTCCTATGTATTGACCTAAATCGTAGGTGTAAGGCTAGAAGGTAAACAAACACTGAGAGATCGTCAGGCAGCCACAGCTGACCCTGCCTTCACTTGAGGGCAAGCTGGAAAAGGGAACAAAGGCAGAGTACCTTGGATGATTTGCATGAAAATCAACCAAGGACTTCCCCGAGCATAAGCTACGGCTAGCATTGGGGTTATCGTAAACGATGTAAACAAGATGTAAATGGAATGCAAACAATGACACAAAAATGTAAACAGAGCATACTGAATTATAAATAAAGTGCAAACCAAGATATATTGTAAACAAAGCATAAACCAAAGTAAATAATGTAAATAGGAGGCAATGAACTTTATTATATTGTTTAATAAAAAGGTATGCACTGGTCAAAGTGTAGCTGCACGTGTGGATGGCAGGTCAAACACTAAGCCCCGGGATGATGTCTGAAGTGATGATGCGATGATGTGATGTGATGAACGTGAGAAATGCTTGGATGCAAATAGTCAGGTGTGCCGAGCACCCAAGGATTGTAGGTTCTGTCCTCCTCAGAATTTCCAATCTCTCCAATTTTTTCCTCCCCCGATTTATGTGAATTGACAGGGTATTTATAGGGTTGGGCTGGGCTTCGGCATAGAATTTCAGAATGGAATCAACTGCTGAAAGATGAGAGGAAATTGGATCTGGTAACATGTGTCCAAAAGATAGTTGTGCTTAGGTTGGATGCGTGCTAGCGAGAGTTGGATGTGTGTCGGACAATTGTGCACGAGTTGGATGTGTGTTGGCAAGCTACGTTCTTGACCAAGTACATTGCATTTTTCAATTTATGGGTTATTCAAGCCCATGAAAGTACATTTAATTTAAACATGAAGGCCTAACATGCCCACACATGTCGATTTACAATGAAATGTACAACAAGAGAAATTTGACCCCCATTTACGTGAAACTTCTTTGTTCCTGAGTCTTTCTAAAATTTTCTGGAATGTTCTGAAAGTTGCTGATGCTGATAATTCTATGCCATTTTCTGAAATATTCTTGAAATTTTTTGAAAGTTGATGAATAGTGTTTATGTGATGAATAGTATTTTACGCAGTGAATAGTATTCACGCGATGAATAGTGTTTTACACAGTAAATAGTGTTCACGTGATGAATAGTGTTTTACATAGTGAATAGTATTCACACGATGAATAGTGTTTTACGTATTGAATAGTATTCACACAGTGAATAGTGTTTTACGCTGATGAATAGTGATTACGCATCCTTACAGTCTACAGTGTAAGAAAATGTAGCCATAGCGTAATTAACCAAAAACACCTCTTTTAAAGCCCGAATTTTGATTTTCTAGAAGTTGCTAATGCTGAGGATCTTCTGCCATTTTCTGAAACTTTTCTGGAATTTTCTGAAACTTTGATGAATAGTGTTTTTGTGGTGAATAGTGTTTTACGTAGTGAATAGTATTCACACGATGAATAGTATTTTACGTTGAAGAATAGTGATTACGCATCCTTATGTTCTGTAGCGTAAGAAAATGTAGCCGTAGCGTAATCAACTGAAAACACCTCATTTAAGGCTCGAATCTTGATTTTCCAGAAGTTACTGATGCTGAGGATCTTTTGCCATTTTCTGAAACTTTTCTGAAATTTTCTGAAACTTTGATGAATAGTGTTTGTGTGGTGAATATTATTTTACGCAGTGAATAGTATTCACATGATGAATAGTATTTTACGTTGATGAATAGTGATTACGCATCCTTACATTCTGCAGCATAAGAAAATGTAGTTGTAGCGTAATCAATTGAAAACACCTCATTTAAGGCCCAAATCTTGATTTTTTGAAGGTTGGGAGCTGCTAGGGACCTTGGAAAAGGTCATGGAGGGTCCTTGTGCTTAATTTTGGCCTATTTTATCTCAATTTCGGGGCCCCAAACATTGGTGATGCTAATCCTTATGCTGTGCAGCATAAACACAGTGCGGGTGCATTTGTACATAGCAAAAATTACACCTTTTGACCTTGAAATGGATAATTCTTGATACCGAGACTTGTCATCATGATCTGTGGGCCCCAGGGAGACCTTTATTGCTCCATGGTGGGCTACTTGAAGCCATTTTAGAGGCTCTAAAGTTATCTGGAAGTGTTGCTAAAATTTTTGTGGTGTTTCATTGGCCCCTCTTTGTTGATGCCTGGAGGAATCCACCTGAGAAGCGTCGACAAAGAAGTGCAAAACACCATGAACAACAAAGCATCAAACATAAACTATCAGCCCTTGGCCAGATGTCATCGCACCATTTTCAAAAGTACATGGGATTGGGAAAATGTAGTTTGAGATGCAAGGGGAGGGGATTGGTTGTAAGAAGGGAACCTAGGAAATTGTTGTTGGAATTTTTGGGAGAGGAATGCTCTCTCGTGAACAAGTTATGTCATTGGTCTTTGTCAACAGTCAAGTTTTTAGCAGACTCGGAACCAAGACATAGGAGGTGCGTTCTTTGGAGAAACGAGACTTTTAAAGAGTGTGTACGGGGCCCGTTGTGAACAGCCAAAGCCACGCGATGATATGCAACATGGTCTCTTTGAGACATAAGTGTAATTATATATTTTTTTCAGGACAACTGCCTTCTCGCCTGGGGCTTGTATGAGAATGGCTAATAGTCTTTTGTTTATGATGTCAATGGGATCATGAAGATCTTTTCTATGCATTTTTCTCTTTGACCTTTTTTGCTTTTTCTTTTTCTTGTTTGTTTCTTCTTTTCTCTTGCTTTTGCTTTCTTTTTGTCTTTTTTTTCAGTCTTTTTAAAAGAGCTTTCTTTTTGTACCGTGCTCATGTTTGAGCACTTGCATTTTGCATCATGTACTGTGTATCATGTTTTGTGTTGCAACTTCTTAGAGAGTTATAGTGTGCAACAGTGTATCAAGAGTTTTGAGGTGAGCAGAATGTATCAAGGGGATATAATTGGATAAGATAAATGAGCATGATGGGGAATAGGGAATGTATCAGGAGTTGGGAATGTACTTATGTGCTGTTTGATTAACCCAGTTACGTGCATCAGGAAAAATGTGATACCTTATCGTCACGATGAAATACATCGATGTACAGACGCCTCAAGAGTGTCATCCTGCAAACACAACTCCAAGAAGACAAGAAAACCACAAATGAAACAGTCAGTCAAACACTTTAAACAAGGAGATGGAGTCACCACGTGCACTTTTCAAAGCAAACAAAATCATGAACAGCATCAGTTTCATTAGGCCCCATGAAATGAATCATGCAGCAAGTCTCTGTGGAACAAGAACAACCAACTGCAACAATAGATCTTTTCAGGTTTTGCCTAGTCATTGATGATGTCACTAGTTTATAGTCTTAGCGAACTATTGTGGATTAATTTCACATCATAACCCCTTGGAAGGTGTCATTTTAGCATCATGGCAGATGGTGCATTGCTAGTTTATAGTCATAGCGGACTATGAAGAGGCAAACTAGTTTATAGTCTTAGTGGACTCTGGATGCTAGTTTCATGTCATGGCAGACAAATGTAGCAATTTAGTGTCATACTGGACAGAATTCTGTGGTATCAGTTTCAAGTCATGATCCAGGACTATTCTGTGGTATCAGTTTCAAGTCATGATCCAGGACTGTTCTATGGTATCAATTTTAATTCATGATCCAGGACTATTCTATGGTATCAATTTTAAGTCATGATCCAAGAATTTTCTGTGGTATCAGTTTTAAGTCATGATCCAGGACTATTCTGTGCTAGTTTATAGTCATAGCGGACTAATTCTTACCTTGCTTGTATAAAGTGTGATGCTACATGCATGGTAATGTTGTGTATCTGCAAGATCCTGTAAAAAAATCAACTAGAAAGAAAACAACGTCAAGTGATACCATGTTGTACATAGATTTGGAATGTATGAATGAAAGAAAAGAAATGCAAAAAAGTGATAGTTTTAGGCCATTCTGGGCTATAAGCTAGTTTAAAGCCTTTTCGGGCCATGTATTTTTGTAGTTTTATGTTTTTTTTTCTTTTTTTTTCTTTTTTTTTATTTTCTAGAGTATATGTGTGCAACTAAATGTAACATAAATTTCTAAAGTGTAAAGCAAGATGTAAGTTAAATACTTGGAAAAGAAAGAAATGACCATGCAAGAATCTAAATCATAAGTTGTAACTTGTAAGTAAAAATTCAATGTAAGATGATGAGAGTTTGTAAATTTGTAATTTGTTGGCTCTACTTTAAAGCCATTTTAGGCTTGGTACATTAGTTTAGAGTCTTGATGGATTGTTTCATCTGTTGTTAAAGAAAGGATTACCAGTTTTATGCCATGGTGGGCCAAAGGTAGTAATGCTTTCAAAAAGTCTTACATGGAACTGGCCATTTCTGACCGTGGCTAGTTTAATGTCATTGCAGACGTTTGTTGGCAGTTTTGGACGTGTCGTAGTTTAACGTCATTTCGGATAGTTCGTAGTTTAACGTCATTTCAGACAATTTTTAGTTTAACGTCATTTTGAACAGTTTGTAGTTTAACGTCATTTTGGACAGTTCGTAGTTTAACATCATTTCGAACAGTTTGTAGTTTAACGTCATTCTGGACAGTTCATAGTTTAACATCATTTCGGACAGTTCGTAGTTTAACGTCATTTCGGACAGTTCGTAGTTTAACGTCATTTCGGACAGTTCATAGTTTAACGTCATTTCGGACAGTTCATAGTTTAACATCATTTCAGATAGTTCATAGTTTAACATCATTTTAGACAAATCATATCATTCGTTCTAGTTGTTGAGTTGCCTCTTGATCTTTTGTAGCTTAACATGTGGGGCTGGGTGTATGGGTATGATCTTATATTCACCTTCCCCTTCATCGGTGATGTCGAATGGTAGTTCTGACCAAGAGACACCAGTAGGAATGGCTCCTATGTCTGTGTCTCCTTGTGTTTCTTCAATACTAATTGGATTGTGAGTCAGTGTTGGGTTCACATTTTGATGTATGTTCACGGTTTCTTGTTTAGGTTTAACAAACTCAATTTCTGACCCTTGACCTACCTCAAGATATGAGGAAGTGATTGATGTTGTTATGTCCCCATGTATGATGATCTCACCACCCTCATAAGGTAGGTGGATCTCCTAATGGATTGGTAAAGATACGGATTTAAGTTGAGCTAGACAAGAATGTCCTAGGATCAGATTAAACCCTGGCATTTCATCAACTACTATGAATTCAGCTAATGTAGGGAATTGGTCACCTGCTATGAAATCTAAAGTAACCATGCCTTTCACTCCCACATGGGAACCACTAAAAGATCTCAAGAAAGAGGTTGTTGTGGGTTCTATTTGTTCAGCGAGTTCCAATTTTTTGATGATGGAAAAAGGTATTACATTTGTTGTTGCACCATCATCGACATGCATCCTACGTATTTTGAAATGATCAACTTGTATTGTTATGAACATAGGGGCCATGGTGATTTCCCCTATTTTCTCATCTAGCTTAATGTCCTTAACATGGAACTCTAAGGATGTGGTCTTTGATTTTTGAAGTTGTGGGGATAATACTGCATAAATGGATGGTTCGTCTGTAGGAAGATCATCATTAATAGGAATTGAAGTTAGCATTCGTATGAGAGCCTCTCGATGTATTGGTGAATTCATTACTAGGTCATACAAACTTAAAGAAGTATTCTTTTGTTTTAAGGCTTGTGTGACCTGGGTCAATGCATTTGCTAGGTCTTTACCATTTGGGACATTTTTATCTATAGAGATTTGGTCCATTTGACCTAGCATTTGTATTTCTCTTAGAGGGGTTTTTACGTTAGTAGCTGAGGTTGTTGAGTTTGGGATACGACTTTTGACTTCATCTTTGTTTTGGTGACTCATACTAGGCTCGTTAACGGATGAACTCATGGGAATAGTGCTTAGCGGTGTAGGCTTTGGTAGTCCTAATTCGTATCCATGGTTTTCTCTCTCCATGTACTCTCTTTTTTCTTTTTTCAAGCACTCTCTTATTAGCCTATCGACAAGACTTCTCGCAAAGGTTGTTGAGAAGTGGAGGTGGGTTGTGTGCCAAGGTGTTTTGGCACTTGAACCACAAAGGGAATGGGTCAATTTTCAGATGGTATGTTTGTTGTGGCAACTGAAGGGGGTATGCAGATGATGAATGGTCTTTATGGCGCAGGAGATGTGTGGATGATGAAAGGGGCTTGAGGAGATGTCAGGGTAGGTATGTTTTCTGAAGGCCTCTGAATATCAAAAGGTCTTCGGGGAAAATCTTGTCTATTTTTCACATGGATAGTATTAATCACATATGGTGCATCATTGGTGTTGAGAGGATCCTTGTAGACCCCCATGGATTGGTTTTGAGGTCTTACTGGGTTTGCCTCATCGAATACTACTTCTCCCCTATCAATCATGTGTTGTATGTCTTGTTTCTATGTAAAGTAGTAATCTGTTCCATGGCCAGGTCGTTGGTGATATTCGCAAAACCTATCCAACCTAAAGCCTTTTGGAATGAGAGGTTCATTGGCTATTGCTAAGGCTAGATTTTTGGCCAATTCGCAAAAGCGATCATGTCTTTACGAGACCGCAGGAGACATTTGTTTGTGTTGAATTAGCCCAGCCTTTAGAAGTTGATCAAGTAGTTGTGAAGGCTTCATGGGCAATGGTGTGTATTGAGCAGGGTCTTTTCTTTCGAAGGTACGGGCATGACCTATGTTATTATTTTTATTTGAGGAATTTTCAAGTGTATGAGTGGATGTGGTTCTTTCATAGTTGTTTGGGATAGTGGGTTGTTTTCCCTCGGCCACTGCTGCTACCGTAGTTTTGGACTTATCTTTCTTCGTGTGTTGGATCCTAAAGGTTGAGTAGGCTGGGTCATTACTTGTTTGTGCCGCTTCTTCTATATCTTTGATTTGTACGAATGCTTGGCTCAATGTATGAGCTTTCAAGTAGTAAAGTTTTCACTTAATAAAATCATTCATGGCCGACTTAAGGATGGTGAGTAAATATGTTTCAGGGATAGGTTCATGAAGTTCATTTAAGGCTACACTCCACCTTTGGATAAATTTTTGGGCTGGCTCTAATGGTGCTTTTTAAACTTGAATCAAGCTATCTAACGTGGCTTCAGGTTTCAAATTGTACTTGAAACAGGTGACAAACTGATGCAACAAATTCTCTAAAGAAGATATGGAGCTACGAGGTAAAGATTGGTACCAGTCTAAAGCTTTTCCGGTTAAGGACATTGCAAACACTCGCAAAATTACATGAGGCCATGCTTGAAGTAAAAGGCTTTCAGTTCTAAATGTCACTAGGTGGGCATTTGGGTCCCCTTATCCATTGTACTTGGTCAGTTTAGGTAATGAGACACATTTTGGTAAGGTCAAGGGTGGAACCGAGGGGCAATTGGGTCATCCTGATAGAAATCTAATACCTTGACTTCCTCATTGTTGAAAGTTTTAAGACATTTTAATTCTTCTGCCAATGAGTGCATCATTTTTTGTGTGTCTGCCCATTCTTAGGTGGTAGGAAAACCAATGGATTGAGTTGATTGTGGATGATAATGGTTTAATTTTTGCATTGTTTGTGGAAAAGCAGGTTGTTGGGCTAACATTTGTTGTGGTGGGATGGTATTCAGGATTGAGACTACTAGTGGAACCCATTGCCCAGCCACAGGTTATGAGGTAACACCTTGAACATGTTGGGTAGGAGTAATCAATAGTGCCCTATGAATTTGCATCTGGGGTATGGAATGGGTGGATGTGGAAGCTGGTATGACTGATGGTATTCTAATTACTTGAGGTTGGAGGATTGACCCTGCGTTGGTTTGGGTGAGTTGTTGGGACTGTATTGGTGGAGGAATGATGGAAGTGGAGGCATCAGAGTGAATGCTATTGAGCATGGAGAAGTTAGGAATGGAATGGGGAATAGGTGTTCAAGTGTTTGCAGATGAAGAAGGAAACACAGTTTCTTCCAAGAAAGGATGGAATAATGGGTTTGTGTGGGCATGGGGGCTAACAGTGTGGTATGATTCTCCATGTTCTGATTGGGCTGCAAGGTCATCTTCTTCATCTTGAGGCTCTATGGGAGGTAGTTGTATGGCTTGACTTCTAGCCATAAGAAGTTGGGATATGAGTTTATGATGGTTTTCAGATAGTGGGATTATGTCAAAAGTTGAAGGGATAAACTCACACCCTCCTTTGTGGATGAATTCATATTCTCTCTTAGCTTCCCTCTCTATATGATCAATGGGTAGGTTAGCTTGGATTTTGACACAGATAAAATTATATTGTTCGGGTGTAAGAGTGGCATGAATAGGGCCATTGCCTTGTAGCCTGAGGGATTGGCGTGTAGGGCCTTGAGGATTTAGGTGTTCAGTAATGGTTGTGGATTCTGTAGCAGTCACAAAGTTTGAAGAAATTGGTAGTGTTACTAGGTTGACTTGGGAAGATTCCATGATAAATGTGAATGGATTGGGATAGACGAATGGAGTTGGATCGCAAGCAGTTGTAGCGTGGGGTGACACAAGCTCAGTGTGATCAACAGGGAGGGCAAGATGGATGAGTTTTGATAGGTAGTGAGGTTTTAACCAATAATAAGAAAGTGGCCCTCCTTCTAGCGCCAAAAGTTGTACTGACCTAAATCGTCGGTGTAAGGCTGGAAGGTAAACAAACACCGAGAGATCGTCGAGCAGCCATAGCTGATCCTGCCTTTGCTTGAGGGAAAGCTAGAAAAGGGAACGAAGGCAGAGTGCCTTGGATGGTTTGCATGCAAATCAACCAAGGACTTCCCCGAGCGTAAGCTACGGCTAGCGCTGGGGTTATCGTGAAAAATGTAAACAAGATGTAAACGGAATGCAAACAACGACAGAAAAATGTAAACAGAGCGTATTGAATTATGAATAAAGTGCAAACAGAGCTATATTGTAAACAAAGCATAAACCGAAGTAAATAATGTAAATAGGAGACAATGAACTTTATTGTATTATTTAATAAAAAGTTATGCACCAGTCAAAGTGTAGCTGCACGTGTGGATGGCAGGTCAAGCACTAAGCCCCGGGATGATTTCTGAAGTGATGATGCGATGATGTGATGTGATGAATGTGAGAAATTCTTGGATGCTAACAGTCAGGTGTGCTGAGCACCCAAGGATTGCAGGTTCTATCCTCCCTTAGAATTTCCAATCTCTCCAATTTTTTCCTCCCCCGATTTATGTGAATTGACAAGGTATATATAAGGTTGGGCTGGGCTCCGGCACAAAATTTCAGAATGGAATCAACGGCTGAGAGATGAGAGGAAAGTGGATCTGGTAACATGTGTCCCATGGATAGTTGTGCTTGGGTTGGATGTGTGCTGGCGAGAGTTGGATGTGTGTCAGATAGTTGTGCACGAGTTGGATGTACATTTAATTTAAACATGAGGGCCTAACATGCCCACACATGTCGATTTACAATGAAATGTACAACAAGAGAAATTTGACCCCCGTTTACGTGAAACTTCTTTGTTCCTAAGTCTTTTTGAAATTTTCTGGAATGTTCTGAAAGTTGCTGATGCTGATAATTCTTTGCCATTTTCTGAAATATTCTTGAAATTTTCTAGAAGTTGATGAATAGTGTTCATGCGATGAATAGTATTTTATGTAATGAATAGTATTCATGCGATGAATAGTGTTTTATGTAGTGAATAGTGTTTTACGCTAATGAATAGTGATTACGCATGCTTATGCTCTGTAGTGTAAGAAAATGTAGCCGCAGCGTAATTAACCGAAAACACCTCTTTTAAAGCCCAAATTTTGATTTTCCAGAAGTTGCTGATGCTGAGGATCTTCTGCCATTTTCTGAAACTTCGATGAATAGTGCTTTTGTGGTGAATAGTATTTTACGTAGTGAATAGTATTCACGCGATGAATAGTATTTTATGTTGATGAATAGTGATTACGCATCCTTACGTTTTGCAGCATAAGAAAATGTAGCCGTAGCATAATCAACCGAAAACACCTCATTTAAGGCCTAAATCTTGATTTTCCAGAAGTTGCTGATGCTGAGGATCTTCTGCCATTTTCTGAAACTTTGATGAATAGTGTTTGTGTGCTGAATAGTGTTTTACACAGTGAATAGTATTCACGCGATGAATAGTGTTTTACGTTTATGAATAGTGATTATGCATCCTTACGTTCTGCAGCGTAAGAAAATGTAGTCGTAGCATAATCAACCGAAAACACCTCATTTAAGGCCCGAATCTTGATTTTTTGAAGGTTGGGAGCTACTGGGGACCTTGGTGAAGGTCATGGAGGGTCCTTGTGCTTAATTTCGGCCTGTTTCGACTTAGTTTCGGGGCCCCAAACATTAGTGACGCTAATCCTTACGCTATGTAGCATAAACACAGTGCGAGCACATTGTACATAGAAAAAATTACATCTTTTGACCTTGAAATGGATAATTCTTGATGCCGAGACTTGCCGTCGTGATCTGTGGGCCCCAGGGGGACCTTTCTTGCTCCATGGTGGGCTGCTTGAAGCCATTTTAGAGGCTCTAAAGTTGTCTGGAAGTGTTGCTAAAATTTTTGTGGTGTTTCATCCTACATCATGAGTCTCCCCTCCACTGGGGCCATCTTCCTGGCCGTCGTCATCACCGAGACTCTGTAAAAGGGAAAAGAAAATAATTAACTAATTAACTAGCTAAAAAAAGGGGGAAGGAAAAAAACAAAAACAAAAAAAATGTTTTCAAGTACAAGCAACTTATTGAAGAAGATCCCCTTAGACCAAACTCTAGCTGATGAAGGATTTCTTCTTCAGGGACACTTGCCCAGTCGGTTCCATCTAGGCCTAGATCAACGTTAGCTAATGCCTTCCCTTTGTCCACAGCAGACCATGTAGGACATTTAAGAGGAATTCACCTACAGAAACTTCCTCAAGAGTTGTGGTAATTACTCACTTGGGAGATTCCATCTCTATCACAGTGTGCCTAGCAAAGGTATCAAATGAAGATCATAGGCCTAAACCTTCTACAAACATTTCCAGTTGACGCTTTTCTATGGATATCTCCTTCAATGATTTTTTATAATGGTATTTATGATTCCTCTCATCTTGACCCCATTTTCGTACCTTAGAAGCAAAAGCTTTCCAATCTTGACACTTGAGATTCAGCAAATCAATTTGTGCCTTCCGCTCTGCTAGCTCTCGAATCATAGTTACTTGGCGGTTCAATAAATTCCAATATCTAGTATAAGAAAACTCAGAGGTTCACCAAGAACGATCACCTGTCAACCTAGCAGATGCAAACTCATAGCATGACTTAAAGTCATCTCATTCTTTTGATAGTTTGATGATCTCTTTCTCCCTTGCCTGAATTTGCAACCATAGCTTTTCGATAGAACACCTACAAGTCCAAAGCGACTTGGCATTTTGCACAACACATTCTACCACATTGTCGTAGATCTATCTTGGCACTACCTCAATTTCTAATGGTAGTTCAGGCAAACTGTCAATACAAGTAGCCTCGGATGGATCCCACTTCAGTCCAGCACTTGTCAATACAAGAAACATATACATTAGACATCAGACAGTAGAACAGATGCGAAAGGAAAAAGGCTCGAAATGTTTAAAACATATGTACCTATTTCAAGATAAGCTTGTTGGATGCGATCAACTACCTCACTGACAATAACATGGATGAAATCCATTTTACCTGGCATTTTAGTCCAAGTAAATGGTTCATGTATGGGAGACAAACCAACTTTGGTGGTCATTTCCATCGGAATCTTCATTGTAGGTATGTCTAGGCAAATGTTAGGAGTCATCCTAGTTTCAACGTCTGCGTCTTATAGTAACAGAAATACAAAGTCCAAACTCTAAATAGTGGAAATGAAACAATTCAAAACCCAAGTAAACATAATGATGAAAACATACCGAAATCCCTCTCTGCTCCCTGATTTGGAGGAGTGCTAAGGTTTAACCTCCTTGCAAAGAAATCATCAAACATCTCGTCAGCTTTAGCCGTTTCACCAACGTGATCCTTTTTCATGGGGACTTCTACTCCTTTAATTTCTTCCATTAGGGGGACTGGAGGTTTTGTCTCATCGTTACCCACCTCTTCCTCCTCATCTTGGCTGATTTAGGCCTCTTCCTCCTCCATGATCGGTGCTAACCCCTCTCTTCTTACTTCAGGAGTTGGCTTTGATGACATTCGTGAGTTCGACATCAGTTTCACACAAATGATAAAATAAAAATGGAATAAAATAAAAATAATAATAATGATGATAAAACATGGATAAATGAATAAATCAGGCTTACTTACCCCGTGCAGATATTTTAAACCATATGCATTTCACCTTTGGTTCACCTACAGCTGGAGCAACCTCTCTAGAGTGCTTAGATCTTTGAACTCTAGATTTCGCCTTCCTGATTGTCTCTTTGATCACTCGATCGGCTCTCCTGGCAGTATAAGGCACAACATCTAGCTTTGGCCCTACGCTGTCACATGTGTGAATTGAATGACCAGAGGATCCCCCTGTTGTAATAGAGACCGATTCGTCACTTCCTTTAGGGACATCTTGAGATTTGGTCACCTCAAAAAAATGGCGAATCCATGGATGAAATATTTGGCCATGATCCCTTAACACATACCCATTGCCCACATGGACTACTAGAAATTCGGCTAGTCAACATAGGTAACAAAGGTAAAATGGAACTGTGCCTCAATGTTTGAATGCAATCTCACTATCTCCCCGTGGAAACCAAAAAGTAAAAATTGAGCCCAATTATAACACACTCCAGTCTCCATAATCATACGCATGATATGCACAGATTCTATCCCAAAAGTCTTCACTTGAGATAGGGATTTAGGAAACACTTGTGCTCTGAACAGTGGATACAACTCATTTACTTCGGTTACTTTTGATTTTCCTTACATAGGGAAACCCTTAGCACCTTTGGATATACCTAGCCAGTCCTCCATCTCGCAAACCACATGGGCCTCTTTTTGCACTCTATTCAAAGTCACTCCAGCCCCATCCGCCAGGACGTCGAAGAGGTCTGAAAAGAACTCTGCTGATAGATGGAAAGCCACTCTAATTCCCTTGACACAAGTGCTATAGTAAGTAACAACCTTGTTGAATGAATCAACAATTGCAATCATCTCGGTCACAGAGACGTTAGGACTTAAAGCAGTGAACAACTTCATGAGGTCGGCATCGCTCAAGCAACCGATAACATGCGGTGATGCCTCATCATGCAACCACCATTGTGCATCGTCGATATCTCCGAACTTCATGGACAAAGTGCCCTTAGTCTGCCTAGTTTCTATGGTAACATCCACTGCATACATAGGATAAAACCATGGAATCAAGACAACCAATGTTGTAGCAAAAAAAAGACAACAAACGTGAAGAGTCAAAAAAACTATTACTCACCATTAGACAATGGATTAAGACTATTGGAAGTCAAATTAGCATCGCATGGGAAAATTGCCCCATTGTGGGACCAATCCCCTTGTAACCACCCCTAAGCCTCACATTGTGCAAAAGCCTTAAAGTATCATTTGTGAAAATGGACAATTTTGCCCTTGGTTTGTGCTAAAATAGCACCACGGAGAGTGGGACCTGCCATGAAAGCCTCTAAGGCAGTATGAGCCAATGCAAGTCCATCATCACCTATGCATACTCCTTCTTTATCAAATTGAGGCATGCAAAGGAACGATGATCAAAACATGAATAACCACCAACATTAAAGAAAAAAAGATAAATTAAACAATCTTACCTTTCTACTATGTACACTATTTCGGGAGGATTCTGGAACAAGGTATGTGCACGAGATGCTAAGAATAAGGTGCTATTGATGTTGTGAGGACTACACGATAATAAGTCCCATACATGCATCAATGGATGGGTGGATCTGCGTCCTCCAGAGGGACCATCCCTAGCCATGGATAATCCTTCATTGATATCAACCATGAAAGCCACTATACCATTTGAAGATCCTGGTAGCATGGTCTCAAGGACACTCCATGCTAATTGTTCACTTAGGTGAGACCATATCACCACACTGACTCTTTCTAAGATGAAGGAAAGGAATTCGCTGACACCCGTTTTGAACCATACCCCATTTCGATCAATAGTCATATCAGGTACTGGTTCATCACAATCAATAGGCCCAAACCATGCCAAAACTTCCACAAGTTCCACCACAAGAAGGAAAGGTTTACGACATCTGCACATGTTCAAGAACCAGAATTGCTAAGCCATGAAAAATAGTATAGGTTTTACATTGGGGCCAGCACTTGAAAAAAATTTTCAGGGTTTGCACACAGCGTACACACCCTGCATGCTTGGCATGCAGACCCTTCATGTTGAGTATACTCAGCATGCAGACCCTACACACTGGGCATTCTGCCCCCTCTCACACACCAACATCTAAAACAATAGGCCTGATCTCGCACAAATTCTACACAACGAAAATGAAAAGAGACAAAACTAAACGCAAATAGACGAAAATAGCAAGCAAAAATGCAAATTTTGATAGGGAACTAGGGCCTACCGGTGCATTGATCTGAACCACGATGTCACCATAGGCTTGGACAGGCATCAAAGCATCGCCTCACTCTCCTTGGTGAAGGTCAAGTCTAGCTCTTTCCTCCTCGAGTCCCGCACCTACTTCCCCTTGCCCATGCCTTCAGGCTGGGGTTTGGAGAGGTTCATGCCCTGGTTCATGTTGGGGTTTGGAGAGGTTCACGTTGGGGTTTGGAGAGGTTCACACTAGGTTCATGCTCTAGTTCACGCTTGGGTTCACACTCTAGTTCACGCTTGGGTTCATGCTCTGGTTCACGCTTGGGTTCACGCTCTGGTTCATGCTTGGGTTCACGCTCTGGTTCACGCTAAGAAGTTCATGTTGTCCCTGGCTTGACCTTGGCATTTATGCCTATCATCATTTGTTTCAATTTAAATGCATCCCCATGCTATCCACACCACCCTACCCTCTAGGAAATTGGCGTTGCAAGTACTTTACTCCAAATAAAAATGATTAATTAAACATAAACAAACTTAGAGTGAATAGAAGGGTGTATAGCTACGTACTAAAGTAAACATCGCTCATGTAAAATCTTGCCTAAACTAAGAGCCTTGATACATACTCTTCGTCTCACTTAATGAGCATTATGAATTGCATAATCAACTAGAAACTATAAACTACTGCGAATGGCCCGGTAAGGCCTTAAACTGCCGCGAATGGCCCGGTAAGGCCTTAAATTGCTGTGAATGGCCCGGTAAGGCCTTAAACTGCTGCGAATGGCCCAGTAAGGCCTTAAACTACCGTGAATGGCCTAGTAAGGCCTTAAACTACTTTGAATGGTGTGGTAAGGCCTTAAACTTCTGCGAATGGCCCGGTAAGGTCTTAAACTGCCATGCGGCCAAGTGAGACAATAAACCAACTTTAGCATACTTCAATCATATTTAAGTATTTGAATTAGTGTCATAAACCAACTAGAAAACCCCCCTTGTTAACATTGCTTCCTGTGACTTGGCAAGGGCAAGCATCGATAGTAAGCAACTATTCACACCATTGTTGATCGATGGACCATACAGACCCATCCAACGGGAGATGAACAGCAAGTCCATTGATTTAGACACATTGACTTACGAAAATTCCGTGGCATCGATAGAGGAAACCATAGAATGCTTTTAGAACATGATGAAATCACTGGATATTGAAGCCGATAACATCACTGAGGACCCATTAATTGAAACCCCCATCACTATGTTAAATGGTGAAGTCAAGACACTAAAACTAAGTACTTTACTAGACTCACAACTCTCCAATGACATAGCAACAGTGCTAAAAAGCAACATCAAAGCATTCACTTGGTCTTATATTAACATGCTTGGGCTTGACCCTCAAATAGTCCAGCATAACATAATACTCGACCCAAAGTTAAGACTAGTGAAACAAAAATCACGTAAGGTTAAACCTAAGGTAGCATTGGCAGTTCGCAATGAGATCACCAAACTTTATCAAGCTGGTTTCATTCGGGCTGTTGACTGCGCTGACTGGGTATCCAACCTGGTCATTGTCCTGAAGAAAAACAGGAGCATTCGCCTATGCATTGACTTCCGGGATCTCAACTTAGCAACCATAAAAGATGAATTTCCTCTACCTAGTATTGAACAATTGGTTGACTCAACTGCTAGGCATGCACTGTTATCTTTTATGGATGGCTTCTCTAGATATAATCAGATCTGAATTAACCCTGAACATCAACTCAGTACAACCTTCATGACACCATGGGGAACATTTTGTTGCACAATGATGCCCTTTGACTTAAAGAATGCTGGTGCTATGTATCAATGAGCAATGACCTTCATCTTTAGTGATTACCTCCTTCATTCGCTCAACGATTATGTAGATGATATAGTGGTTAAATCAAAGATACAAGAGCAGCACATACAAGACCTAGACTTGGTACTTAAGTGTTGTTTAAAATATGAGCTTAGACTGAACCGAAAAAAATGTGTCTTTGGGTTCAAATTAGGCAAAATGCTTAGATTCATAGTTTTAGAACTAGGAATTCGAGTAGACCTCGATAAGGTGAAGGCTATCACAAACTTGCAACCACCAAGCAACCTTACTGAACTTTGAGGCCTACAAGGTAATTATAGTTCATTAGGTGCTTCATTGAAAAATTGACTGATAAATTAAAACTTATGAACCATTTTTTATGCAAGAGTATACATTTTCAATGGACCCCATAATGCTAGGAAGCTTTTGACAATATCAAAATGGCATTGACTCAATTACCAATAGTTTACCCACCTCAAAGCAATAAACCGTTCTACATCTACCTTGCCACAATGGATTCATCAATCACGTCTATGCTTTGCGAGAAATGGGATGAAGGGACTGAGGTTCTTGTTTACTATTTGATCCATGCATTAGTAGCCCACGAACAACGTTACAATGATGTGGAGAGATCATGACTTGTCCTTATCTTTTCTTTAAGGAAGTGGCGACATTATCTTTTCCATAACCAAATAAATATCATTTGTAAAGACAACGTGCTCAGAGCTATCACAAACAACATGTACGAATCAAGAAAGATAGCTTGATGGAAGGCAATGATTACTAAGTTTGACCTGCATTACATAGCCCAATCATCCATCAAAGGTCAAGCTATAGTTAATTAGATGACCGCATCACCAACACAAGATCAAGCGGCGATTAGCCTAGAATTCCCAGATGAAAACATAAGCGTGATTAGCATAGTGCTCGATGACTATGATGCAATATTAAACTTTGATGGAGCATCCACCTCCTGAGGTGGAAGTGTTGCTTCCATTATCACATATCCCTCTGGGGAAATCCAACCCTTCACTTACCGATTTAACTTTCCCTATACCAATAACATGGCAGAGTATGAAGGTCTCCTTAGAGGCCTTATGGCAGTGCAAGCTGCGAACATCACACACCTCATAGTTAAAGGAGATTGATAGTTAATCATAAACCAAGTCAAAGATGTTTACGCATGCAAAGCATCTCATCTACAACCCTATTGTGACTTGACGAAACACTTTCTGAAATAGTTTGTAAATGTAGAACTATAATATGTGCCTAGAAATGATAATACCATTGTAGACGCATTGGCGAATTTAGCTCTAAACATCTCACCAGACATGTTTCATGCGTTTCCTAATTCTATCATGAGCTACAACAAGCTCATAACTGACACTCCTGATGAACTTCCCATAGCATCCGTTAGCACGACGCACGTTGTAGAGTGGTACAATGACATCAAAGAATACCTTTTGCATGGTGAACCACCTCAACATCTAATGAATGCACAGAAGGACGTGGTGCAAAAACACTCTCGGCAGTATACACTAGTAGGGGATACGTTATGTTATAGATCCTATGAAGGAATTTTACTAGTATGCATTAATAGCACCAATAGCCAAACCATCGTCAATGAAGTTCATGAGGGACTCTACGGAGGGCACATAGTGCCCAAAGCAATGGAAACCAAAATAAGATGCTTGGGGTACTATTGGCCACATATGGAATACGACTGTTTCTCCAAAGTCAAAACATGCAATACATGTTAAAGGCATGATAATCTTATACATTTTCCACCCAATGAGTTGCATACGACTCAAATCACATGGCCTTTCTAGAAATGGGGGTTAGACATCATCGGACCAATAACTCCCCCATCTTTAGCAAAGCACAGCTTCATAATAACCGCGACTGAATATTTCATGAAATGGGTAGAAGCTATTCCTCTTAGGAAGACCACATCGAAACAAGTATGCAACTTTATCCTTGAAAACATTGTGACTTGTTTTGGCATCCCGATGACTATCATCACTGATAATGGGCCACAATTCAGCAGTGTTAAAACAAAAATGTTCTGTGAAAGCCTAGGTATCAAACACTCATTTTCATCACCTTACTATCCTCAAAGAAATGGATAAGAAAAATCCACAAATAAAACTGTCATCATGGTGCTCAAGAAAATGCTTCATCAGAGCAAACGAAGATGGCACGAGCAACTAGTTTTTGTGCTATGGGCATATAGAACAATGCATAGGACATCCACAGGTAAAACACCATATAGTCTTATTTACAGTTCAAAAGCTATTTTACCTTTGGATTTGCAGGTACCATCCTTAAGGATCACACTATCCAGACTCCTCGACAAAGGTTAGAATAATTAGTTGCACATTGTCAACCTCGACTCTGTGGAAGAAGAACAGACACGAACACTTGATCAAATTGGGTGGTACCAAAAGCAATGATGATGATGCCATCAACATGACATCTATAAGTTCCCAATCAAAGAAGGGGACCTCATACTTAAGATAGTTCGTGAACACACAGATAAGTTCTCAGCCAACTGGGAAGGGCCTTACTTGGTCACCAAAGCATACAGTAACAGAGCATTCAAACTAGTAGACATGGATGGAAATGAATTGACCAATCCTACAAATCATGTGTACCTGAAACCATTCCATGTATGATGATCTTAAGGTACATCTTCATCCTAGTATCATGATGATAAACTGATACTACAGATACGTCGTGGAGTCATGATGGTAAACCGACACCACAGAGCTTTATCCGATATGACACTAAACTGTCACACTCATTCACCAAAGTCCGCTAAGACTATAAACTAGCTTGTCTCTTCATAGTCCTCCACAACTATAAACTAGCATCATACCATCTGCTACGATGATAAACTGGCAATTTCCAACAGGTTATGATGCAAAACTAACCCACGACAGTCCACCAAGACTATAAACTAGCAAGATCATCTCTGGCACATTCACATATTGCTTCAATTCATGATGTTTCTTCATTAACGCCTGATGCATCATTCATCACATCAGCTCTGACAACACTATTGCTGCTCATTTTGTTTGCCTCAAGTTTTACATGATGCCTTTGCATCAGCCACATTCGTGTCTAAAGTGTTTTCCAACTCATTCATTTGTGGTTTTCTTATCTTCTTAGAGTTTTGTTTGTAGGACGACACCCAGTGGTGCTTGTACATGGATACACTTCATCATGGTGACAAGGGGCCACATTTTTTTTGATGCACACAACTAGGTTAATCAATTTGTTCAAAAGTACATTCCTAGTTTCCAATATATTCTCCATTTCCTCAACACTCTCATTCCCTTTCCTACCTGGTTACAGTTCCTAGATACACACAGTACACCCCAAAACTTTGAGCACACTAGTGCACACTGCAACACTCTCAAGCAGCTGCAACACACAGCATGGTACATGAGCACAAGTGCAAAATTGAAAAGAAAGCTCTGTTCAAAAAAAAAGACCCTAGGCACTTCCCATGCAAGCCCCGGGTAGGAAGGCAGCTTTCTTGGAAAGAAATACTCATGTCTCGAACCATCATGTTTCACCTCACTACATGGTTTTGGTTGTCGGACAACAGGTTCCCTTAGACACTCCACAAGGGTCTTGTTTCTCCAAGGAACGCATCACCTCATCATGTGGATTTGGTTGCAACAACGAGTTCTCTCAAACATAATATAAAAGTCTCATTCCTTGAAAGGATATATTCCTCATGCCTTGGTTCCAAGTCTACCAAATATTGGCCAGTGACATGGAACAACATGACTTATTTACACAAGGTGAAAACTCCTCTCCCATGTCAACACAATTCCTTGCTCAATTCCCAATCCCTTAGTTGTAAACATCTACCTACCCATCTTAAAACCTTGTTTCCCACACCCATGTACTCTGAACACAGTGCGATGACATCTGGCCAAGTGCCAAAGGACAATGCTAGCCACCTATTCGCTTGTGGTGTTTTGTACTTCTTTGTCGACGCCTCTTGGGTCGATTCCTCCAAGCTTCAACAAAGAGGGACCAATGAAACACAACAAAAATTTGGGCCCAGCACTTTCAGCCAAGAATCAAGCTAAGTCATAATGCTTCCCAGTACGACTGAAACTTCTGAACTCCACAAATAGCATCAAACAAAGTCCAATTAAGCAAGTAAAAATTCCCCAAGATCCATCAGAGGCTACGTCAACATCAGGCAATGAGAATTGAAAGTCCCAAGCTCAAAACACTTAGTTCTAACTAATTATACTTCTTGCACACAAGCCTGCATGCCCAGCATGCAGCTCAGCATACCACAACTTTTGAGCTTCAAAAACAAGCCAAAACATGCTAGAACTAAGCATTCGAACCTTCCAAGAGCTTCCCCTAGGCCCCCAGCGGCTCTCAAGCTCCCGAAGATCAAGTTTTAGGCTCAAAATGATGGGTTTTCATGCCTGCACGCCCAACATGCACCATCATAGACAAACCAAAATAGGCACTCAGACCATGATTTTCATAGACAATCAACTCCCAGAGGTAGGGAAACCATCAGTCATCATCCTGGGCTCTCAAAATTCAAGTTTTGACCTTGAAAAGTGGTAGTTTCATGCCTGCACACTGTCCAGCACACCCAGCGTGCACCACTTTGAACAAGGTGGAATGGGCATTTTAGGTAATATTTTGAAAAGGGAGTCAACCCTCAAGGCATGTTCAATGAATCTACAAGTCCACAGGCTTTGGAGACATCAATTTTGGCCTCAAAAGGGTTGTCCTTGGCCCTGCATGCCCAGCGTGCACGCCCAGCGTACACCACATCATGCACACAAGAAACGTGTCCAAAACTCCATCAAAGTGAAGCCAAAATGAGCCCCCGGACACCCCAAAGAACCAGCAAAACTTAGGCAACAAGGATCCAACTTCAGTGTACAAGATTAAGCTTCAAAATTGCATTTTTCATGCCCACACACTAGCTTGCACGGCCGGCGTATACGCGCAGCGTGTACATGCTAGCATGCTACACGCTTGTAAAGCTTCATTCTTTTGCACCCGGTTGATGCTCCACGTGTCACCTAATCTAAAATTCTAGCATCCCATAGCCAATCATCCCATCTCAAATCTGAATTTGATGCCCAAACTCATACAAAAACCCATATTTTTCACCAGATCAGGGTTTGAAAATTGAGAAATCTGGGCAAAAATCTGGGCAATCCACACTTAGAGCATCGAGAACATCCACCCTGCATGCTGGACTGCTACCCTGCACACTGAGCATACAGTCTTCACACTATGCCTGCAACCCAAACTAGCATACCATCACCCCTCCACATCCATTAGGGCTCTTTGTCTGCCTTGTGTCAGATTCACAACTGCCTCTAGACCGGTGCATTGCAATTTTCATTATGCAATAATATTGTTGCATTTTTGGCTAAGATTTGTCATAGTTTTCATTCGTATTTCTTTATCTCTTGTTTACATTCCTGCATACTTGTGTTCTGATTTACATTTATCATACCGTTTATGTATAACCCGGCATATCGCACATTGGCATATGTTTGGGGAAATCCTTGTCTGATCCGCATGCGGACCATCCAAGGTACTCTACCTTCGTCAGTTCCAGCTCACCCTCAAGAAAAGGTAGGATCTTCTGTGCCTACCTGTAGATCTCTTAGTGTCCATTTCATTCCAGCCATGCACCAAAAATTTCAGATAGTACACCTCCCTTCTGTATTGGCTGTTGATGTAGATTCGCATGATGTTTTTGCCGCTGCTTGTTCTAATAGTGCTCTATGCGACCTAGTGTTTTTGCACACTTCTCTTCTATTGAGTCAAGGTTAATGATTCTTGAATCATTGTTTTGGGCTTCGCTCATGACTTTTGATAGGATAATTCAAAGTGATGGTACCTACAACTCAAGGGGCAACACTACTTCAGACCCATAAACAAGACTATAAGGTGTGTTACCTATTGCTATTCTGCATGTCATCTTGTAATCCTAGAGCACATAGAGGATTTGCTCATGCCATCCCCTCTTGCTATTGTTAAGCATTTTCTTCAAAAAATTGATGATGTACTTGTTAATTTCTTTTGCTTTCCCGTTCTCCTATGAATAGTATGGTGAAGAGAATAATTGCCTGGTGCCAAGATTGCTGTAGAAGGTTCGGGTTTCTGCACTACTGAACTGTGGCCCATTGTTGGTCACAATAGCCATTGGAAGCCTGAACCTTGTCACGATGTTTTCCAAGATGAAATGAAAAACTTGCTAAGATGTTGTCTTCCTTAGGGGAATGGCCTCTACCCACTTAGTAAAATACTCAGTGGCAGTGATGATGTAGCTATGCCTTGTGGAAGTCTTAGGCATGATAGGTCTTATGAGGTCTAGTCCCCATCATAGGAAGGGCCACGTGATTTGTGTAGGATGCATTTCTATAGGTGAAACGTGTATGAGATTTGTGTATCATTGGCACGTATCACATGTCTTAACTTTGATCAAGAAATCATGCTCCATATGAGGCCAATAGTACCCTAGACGTCTGATTTTCACAACCATATCCCTAGGTGCTATATATCCATCGCACACTCCCTCATGTACTTCACCAATCACCTTCTACACTTTCTCCTTGTTTATGCATGCCAGTAGTATCCTATCACAGGAGTGTTCGCATAGGACATTGTCTCCCATGAGCACATATTGTCGAGCACACTTATGAATTGCTTCTCTCTGGGAAGATGTCAGTCTGCTTGGAGGCTTGTCATGTTGCAGGTAGGTTTTAATGCTAGAGTACCACTCCTAGGTATCCGTAGCACTAACAGAGGCTATGTGTCCCGCCTATGTGATAGGCTCCATACACTCAATATTCGAGGTTGGAAAACCCATGAATAGATGCAATGGAATATTTAATGCTAAGATGGCTAGGGTGTCTGCTACTGTGTTTTTGTTGTGTGGCACATGTTGGACATTCATAGTTGCAAACTATTTGAGCACGGTTTTTGCTCGGTCGTAGTAGGGTTGCAGATGTATAGCTTTGGATGCGTATACTTCGGTGATTTGATTTACAACTAGTTGTGAATCTTCGCAAATTGCCAAGTGTTGTATGTGCAATGCTTTGGTTTCTAAGAGCCCTCTAAGTAACTCCTTGTACTCTACCACATCGTTTGTACAAGGGAATGCAAAATGATAAGCTGAGGGTTACATTTCCCCAAAGGGGAATGTAATGGTAGAAGAAGCACTGCCCCATCGCGTGGTCGATGCCCCATCAAGGTGTAAAGTAGCCTCGAGATTTGGCAGGATGGCATTGACAATGCTAACATGATCATTTGGGAATTTAGAATCTATGATCATCTGGTCATCAACGGGTGAGGTTGTGAGTTGCATTGCTATGGCTTGACCCTTCGTCGATGATTAGCTCACATAATGAAAATCGAATTTCGCTATTATTGCTTTCCATCGGGCTACCCTACTGCTTTCATACAGATTGTTTGTAATAGCTCGGAGTATGTTGCTCTTGCAAATAATGTTAATTTTGCTACAAAATAGGTAGTGTCTCCATTTTTTCAATGCATACACCAAGGCAAGACAGTTTCTCTCCACCTCATTATATTTCACCTCGTATGCTATCAATGCATGACTTAAGTAGTATACTAGTATCTCAAATCCGTCATCCCTTTTCTAACATAATAGAGCTACAATAGATGTGTCCAAGGT
Organism: Gnetum montanum; assembly: GCA_015680685.1. Lineage (NCBI taxonomy): Eukaryota > Viridiplantae > Streptophyta > Gnetopsida > Gnetales > Gnetaceae > Gnetum > Gnetum montanum. The sequence continues at coordinate 327,731 of MNCI01034558.1, read as the reverse complement.
GGCAAGGTAGATGAAGAAAGGCTTGTCCCTCTGTGGTGGGTAAATAGTTGGGAGGTGCAAAAGCTCTTCCTTTAGATCATCAAAGGCTTTTTGGCATTGCGTCATCCATTCAAAGTTAATACATTTCTTTAAAAGATGTTGCATAGGGTGTAACTTATCATTCAACTTTGTGATAAAACTTTTGATGAATTGTAATCTACCTTGCAACCCACATAGTTCTTTAAGGTTTGTAGCAGGTACCAGGGTGATGATGGCCTTAACTTTGTCAGGGTCCACCCATATTCCAGCCTACGATACCACAAACCCTAACATGTGCCCGGTTCTTACCCTAAAGACACACTTTTTAGGATTGAGATGTAAATCATGCATTCAACAAGTTTTGAGGACTACACCTAGATTGCGGAGATGATCAGTGACTTCTTTAGATTTAACCGCTATATCATCAACGTAGTCGTTTAGCGTTTCTAAGATGTAGTCACTAAAGATGTAGGTCATAGCTTGCTGGTATGTCGCTCCGACATTCTCGAGCCCAAAAGGCATCATAGTATAACAAAAGATACCCCATGGGGTCAGAAGGTTGTTGTTAACTGATGCTATGGGTTAATGTGAATTCGGTTGTAACCAGAGAAACCATCCATAAAGGATAACAGAGCATGACCATCCATAGTGTTGATAAGTTGATCTATATTCAGAAGTGGAAAATCGTCTTTGATCTTTGCCTTGTTTAGATCTTGGAAGTTTATATAGATTCATATTTCTCCCATTTTCTTAGAAACTACAACGATGTTAGACACCCATTCTGAGTAATCAACTACTCAGATGAAACCAGCCTAGTATAGCTTGGTGATTTCACCCTGCATGGCCAATGTGATCTCTGGTCTAATCCTTTGAGCTTTCTATTTGACTACCTTCATGCATGGGTCTAGGACAATGTTGTGTTGTATTAGCCTCGGATCTAAACTTGGCATGTCACTGTATGACCATGCAAAGACCTTGATGTTATCTTGCAGAATTTTTGCTACATCTTTATGTGTCTACAAATCTAGGAGGGAACTAAGCTTCAACATTTTCACTTCCCCCCTGGACGTGGTCATAGGAATTTCGATGAGGGGGTCCTCAGTTACATACCTAGCCTCTAAATCTAGGGCTTGGACTAGATGTTCTAGCTAGTCTGGGGATGCTTCTAAGGATGCTACGGTGTTAACTACGTGTGATTCCCAATCTATTAGCTCTAGATTTATTTGTCTTGCGAGTTTGCCATGTGGACCTGCTAAAGCTAAAGGTGAAGAGAGATCGTGGTGCATTTCCATTTTTTCTCAACCTGCCAAGATGAGATGAAAGTCTAGTCAAGGATTACCTGCTTGTAGCAACTATGCATAGTGAAATCTTGCAAAGTAGAAATAAGATAAAATTATGATATGAAAGTATGAAATAAAGCTTTAGAATTTGCAACTTTTAGGTTGTGGTAGACCGCCAGGATGTAAAAATGCAAAACTACTAACATAAAGGACAGAAAATTGCTACTATAACAATGCAAAAATTCTAATCTAAAAGATGCAAAACTACTATTTTAATGTCATTACAGACTGCCAACATGCAAAAGATCAAAATTGCTAGTTTAAAGTCTTTTCGAATCTCCAAAATGCAAAAGTGTTAAACTATTAGTTTAAGGTCTTTGTGGACCATTAACGAGATTTTTTCTTTATGAAAATGTGAATATGAAAATATGAAGCTATTAGTTTAGGGTCTTTTCAGACCGCTAACTAGACATAAAAATGTGAAGATGTGAAAATGTGAAGCTACTAGTTTAAAGTCTTTTCAGACCACCAACTAGATTAAAAATGCAAAGCTATTAGTTTAAGGTCTTTTTGGACTGCCAATGAGAGATTTTTTTTTGTTGTGAAGGCAAACGGTTAGTTTCAAGTGTGCAAAGAGTAATCGCTTGGGTCTACTCACCTTAATGTGAAACATTGCTACCATGTCATGGCAGGCATGCTATGCTACACAAAGTCTCTGCATTAAATGGAGAGAGAGAATGAAAAGTTTTCCTTTTAAAAATCATGGCTATAAATAGGGATTAACCCCTAGTAAACTCATTATTTTCACCACAACAGCACAGAGCCCACATCTGGAGCATAGAGCAATTTCGAGAGCGAAACGATTGTGTGAATAGAGAGTGAAGTAATTTAGCGTAGTAGCAAAGGAAGAGTTGGCAAGCAAGACAATGGCTTCCAAAAAGGAATGTAAGAACTAGACACTCGCCAAGGTTAGTGAGATAGATAAAACCCTAGTGCACGTGACACAAGCCCGCGCTGTGTTTCGAGAGGAGACACCATTGGCCTAGTAGGCTACCGTGCCTTCTCTATTTTTTCATGCCTCTATTCTTATTCTTGATTTCTACGATTCTATTTACTTATCTATGTTTTTCTATTATTGTATTGTTGTTGTTTTGGCCTTTACACTATCGTTGTTGCTGTTTTGGCCGTGATGGACATACGGATGCTACGCTAAGGTTGCATGCAATGTCGTCTAGACCGCCATTGTTGTGGCTGTCATTTCCATAGAGGTTTGGATGATTTGAGCCATTTGGCATGCAAATAGCATAGCGTATGACCCTCAAGAGGGTTTGTCCATGTGAATCATGTGACGGTGTGATAGATTTTTTTTCCACGGTGTGATGCTAGTCACTTTATTAGGCTAGCTTCCTTAGAGATTTGTCGTTAATCTTGTTGTTGCTACACCAAGTTGAATTTGATATGTTAACCTTGCTATGCTAACCTTGCTATGCTATTGCCTTCATATTTTTCCTTGCTACACTATGTGTAAAATGAGAACAATGCTACGCTATTTGCTAAAATGTTAATCTTGCTACACTACATGTGCGTTCCACTCGGACACGGTGTTAACATTTGCTATTGTGTTGTGCAGGATAATGCTAAGGCCAATTTTTATTGTCCTAGAAATTGTAGGGATCTTGTGATGCATGAGCAAACCAATAGCCAATGTTCCTCCCTCCCATGCACATGTGGGATAGTAGGCAATTTGGTTTTGGGATGGGGCACGAGAGTTCCTACAATTTCTCCTCCAACGCTTTAGTGTTATCGTTTGGTCACGCTTGGCAGAGGAGGTAGCAGCCGCAATAATAGAAACCATGTTTCCTAGGGAAAATTGGGGTATTCTGCAATTTTTGATTGATGGCACTATTAGTAGTGGGTAGAGAGAAGGATCCAGTCAGCATCCCAGAAATTTGATGTGTTTGGCTTGGATTTGGGATATGCCTGAGTACAATTTCTACCATCCCTACAACACCTTGTTCATTGCATGTCACATGGGAACATGCTTTCAAAACCCACTAGGAACCATTTACCATGCTAGCAGGTGAGTTTTGTAGCCATTTTCTACTATGCTATGCAATGTTTGCTACGCTAGCCAAATGTTAACACTGTCTTCTTGTCACCAGGTTTTACGTCAATGAGGAGGGGCTTCACAGCAATACGCATGTGTTGACCTTAGCAAAAATGACGCTATAGAAGTTTGCTTCTGTTGAGAATATGCATGCAAGTGTGATAGGTCAATGCGGAGGTGAGTAGAAAACCTATCCAACTTGGTATCCCAGGCTCAACAATAGCTACAAGGATTCTAGTTGGTTGGATGAGGGATGGGCACCCTTCAAACTGATCACCGTCGAAGAGGTTTTGGTTGATCTTCTGCCATTCTCGTTACCATTTAAACCTAATAAGCCAAAGTATGAATTGTTGCATGTACGAGTTTTATTTTAATGCTTAGCCTAACATGTTTTTTTGTGATTTCTTTTGATAGGGGAAAAGAAGTCTAAAGAAGTGATGGTAATTACCTCTGGGAGCCAAGAGGCCAACATCTACTTCAAGTATGAGGAAGTAGATGAGAGTCAATGTTGGATATGCAGCACAGCCTCAGAATCCCTGATTAAGAATCTTCAGACCACTTGGCTCATGGATTTGTTCTTGATCCCAAATCTAAGCATCCTTGCTGCTGAGATGCTTATCCTAGTGAACTCATTTTAAAAACAAGGTGGACCGCTTTTGCACACATATACACAGAGTGCAGGTGGTCCTTGAAATCAACAACCAATTATTCGCGGACCTTTTCGGTGTTCCTACTAATGGTGTCTCTATAGGGTCGAAGACCAAGAGAGAGCTAAAGCATTAGAAGGAAGACATAGAGGAGTGGATAGGGATTGAAAAAGAGAAAAAGGGGATCCCTATGGATAAGGTCAAGTTGGGACCTGCCAAAGAGGTTTATCCCGTCTTCCGTGCTCGCGCTTTCCCCAAGCTACTTTTCCAAGGAAAGATCCTTGTGATTGAGCAAGCTTGGGTAATATGGGAGGTCATGGAAGAGGGGGCTCACTACAACTAGGCTAGGCATTTGGGTAAGGGCCTACAATCCAAAATCATCGGGCTTCATAAGAAGTAGGAGTCCCATTTTAATGTGCACTACATCTTTTATGTAGCATTCCTGTGGTGTTTCATGGAGATTTTGGTAGTCCATGAGAATGGAGCTTGGATCATATGAAACTGCAACCAAAATTCCAAAACATGGATTTGCCAAATCCTCTAGACCACCCGAGCCTAAGATCCCTTAGAAGCTATTAGGGAGTCATTTTCTATAACAACTAAGGGTTAGGTAGCCCACAACTTTCATGGCGCAGAAAATGTAGGTGAGGCACCCTCTGTTATTGCTGGTAGCATATCGCAGGGAAAATGTCTCATTGCTGAAATGGTGACCACTAAGTTGTGGTGAAAGAGGCCACAACCACTCATCCATGTGAAAGAAGAAGAGGGGCAGAAACTGTGGTTTAAGCTACGCAGGCCGCAACCCCCCATCGATAAATGCCCATGTTTATGCTTACTTCTTTGCCTATCTTGCTAATTCCTGCTACGCTATGCTACACTAGGTAGCGTAGCACCTACTTTAAGCTAATGTGTTTTATGCTAATGTGAACATGCTATTTTTGCTATCATAGGAAGGAGAAGAAGAAGAAAAAGAATGTGTAGAGGAATTGTCGGCCCTTGATTTGGGGGTATCAAATAAAGATGCAGAGGCCCTAGATAGTGAGGAAAGTGCCCTGGTCAAGAGAGAGGAAGTGGCCCTTGTCATGATGGAAGGGGGTTCTGCTAATAAGGAAGGTGCTCCTTTTGAAGAGGAGGACCCTTTCGATGATGAGGAAGAGGTTGGGGCTTCACAAAGAGAGGCCTCATTTAATAAGGAATAAATTCACATCACTCGCGAAGGGACTTCTATTGGAGGTCCTTCTGTTAAACGCAGCCCAGCATTAGGACAGTAGGCAAAGGGTAAGGGTGCTACTATAGTTTTAAGCTAGCAAGGAGGAGAACTGCAATTAGATGCTGGTGAGTTTGACAATATATTTGATGATATGTCGATAGGTGATCCCCCCATTATCACCCCTGAGGGTTTACTGGGTAGGAGCCCCCACATTGTCATTCCTTCTTGGTCATTATTGATGCATTCGATTGCATGACAGACACCGCTGTTAATGTTGCAAGACCTCCTTTGGTCCACTTGGATCCATGGGCTGAGACCCCTAACAAGCTCACATTCATGCAAGGGGTCATCAATGACATGATCAATCATCTTAGGAAAGTCAATCCTGAAATAGGTAAGTTAAAGTAGCTATGCTAGGCTCTTTGAAGTTGCTACGCTAGACTGTTTGAGCTACTAGCGTCGCTATGCTAGTGTGAGTAATGCGTTGCTCATGTGGTCACAGCCTCTCGACTCAAGTGGGACCTAACACAGGTGCTGAAAGTCAGTGTCATACCTACATTCCCACCTGAAGTGGCTAAGGCACCTCATCGCATATACGACGAGGTTAGAAAATGTGCTTTACACTCAGCACGTTCCTTGTGGGAGAGTAGGTGCATCAATGATGATCTATGGAAATGGGTCCAGAAGATAGAGAGAGAGAAGGTTGAGCTGAGCACCGAAGTGGGAGATCTCAAATCTATAAATGAGTTTCTCCTGGCCCATGAGAATAATGATAGCAGTTGGTGCACGGCTATGATAGAATATGCTAGATATTAGATAGTCATGTGGCACAACAATGAGGCCACCAGAGAGATAATAGAGTAGCGAATGTAAATGGACTTGTTAGCCTGGAAGAAACAAGACTAGAAAGACTATGGCGCCACGGTTTATGAGTGGGGGAAGACTAGGAAAAACCATAAGCACATGTATAAGCTGGAACGTGCCAGCTACCACAAACTGTATAGGAACACTTCTATGGAAGCGTTTATTTATAAGAAGTTTGTAAATTCCATTGGTACTTCTATGGATTATGACAAGTTCAAGATGCAGGTAAAGGTCACTGAGTCTCCTGAATGGGAAGTGGACCTTCCCACAGGTGAGACCGCTACCACCTCCTTTTCTCTGGGACTGCCAAGATGGACGACCATTGAAAAGAAGAAAGCCACTGCAAACGCTGGACCAAGTGATAGGCACTGGGCCGATATGATGGAGGATGAGATCTGGGAACCCCTTGGGCTTGGTTTGGACCACATACCCATTGAGATAGAAGTGGGAACATCTTGGGTTAGTCACTCTCTTTTATGCAAAGGTTTCAAGTTTTTCTAGTGTTTATGCATTCATGTGGCTAACTACTTAGCTATTGCAATGCAGATTTAGGATGAAGGTGTAGGGCCCATTGAGGGAAGAAATGAGGATGTAGGCAAAGGTAATACAAAGGAAGGTGATGTGGAAGGAAATGATGTAGGAATGAACGATGCGGGTGAAGAGGATATGGACAAAGATCACCCATGAGAACATGGGGTGTTGATTTTTCTAGATTTCTAAATTTTTGGAAGAAATTGTTGCAAACATTGGTAATGTGCTATGGAATCATGGAATAATAAATGAAATTTTGGCAATTTTGGATGCTATTCTAGCTTTTGTTATGTGTATTATCTATGTGGTTGTTTCATGTTATGTTTTCATCTTAGTTTTAGGCGATCTTGGGCCATTGCTAGTTTTAGGCCATTTCGGGCCCCTACTAGTTTTACGCCATTTCGGTCCTATGCTAGTATTAGGCCATTTCGGGCTACCTGACGTAACGTAAATAGAAGAAATCTTGCCAATTTTATGCCTTAGTGGGCTGTACATAGTTTTAGGCCATTTCGGGCCATCAGATAGTAGCATAGTTTTAGGCCATTTTGAGCCATGGGGTAGTAGCATAGTTTTAGGCCATTTTGGACCATAGGGTAGTAGCGTAGTTTTAGGCAATTTCGGGCCATTTCTTGGGTAACGTAGTTTTAGGCCATTCCGATCCATTGCTAGTTTTAGGCCATTTTGGGCCCTGGTGTAGTAATGAAATGATACGCTAACAATTTAAAGAATGGCTAATTAATACCTAGAGTAGAAGGGTAGATGCAAAACAAGGGTGGTAAATGTACAAAGTATGGTAACTAAGAAAGAAGCAGTGGGGTTGCTATGCTATGCGTAACTACTTCTTGACCCATCATGGGTTGGGCGATGCGTAAGGCCGAGATGCTTTGCTATGACCTTCATCCATATTGCTATCCTCCGCTTGGAAGGGCAACTCTGCCCATGAATTTTTGTGTTCTAGAATGGCAGTTTGGGCTAGTCCTTTTGTCAGAGAGTTAGTATTTGCTAAGACAAATGCCTCATTCTCAAAAGTTATTCCTTCTGAACCTTTTTCCATATCCACATTATGGATGGCTTGTGTTACTACCTCGTCACCATGAATGATCACCTCCCTACCTACATAGGGTAGATGAATTTCCTGGTGTATGGGTGAAGATATAGCCTGAAGTTGTGCTAACCATGACCTCCCCAAGATTAGGTTAAACCTGGGCATCTCTTCAACAACGATGAATGTTGCATTCATGGGGAACTGGTTCCCTCCCACAAATTCGATGTGCAATGTGCCTTCTATCATGACCTATGCCCCATTAAATGACTCAGCATGATGTTGTTGTGGGTCTGATCTAGTCGACCAAATCCAACTTGTCCACTATAGGGAAAGGGATAACATTTGTTGTAGCCCCATCATCGATGTGTACTCCTCGGATCTTATATTGGCCATTCCAAATTGTGATAAACAGGGGTGCTATGGTCACTTGACCCTTTTCAGGGTCTTCCCTAATAGAACTATCACAGAAAGTTAGTTGGGCTACTTTGATTCTGTAGGTGCAGAAGGAAAAAAGACTAAGTGAATTTCTTTTTATTCTACTAGCATGCTTTCGTCAATCAAAATTGAAGTTAGCATGTGGACCAAAGCCTCATGGTGTGCAGTAGATGTCATGACCAAATCGTATAGGCTCAGCATAGTTTTTTTCTATTTCAAAGCCTATTTGACTTGGGCGAGAGTGTTTAAAAGGTCTTGGCTACCTTCTTGTTTGCTACCTTTCTCCTCTTCTATTTATCCTAGAAGACGAATTTCCCAAGGAGGGATAGCCTTGGATTTGGGTTCAGACCCTCTTGAGCAAGGTGGCGAAGATCATGTAGGCCTAGCAATGTTACCTTTAGGTGATGAGGACGTGGATGCAGGGGGTGAGAGTGTAGGCTTGGAAGCACCTAGAATGGTGATTTTCCTCAATGTCTCACCAGTGAAACACACTTTCCATTTCTTAGGACAAGAAGGCTGTAAAGTTATCTCATGCAGGAAGGGGGCTATTGAATGGCTTGGCCCCCTGATAACGAACGGTGCTAATGGTGTCAATGCACATGGTAGTGTGGTCATGCTAATAGGTGGTGTAGGGGTTGATGCCTGGGGAATAGATGATGTAGGGGTAGATGCCTAGGGAGGGATTCGCAAGACAAACGGCCATTGTGGGTTTGGATTAGTCACTGGTGATGTTGGTGTGCTACGTTGAGGCATACAGACCACAAATGGTTGTTGGGGCGATGTAGGATTACTATCAACATCGCTGGTGTTGATGATTGAAACACCACAAAATTCTAAGCTTAGTACTTTTTCAACAAGAATCGAGCCAAAATTGTGATGCTCCCCACTATGACTAAAGCTTGACGGCCTTACGAACAGCTTCAAACGGAGTTGAAATGAACAAGAAATGGTTCCCCAGGATCCACAGAAGACTATGGCAACATCTGGCATCGAACCTAGAAAAATTTTGAGCCTAAAATACTTGGTTTTTACTAGGTATGCATCTTGTACGCCTAGTGTGTACGCCCAGTGTGCACGCCTAGTGTGTATGACCAGCATGCACCATCCAGCGTGTAGCACAACGTACATTAGTGGAAATCTTCCGAAACCATGTCAGATCAAGTCCAACTAAGCTAAACATCCATAGGTAGCATTCTCATGACATCTGAGCTGAAATCCAAGGGCCGAATTGGATACTTCCTGTTGTAACAGTAGTTTGTAAAAGTGAATTCTTTTGTTTTAGTCAAGTCTGTACGCTGAGTTCACATGCCCAGCGTGTACATACTACCATGCAGGAGCACATGTTGGCATGTAGCATGCTGCATAGATGTAATATTCTTTGCACTTGGGAAATGTAGTCATCTATCACCTAATCCAAAATTCCAGCATCCCACAGCCAATCATCCCATCTCAGATCCGAATTTAATGCCCAAACTTGTACAAAAACCTAGATTTTTTACGAGGTTAGGGTTTGAAAAATTAGAGCATCTTGGCAAAAATTTGGGCAACCCACACTAAGAACATCTGCAACATCCATCCTGTATGCTAGAATTGGACCTTGCACGCTAAGCATACAGCCTCCACGCTATGCCTACAGTCGGAACCAACACACTATCACACCTCTACATCCACCAGGGCTCTTTGTCCACCTTGTGTTAGATTCACAACTACGTTTAGACCAGTGCCTTGTAATTTTCATTATGTAATAATATTGCTATGTTTTCGGCCAAGATTTGTTACAGTTTTCATTCGTATTTCCTTATATCTTGTTTACATTCCTGCATGCTGATTTACATTTTCATACCATTCACATATAACCCGGCATATCATACATTAGCATATGTTTGGGGAAATCCCTGTCTGATCCACATGCAGACCACCCAAGGTGATATACCTTCATCAATTACAGCTCATCCTTGAGTGAAGGTAGGGTCTTCTGTGCTTATCTGTAGATCTCTCGGCATACACTTCATTCTAGCTACGCACCGAAAATTTTAGACAGTATAGAAAATAGCACTAGAAGGAGGGCTTGGACCTGCTTAAATCTAATCTGATCTCATACACCCGCCCCCTGTGCCTCTGATCTATTGCATGGTTTTCTCAGATTTATGCCAGCATCAACATTAAATCTGATTTTGTACCTCTCAAATTTGTGTCCTATTCTACAGTGTTCTCAGTGTCTACACGCTGCCTAATGTACCTGCACGCTGTAGACCCTGTCTACATGCTACCAACTTACCTACATGTTGTAGACCCTGTTTACATGCGGTAACCACTTGCAACATGCTGACCACTCTGGCTCTACATTGATAGTTGCAATCTGCATGCCATGACCCCAGTTTGCATGCTATGACTAGTTTCTGTATGTTGTAGACCCTATCTACACGCTACCAGCTTACGAACATGCTGTAGACCCTGTCTACACACTGCCAGCTTACCAGCATGCTGTAGACCTTGTCTACAAGCTGCCCAGTTTCTGTACACTGTAGACCTTGTCTACATGCTGCCCAATTTCTTTATGCTGTAGACCGTTTCTACACGCTACCCAGTTTTTGTACGCTATAGACCTTGTCCACATGCTACACACTGACGACAATGCCTGTACATTGTACGCCAAGCACGTTGTTCATAGTTTTCCACATAACCAAATTTTCATCTGCATATGCGTCTTACATTCAAGACCTTTTTACCATGAATACCGCTAATACCAATGTTTCAACCAAGCCCATTACAGATACCGTTGGCCCCGTGACCATCCCACTACCCGCAGTGCAACCCATGGTAGGACCTCGTCAGTCTCTCAGACTGCAAGGGATAAATCCATCATTTAATGTTATCACACAGGAGCAATATAATTTTATATGTGTAAAAATCCAAGCTGGCCTAGCAGTGGATCAAACTGAAATGGAGGCTAAGAGAGAATATGAACTGTTTCACAGGGGAGGACATGAGTTCATCCCTTCCCCATATGACATCATCCCTCTTCTAGAGCACTACTCTGAACTTATCTCACAGCTCCTTCAAGCCAGGAATTAGTCTTTAGACCAATCTATGGCAAATCCTCAATTGGAAGAGGAGGATGACTTTGCAGCTCAATCCGAACACGAAGATTCATACCATACCCTCAGCCCACAAACTTATGCGAATTTGTTGTGTCACCCATTAATGGGAGAAACTATGTCCCTCCATTCATTTAAAATCACCCAAGTACATGTGCCTCAACATGTAGGATCCATGCTTATTCCCACTTCCCAAGTCACCGATACCCATATACCCCTTGCCACTATTCCTCCCGTTACCACATTGTCCCCTCTCTTGCAAATACAACCCCAACAACAGCCCCCTCAAACCAATGTAGGAGCAACCTTCCAACCCCAAGTGATCGGGATGTCAAATGTGATACCTGCTTCTACGTCTGTGCACTATATACCACAGATCCAAACCCAAAGAACATCCTTCATCACTTCAACTCAATAAGTTTAGGGCGTTCCCTCACAAATCATGACTGGACAGTGGGCTGGGACTGGTACACAAGCACATCAACCCCCTAACTACAACGTACCACCTCCTACAATTGCACCCATGAACATCCCTCAAGTATAGCAACAACAACAACAACAACCCTTTCCTTATAGTATGCCATCCTTAGTAGCACCTACCATGAATATTCCACAAAGTGCAACCTCCAACCACTCAACTTTCCTCTTTCCCGCCCACCATACAACAATCTAACTTGTATACTACCCAACATAATCAATCTGCCATCTCACCTAGTGCCCAAGACTAGGCTGACGCCAAAAAAATAATGTAAGAGCTAACTAACGATGTCAAGCGCCTAAAAATAGCTACCAATGAAGAGCTTAAGATAGTGGATTTCTATCAAGATGACCCCATCAGCTCTTCTGTTCCACCTCTAACATTACCTAAGGGTGTTTCCTTACCCACATTAACTAAATACAATGGGGAGATAGACCCCAACGCCCATCTTATAACGTTTAGATTAGAATGCGTGTTACTTCAGGCGTGGCCACATGCCATCTTGCAAGGGTTCCCCATGTCCCTCACAGGGAAAGCACTTGACTGGTATTAGGCATTACCCCAAAACTCCATATCCTCTTTAGAAGATTTATTACACCAATTCATTACCAGGTTCAAGTATAACTTGAAACCTAAAGCAACACTTGACAACCTCATACAGGTCAAGCAAGCACTACTTGAACTTATTCAAAAATTTATTCAATGGTGGAGTGCTGCCCTCAATGAGCTCCATGAACCAATCTTGGAGACTTATCTCCTCACTATTCTAAAGGGGATTGTTAATGATTTTGTGAAGTCCAAATTATACTATCTTAATGCACACACTCTTATCCAAGCATTTGTAAAAATAAAGAACATAGAAGAGGTAGCCCAAAATACCCATGACCCCACCTATTCAGCTTTTAAAAACCAACATAATAAGAAAGACAAAGAAAAGGCTAAGGCAACTATAGCAGCAGTAGCAGAAACACAACAAACGAGTATGGGACAACAAGGCAAACTACCTACTACCCCTACTAACTATGCTAGACCTTCTCCCGCTACTCCACCCGAACCGTCCATATCACAAAATCCTACGCTAGGTTGTGCAAGAAACTTCGAGAGGAGAGACCCCTCTCAATACACACCGTTGCCCATGAAACCCTCGTAATTATTTGACCAGCTCTTGAAGGATAGGCTAATGAAACATAAAAAATTATCCCCCGCAGCAATCCAAAGACATGATCGATTCTGTTAGTTGGTCGAGAACCCAACCTTGGCAACGCCAGATGAGCCCCTAGTTCCAAGGGGCTTTAGAATAGACCGCTTTTGTGATTATCATCAACACAAAGGACATGGCACTGACTATTGTTTCACCCTAAAACAAGATATTCAATGGATGATCTATGGAGGTGAGATCACTTTTGATGAAACCAACCCAGTCAAATCACAAAACCAGGCCATGGGCATATATAAGGATTCTCTAAATAGTAAGGAAGCTCCATATGTAATTAACACTATCTACTTAGATAGTGAACAAGAAGCACCTAGGATTAACATCATTTACTCAAATAATGAACAGAAAATACCTAAGAGACCATTTTTAGTTCATACTCCTCCTACTGCACAAATGCCCACACCTTAATTGTCATACTCTCCATGTAACGCACCTACCCTGCAAAAACCCTATGTCATCCAGATACCCCCCGCGGTGGCAGCCTCTACCCTACCACCAAAACCATACATGGTACGTGTACCTCCCACTAATACCACCAAAAATACACAATCTCCTACTTGGCCTGCTCCCTATGTAGTCTGGGTGCTACCTACGATCACAACTACTGAGGTACAACCACCAACTAGACCAACTCCATATGTTGTCAGGATACCCGAACATCCTAATAACCACCAACCTTCCACCCCGCAAACATAAAATAAATTGACCTTGTATGATGTTAGGGTGCCTAGGCAACCTAACTCTCAACCACCTTCAACCGTCCAATTGCAATCCCATCCTACTCCATACATCATACGGGTTCCAAAGCAACCAGATGTGTAGAAATCAAATGTTCTCCCGTGCCACACTCAGGAACGCTTGGTAGACAGGCTCACACGGGAATGATTGAAGAAAGAACGTCAACAGCTTACCTTATGACCCCCCAAGCCTACTCCATTAAGTGTAGTACCCATGGCATCACCTACTAAAGAACCGAACATGAGCTATAAGGGAGAATCATCAGGAATACATGATGCATCCAAATTGACAGTTACGAAATAAAACGTCAAATCAGCTACACATGAGATAAAACTGTTGGGCCTGATGGACCAGGTAACCACTAACAAGCATACACCTAATAGTAGAGATCTAGCAACAGCCCTAACGCAAGTTACACAGGCACTTAAATAGAAAAACACTTCATTAAGCCTATATGACCTAATATTAACTTCTCAAACTCATCGCGAGGCCCAAGTACACATGTTAACATCAATCCTAGTAAGCAAAAAATTACCCGCAGATGAGCCTTCCATACATGCGGTAATGTCTAAACGACAAGGATCCAAACCCAAATCATTAGGCTTTCACCTCGAAAACATTAAGATCGATGAGAAAATTGGAGACGTCACCCACGGACCCATGCTTATAACCATACGAGTTAATCAGTTCAAGATACATCAGGTACATGTAGATGATGGAGTGGCCACAAATGTGGTGCCTTACCCTGTCATTGAGTAGTTAGGGCTTACAGACTTAATTAAACTGACGTCTACCACATGTTTAAAATCGTTTAGTGGATCACACATAGTAGTAAAAGGCACCATAACTCTGGACTTTATAGCAAGGGATCGATTCCCCACATCTACTAACTTTGTTGTCATCGACAAAATGCCAGGGTTCAATTTAATATTAGGAAGACACTGGTTGGCCCAACTCAAAGTAGTCTCTTCCCCCATACACCAATAGATTTACCTGCCTTATGAAGGTGATGAAATCATTATACACGAGGAGACTGCTACACCTACCATCTCATCACATACAGATATAAACGAAGGCTCGGAGGTTAAGTTTGAAGAACCTAAATAGGATGACACAAACGAAAAACAAAGTTGCATGCAACCAGTAAACAATGATCCATTAGATGTAAATGAAACTTTACCTAACATAGAAACACCCGGACTTGAAACTGTACATACACTGCCTAACCTAGAAACTACACCAAACATCGAAACTACTGTATATATGAAAACACTAGAAGACACTAACATAGAGCCTATTCCATTAGATGTCCCTTGGGCTAAGTTACCATTCAACGTAATCAATGAAGGGGAAGCTTATTATAGAATCACAACTATTAGTGTCACCCCTAACATTAAATTAAGAAAAATCAAAAAATTGCTAAACCGCTAACTACATGCCTCATCTGAAATGACATTAAACTACCACATGTATGCAACGACATAAAACTAGCCACAGTCAGAAATGGCTAGTTTACCAAGGAACCCACCAGTATCACTTGAAACTTCTCTTATTTACATGGGGCCCAAAATGGCCTAAAACTAGTGCATGGGGCCCGAAATGGCTTTAAACTATAACATCAAGAACTACAGTCTGTCATGACTTTGAACTAACACATATGCTCCCATGGCCCGAAATGGCCTTAAACTAGAGCATTTTCTTACATTTCTTTTCTCTCAATTTAAGTTTACAGTTTGAATTTATGCTTACCTTGTTCCGTTGTTACGTGATCAGCCATAGTTTTCCTTCATGTTCCCCTTTTGCATGATTATGCTCTTACTTCTGTTTCTACTTCATGCATTACACTTAAACAACAAAATGAACAAAAACACTTTACATTGCTGCATCATGTTTACGTTCAAGCCCAAAGGATTTTCACTTTAAATCTACGCTTATTAGTGTTCAAACAAACCTAAAATTCAAACAAAAAAAGGGAATAACAGAAAAATCAATCGAAAAAAATAGTATAAATGTATCAACATCAAATTACAACTTAGTGCAATGTCCCCACATGATACATAGATCGCATACATATTCATTTTAACAACAAACAAAAAAATATATTCATATACAAACAAACAATTACAATGGTTAACCGATTCCATCCATCAGTTCATATACAGTTCAGGGAAAAACATTCTATTTGCGACTCATGTAAAAACATGAGCGATGATAATACCAACTTGAAAACTAAGCATCAGGGTCAGGAGGGGTGTCCCCCTCAGACTCCCTGGCACCATGGGTCCCTGCTCCACTAGGGTCACCTTCTTGACCATCATCATCACCCTGACCCTATGAAAATGTAAAAGAAAACAATGAACACAAAAAGAAAAGAGAAGAATTCCAAAAGTTATTTAATAAAAAAAATTCACAAGTTTAAACGAGTTACTGAAGAAGATCCTCCCAAACCGAATTCCAACCAATGAAGGATTTCTTCTTCAGAGACACTTGCCCAGTCAATCCCATCAAGGCCCAGATCAATGTTGGCCAAAGCTTTTCCTTTGTCCACCACGGACCAAGTCAAACATTTCAGAGGAAACTCCCCCACAGTAACCTCCCCAGAAGCTTTGGTGATTACCCTCTTGGGTGATTCCATCTCCACCACAGTATGCTTAGCAAACGCATCAAATGAAGAGCGTAGGCCTAAACCCTCAACAAACATCTCCAGCTAACGCTTCTCTATAGATATCTCCTTTAATGATTTTTTATAATGATACTTATGGGTCTTTTCATCTTGACCCCATTTCCACACCTTAGAAGCGAAAGCCTTCCAATCCTGACATTTGAGGTTCAGTAAATCTATTTGTGCCTTACGCTCTGCTAGCTCCCAAGTCATTGATACTTAGCGATTCAATAAATTCCAATATTTGTTATAAGTAATCTCAAAAGTTTGCCAAGAACGATCACCTATTAACCTTACTGAGGTGAACTCATAGCGCGATTTGAGATCATCTCGTTCTGCTGATAGCTTGGAAATCTCTTTTTCTCCCACCTGAATCTACAACCATAGCCTCTGAATGGAGCGCCTACAGGTCCAAAGAGACTTGGCGTTCTGCACAACGCATTCTACCACTTTATCATAGATCTGTCGGGGTACTTGCTCAATCTCTGGTGGTAGTGCAAGCAAACTATCAATACACGTAGCCTCAAATGGATCCCATCTTAGCTTAGGCCCTATCCACATGAGATGAACATGCATTAGACATCAGACAGTGTAAAAAGATGCGAAAAAACAAAGGATTCGAAATGCTTAACATATATGTACCTATGTCAGGATGAGCTTGCTGGATGTGATCAACTACCTCATCAACAATACCAGTTACAAAATCCATTTTACTTAGCATTTCGATCCAAGTAAATGGTTCATGCATAGGAGACGGGTTAACTTCGGTGGTCATTTCTGTGGGAGCCTTCATCATAGGGACTTCTAAACGAATGTTAGAAACCACCCTAGTCTCAATATTTTCTCCTAGTAGCAGTAAAAAAACATAAAATTAAAACTTTGAATAATGAGAAGTACAATTCAAAAGGCATATAAACATAATATGACGAATATACCAAAATCTCTGTCTTCCTCCCGATTTGGAGGATCGCCAAGGTCTAGCTTCCCTCTGAGGAAACCATCAAACATCTCATCGACTCCATCCTGATCATCGATGTTACCCTCTTATGTGGTATCTCCCTCCTGATCTTTCATTCCTCCCATCTCGTCTCTGCCTATTTTGTCCTCCTCATTTAAGTTCAATGAGACCTCTTCCTCCTCGATGATTGGTGCTAATCTCTCTTTTCTTACTTTAGAAGTCAACTCTAATGACATTCATAAGTTCAACATCGGTTTTGTATAAACAGCCAAAAAATATAGTAAAAATAACAATGATGATAATAAAAACAAGGACAAATTAGTGAATCAAGCTTACCCCATATAGGCATCTTAAACTGTATATGTTTCACCCTTGGTTCATCTATAGTTAGAGCAACCTCTTTAGGACGTTCATGCTTCTAAACTTTCGATTTTGATTTTCTGATCGTTTCCTAGATCACCCGATTGACTCTCCAAGCTGTATAGGGCACACTATCTGGTTCCAACCCTACACTGTCATGCATATGAATTGAATGACCAGATGACCCCTCCATTGTGACAGAAACTGATTTGTCGATCCCCTCGGGAGCATCTTGAGATTTGGCCACCTTAAATAAGTAGTGAATCGATAGGCGAGATAGTTGGTCGCGATCCCTTAACACTTACTTGTTATCCACACGAACAACGAAAAATTCAGCCAGCCGACACAAGTAACCAGCAAAGAATGCAAAGGTGAAATGGCATTCCACCTAAATATTTGAACGTAACCTCACTATCTCCCCATGGAAACCTATAAGTAAAAAATTGGCCCAATTATAACATACCCCAGTCTCTAGAATTGTGTGCATGATACGCACAGGTTCCAACCAAAAATTCTTTACTTGAGAAATGGATTTGGGGAATGCCCATGCTCTAAACAAGGGATACAACTCATTAACCTTAGCTACTTTTGATTTTCCCTACATGGGGAACCCCTTAGTGCCTTTAAGAATGCCCAACCAGTCCTCCAACTCATGCACAACATGGAGCTCTTTCTGCACTCTGTCCAAAATCACTTTAGTCCTAGCTACTGGTACACCAAAGAAGTCTGAGAAGAACTCTGCCCATAGATGGAAAACCACTTTGACACCCTTGATGCAAGTGTTATAGTAGGTGACAGATTTGTCAAAAGAATCAATGATTCCAATCATCTTTGTCACAGAAACATCAGGGCTCAGAGCAGTAAACAAATCCATGAGGCCTGCATCACTCAAACAACTAATCATATGTGGCGGTGCCTTAGTACGTAACCATTGCTATGCATCACTGATTTCCCCGAATTTCATAGACAAAGTGCTCTTAGTTTGCCCGGTTGTGATAGTGGCTCCACCAGGGGGGACGTCCACTGTATGCATAAGATAACACCATGGAGTCAATATAACCAATGATGTAGTAGAACAAAAAAACTGAGGTATCGAAAATACCATTACTTACCATCAATCGATAGATTCAGATCGCTAGGAGCCAAATCGGCATCGCATGAAAAAACTGGCCCATTATGAGACCAATCCCTATGCAGCCACCCCCTAGCCTCGCATTGTGCAAGTGTCCTCAAGTACCATTTGTGAAAATGAACAATATCACCCTTAGTCTGGGCCAACACAGCACCACGGAGAGTGGGGCCTACCATGAAAGCCTCTAAGGTAGTATGAGCCAAAGCGAGTCCATCATCGCCTACACACACTCCCTCTTTATCGAATTGAGGCCTACAAAGAGACAACGATCAAAATATAAACCACTACTAAGTAGCAAGGTAAAAATGGTAAATTGAACAACCTTACCTTCCTAATCGGTACACTGTTACAGGAGGGTTCTGGAACAAAGTATGTACATGAGCAGCTAGGAATAGGGTGTTATTGATGTGGTGAGGGCCATCTGACAATAATTCCCATACACGGGATAGTGGACGGGTAGATCTAGGTCCTCCAGAAGGACCATCCTCAATCATGAGTGGTCCCTCATCAATGTCAACCATGAAAGCTATTACGCTGTTTGAGGATCCTGGTAACATGGTCTCAAGCACGCTCCGTGCTAACTGTTTAGTTAAGTGGGACCATATTACCATGCTGAATCTCTCTAGCATGAAGGGAAGAAACTCGCTAACACCCATCCTGAACCATACCCCATTTTGATCAACGACCATATCAGGAGCAGGTTCATCAGAATCAATAGGCCCAAACCATGCGAAAAATGCAACAAGCTCCACCACTAGGAGGAAAGACTTGGAATTCCTACAAGTGTTCAGAAACCATGGAAAATTAGCTATACAAGAAAATGAAATAATAAAATAAAGTTTCACCCTAGCGGCCAACACTTGGAAAGAAACTGTTGTTGCTTTCATGCCCAGCGTGCAAACTCTGAATGCTGCAAACCCCAGCATGCAGACTCTGCATGCCACATGCAGACTCTGCATGCTACATGCAAAGCATATCCTGCACGCTATGAAAAAATTCATGCTACGACAACCTTTATGCTACAAAAACTGTTATGCTACACAATGAGGAAAACCAACATGAATAGTATGTGAAAACACAAATTTCGACGAAGGATTAGAGCCTACCTACACGTCAATCCAGACCATGATGGAATCCTGGGTCTAGGTAGAAACTGGAGCATCGCTTCGCTCTCTTTGACGAAGGTCAAGCTAGGCTCCTTCCTCCCTTGGCCTTCTACTTGCTTACCCTTGTCCATCGCTGTGTGCACACTAAACCCTGTGTTCATGCTACGTCTTGCACGCTATGTTCATGTTGCGTCTCGCACGTTGGGGCTTTGACTCTGTACCATTTCAAATCATCGGTCTCTGGCTAGAAGGAAATAGAGACTATGGGATTGCCAGACATGCACAGAAGATCCTACCTTCACCTGAGGGTGAGTTGGAATGAACGAAGGTAGAGTACCTTGGGTGGTCCGCACGTGGATCAGACAAGGATTTCCCCGAATGTACACCGAAGTGCTATACGCTGGGTTATATGTAAACAGCGTAACGGGCGTAAATTAGAGTGTAAATAGTGTAATTGATGTGAACAAAGTGTAAATGTAAATGAGTGTAAATGGAATACATGCAAAAATTAATGCGAACTGTAAACAATTTTGGGAAGAAAATGTAACAATGGCATTACAGAATGAGTGTACAATGCACCGATCTAATGCAGTTGTGACTGGGACACAAGGTGGACAAAAAGCCCCAATGGATGCAAGGATGACTATGGGATGGTTCACACTGTAGGCATAGTGTAGAGGCTGTCTGCTCAGTGTACAAGGTTATCTAGTATAAAAGGTTTCTTTCCCTAGTTCTTAGCATCTCTATTTTTCTCTCTGTCTTTGCTCAAAATTGCCAACCTCGATCTAATGAAAAATTGGGGTTTCGATACAGGTTTAGACGTTAGACTTGGGTTGGATGACACATGGTGCGTTGACTAGGTGCGAAAGAAAATTACAACTGTATAGCGTACAGCATGCCAGCGTATAGGATGCCAACGTACAGGACGTCAGCGTACAGCATGCCAGCATACAGGATGCCAGCGTAGAGCATGCCAGCGTACAGGATGTCAGCGTACAGGATGCCAGTGTATAGGTTTCTAGCGTACAGGATGCCAATGTACATGATGTCAACATATAGCATTCCAACATACATGCATGCCAGCATACAGGATGCCAGCGTATAGCATGCCAACGTACATGCATGCCAGCGTATAGGATGTCAACGTACACCAAAAATGTACCTAGCGTATACACATGAAAATGCTTTATTTTAAGAGGAAAACTTGATTTTCAGGTGCTTGAGAGCTACTAGGAACCTTGGGGAAGGTCTTGGGAGGTCCATATGCTCAGTTCTGGCATGTTTTGACTCATTTTTGGGGCCCACAAGTCTCTCTACGCTGGCTGCACCATGGGCGTATATGCTGGGCATAGAGGAATGAAAGACCATCATTTGGAGCCCAAAATTTGATTTTCAAGTGCCTAAGAGCTATTGGGAACCTTGGGGAAGGTCCTGGGGGGTCCAGACACTCAGTTCTGGCATGTTTTGACTCATTTTTGGGGCCCAAAACTCTCTCTACGCTGGTTGCACCCTGAGCATATATGCTGGGCATAGAGGAATGAAAGACCATTATTTGGAGCCCAAAAATTGATGTTCAGGTGCCTGAGAGCTATTGGGAACCTTGGGGAAGGTCTTGGGGGCTCTGAACACTCAATTATGGCATGTTTTGACTCATTTTTGGGCCCCAAAAGTCTCTTTACGTTGGTTGCACCCTAGGCGTAGAGGAATGAAAGACCATTATTTGGAGCCCAAAACTTGATTTTCAGGTGCATGAGAGCTACTGGGAACCTTGGGGAAGGTCCTGGGGGGTCTAGAAGCTTAGTTCTGGCATGTTTTGGCTCATTTATGGGGCCCAAAATTCTCTCTATGTTGGCTGCACCCTGGGCGTAGAGACTCTACACACTGCGTTCACGCTGCGTCTCGCACGTTGGGGTTTCGACCCTACAAGCTAAATTCAAGCCGAACCATGAACCTCACAGAATTTAGAACACTTATAAATCCTAAACGAATAAGCAAGAATTAGTATAGTAAGACCTAATTAATAGACCAGGAAATAATGAAAAACAAAATAGGGGTACAACGAAAACCAGAGGAACTATCTCAGTAATGGACATCATAAAGAAAGAATATAGTGAGCTAGGCTCACACTGGGGCTTCAACCTTGCACACTGGGGTTTGAACCCTTACCCTCACAATTCACGCTACATGTTCACATCACATGTTCAAGCTGAAGGTCTCACTGAATCCTTCCATCCAACTCGCCGCACCCTGATCTATATCACCCTGGTCACCACCGCTATGCTATACCTATGCCTGCCCTTGCCTATGCTGCCTGATATTCACCTCAGTATACGCTACGCTTGGTTCATGCTGGTTTCAGGTTCACGTTGGGATTTCACTACGTTCATGCTATCTCTGTATTGACTTCGAAGTTTACGCTTGCCCACCATTTTATACACCTCCACGTGGCATACACCACCCCACAGAAATCGGTGCATGGGTAGTTTATTTGGAAAAATACATATAAATTAAGTAAACACAATAAACATAAAAATTAACAAAAGTCCCAAATACATATAAATACATATGGGTAACACCTGAAGGAAGGAGACCTATATACTGGGCTAAATACTACACATATGCAATCTTCCCTTGCACATATTCCTAGTCTGGTAGTCTCACATTCAATAATGATTACAAATCATACAATCAACCAGACATCACAAATGAACAGTTATCAGCCCTGTAAGGCCTTAAACTGCCACAATAGACCCGATAAGGCCTTAAACTACCACGCGTCCGGATACGACGGTAAATTATCATCGCATACCTTAGTCCAATTTAGATGCATAAACACATAAACTACTTACATCCGAAAATAACCAACCACCCGATTGACACTACCCACTATTTAGTGGTAGGAGCAAACATCATGGATGGCAAGAAATTATTCTTACCACTGTCTATCAATGGACTGCATGGAATGATCACACGAGAAATCAACATGGAGCCTATTGATTTAGGCTTAACAACAAATGACACTTTTGTGGCATCAACTCAACAAACGCTAGATTCTTTTAAAATGATGACCAAGACTCTGGACCTAGAAACTGATAACATCACCGAAGACCCCTTGGCCAAAGTCCTCATTATTGTGCCAGATGGCGAAGTTAAAATCCTGAAACTAAGTACATTGTTAAGCTCGCAACTAGCCAATGACATAGCACGAGTGCTTAAAGACAACATAAAAGCATTCACTTAGTCTTACACTGACATGCCTAGGTTAGAACCTCAAATAGTCCAGCACAACATTATACTCGATCCAAAATTAAGACCAGTGAAACAAAAAGCATGTAAGGTTAAGCCTGAGGTAGCGTTGGTAGTCCGCAATGAAATCACCAAACTTTATTAGGCTGGTTTCATTCGGGCTGTTGACTATGCTGATTGGGTATCCAACATGGGCATTGTCCCAAAGAAGAACGGAAGCATTCTCTTATGCATTGACTTTCAGGACCTCAACATTGTAACCATAAAAGATGATTTTCCCCTACCTAGCATTGATCAACTGGTTGACTCGACCACGGGGCATGCCTTGTTATCTTTTATGGATGGCTTTTCAGGATATAACCAGATTTGGATTAACCCAGAACATCAACTTAGGACAACCTTCATGAAACCATGGGGTACTTTTTGCTACACGATGATGCCATTCGGTCTCAAGAATGTCGATGCTACATACCAAAGAGCAATGATATTTATCTTTAGTAATTATATCTTCAGCTCACTCAATGACTATGTGGATGATATCATGGTTAAATCAAAGACATCAAAACAACATGTACATGATCTTGACTTGGTACTAAAATGTTGTTTAAAATATGAGCTTAGACTTAACCCAAAGAAATGTGTCTATGGAGTCAAAATAGGAAAATGCTTGGATTCATAGCCTCAGAAGTAGGGATATGAGTAGAACCCAATAAGGTTAAGGCCATAACAAACTTTAAACCACCTAGCAACCTTACCGAACTTCACGGTCTACAAGGTAGATTACAATTCATTAGACGATTCATAGAGAAACTGATAGACAAGTTGAGTCCTATGCAACATCTGTTGTGTAAGAACGTCCATTTTGAATGGACTCAGCAGTGCCAACAAGCCTTTGACAACATTAAGATAGCACTAGCTTAGCTAACAATGGTTTATCCTCCATAGAACAATAAACCATTTTACATCTACCTTGCCACTTCGGACTCATCAATTGTGTCTATGCTTTGCCAGAAGCGAGATGATGGAACTAAAGTCCCTATTTATTACTTAATCCATGCATTAGTAGCCCATGAGAAAAGGTACAAGGAGGTGAAAAGTTAATGCTTAGCCCTTGTCTTTTCCTTAAAGAAATGGTGACATTACCTCTTCCGTAACCAAGTCAATATAATCTTCAAGGATAATGTGCTCAGAGCCATCATAGGAAACATTTACGAGTTGAGTAGAATAGCTTGTTGAAAAGCCATGATAGCTGAGTTTGACCTACACTACATAGCACAATCTTCAGTTAAGGGTCAAGCCATAGCAAATCAAATGACTGCATCACCAACGCACGATCAGGCAACGATAGAGCTAGAGTTCCCTGATGAAAATGTGAGTGCAATAGACATAGTACCCGATGACTGTGATGCCATTTTGAACTTTGATGGAGCATCCACCTCTCGAGGGGGAAGTTCTACCATTGTCATCACTTATCCCTCTAGGGAGATCCGACCCTTTGCTTATCGTTTTGGCTTTCACTGTACCAACAACATAGCAGAGTATGAAGGTCTCCTTAGAGGTCTCATGGTAGCACTAGCTTTAAACATCACATGACTGGTAGTAAGAGGTGAGTCATAATTAGTTCTAAATCAAGTCATAGACGTTTATGCGTGCAAAGCGCAACACTTACAACCATACTGTGATTTGACTAAGCACTTACTGAAGCAATTTGAAAATATAGATGTGCAACATGTTTCTAGAAATGACAACACCATTGTAGATGCACTTGCCACGTTAGCTCTAAATATATCACCAAACATGTTCCACATGTTGCCCGATTCTATAATCAGTTGTGCTCAACCCATAACTGACACTCCCGACGAATTGCCGATTGCATCTGTTAGTACAATGCAGGCCGTAGAATGGTACGATGAGATAAAGGAGTACCTTTTACATAGTGAACCGCCTCAACACCTGATGAATGCACAAAAGGATGCAATACAAAAACATTCTCGACAATATGCATTGGTAGGTGACATGTTGTGTCATCGATCCTATGAAGGTATCTTGTTAACATGCGTTAGTAGCACTGATGGCCAAACCATCGTCGAGCAAGTACATGATGGACTATGCAGAGGGCATATAGTGCCCAAAGCAATGGCAAAAAAAAATAAGATGTTTAGGCTACTATTTTCCACACATGGAGTATGAATGTGTCTCCAAGATCAAAATGTGTGATATGTGTCAAAAGCATGGTAATCTCATACATGTCCCACCCAATGAATTTCATACAACGCAAATCACCTAGCCTTTCCAGAAGTGGGGGTTGGACATTATCGTACCGATAACTCCCCCGTCTTCTACAGGACATAGCTTTATCATAACTGTGATAGAGTATTTTACAAAATGGGTAGAAGCTATTTCCCTCAGGAAGACCACATCCAAACACATATGCAACTTCATTCTAGAAAACATTGTGACCCGCTTTGGCATCCCGATGACCATCATTACTGATAATGGACCACAATTCAGCACTGTTGAAACAAAAACTTTCTATTATAGCTTAGGCATTAAACATTCATTCTTTTCCCCATATTACCCTCAGAGCAACAGACAAGCAGAAGCCACGAACAAGATTTTCATCTCAGTTCTCAAAAAGATGCTTACTCAGAGCAAGAAAATATGGCACGAACAGTTAGTATATGCACTATGGGCTTATCGCACTATGCATCAGACTTCCACAGGTAAAACACCATATAGTCTTGTTTATGGTTCATAAGCTATGTTACCTTTGGAGTTGTAGGTACCATCCTTAAGGATCACACTCTCCGAACTCCTCGACGAAGGTCAAAACAATGACTTACGCATTGTTGACTTGGAATCGGTGGAGGAGAAATGCACACTTGTGCTCGATCAGATCAAGTGGTATCAGAAACAACAACGACAACGCCATCAACATGACATTCACAAGCAACCGATCAAAGAAGGCAACCTCATACTTAAGGTAGTCCGCGAACATGTGGACAAGTTTGTAGCCAACTGGGAAGGACCCTACTTGGTCACCAACTCATACGACAACAGAGCATTTAAACTAGCTGACATGGAAGGGAATGAGCTTGCACACCCAACGAACCACTTGTATCTCAAGCCATTTCATGTCTAAACCTCTCAGCTATGCACACGTCCTTTAATCATGATGGTAAAATGATACCACAGCACGTCCTAGAATCATGACGGTAAACTGATACCACAGCACGTCTTGGAATCATGACGGTAAACTGATACCATAGCACGTCCTAGAATCATGATGGTAAAATGATACCATAGAACATCTTGGAATCATGATAGTAAACTAATACCACAACACGTCTTGGAATCATGAAGGTAAACTAATACCACAACACATCCTAGAATCATGACGGTAAACTGATAGCACAACATGTCCTGGAATCATGATGGTAAACTGATACCACAGCACGTCCTGGAATCATGATGTTAAACTGATACCATAGAACATCCTAAAATCATGATGGTAAATTGATACCACAGAACGTCCTGGAGTTATGACGATAAAATGATACCACAGTACGTCCGTAATGACAATAGACTAGAACCCATCTGGTATGACTTTAAACTACCATAGTTTCATTCGTCAGAGTCTGCTAAGACTATAAACTAGTTTGCCTCTTCACAGTCCACCAAGACTATAAACTAGTAGTGTACTGTCCGCTATGATGCTAAACTGGGACCGTCCAATGGGTTATGACGTAAAACTAACCCACGATAGTCCACCACGACTATAAACTGATAGCTTCATCTCTTGCCTCTCGATCTGTGAGCTGCTGCCTCACTCATCATTAGTGAAACCTGACAACATGGCTACCATGCATATTCAATGCTTGAAATCTCATCTAGTGCCTCTATTTCATTAGTTGTTGTCCAAGTCCAAGCTTGCTCACTCACTCATGGTTTTCTTGTCTTCTTGGAGTTGTGTTTGCAGGATGACACTCGGATTTGTTCGTATGAGAATGCACTTCGTCACAGTGGCAAGGTACCATATTGTTCCTAAAGCATGCAACTAGATTATTCGATCTGTTCAAATGTACTGTCCCAATCCCTGACACATCCCGCAATTCTCTAAAACTCCTGCTTCCCCCTTCTATTCAGTTACAGTTTTCAAATACGTATCCCAAAACCTTGAGTACACTATTGCATGCTCTGACACCCTCAAGCAGTTGCAGTACACAACATGACAATTGAGCATGAGTACAAGGTCAAAAAAAAGCTCTGTCCAAAAATAACAAAAAATATATACAAAGAAACACCAAAAAAAAGCAAAGAGCGAAGAGCAAAAAAAAAGGCAAAAAGAAACACAAGACCCTTGGCACTTCCTATACAAGTCCCAGGTGGGAAGGCAGTTGTCTTGGAAGCAAGTACTTGTGTGTCAAGCACTCAAGTAACATCTCATTGTGTGGCTTTGGCTCTCCACCAACAGGCTCCCTTTAACACTAAACAGAGACCATGTTCCTCCAAAGAATGCAACACATCATCACGTGGCTTTGATTGTGCCAACAAGTCCTCTTAAATACTAAACAAGAGTCTTGTTCCACCAAAGGACGTACACCCCATGTCTTGGTCCCAAGTCTACTCGACAATGGCTATTGACAAGGATCAATGCAACCCGTACACACACTAGAGCATCCCCTTCCCCATGCACAATCCCATGATCAGCTCCTCATCCCCATGATTTCCATCTCCCTATCCAGCTACAAATTTCATTTCTCCAATCATATGTACTTATACACCTGGTGTGATGACATCTGGCCAAGTGCCAAAGGAAAATATTTCTACCAAGTTGCTTGTGGTGTTTTGTACTTCTTTGTCGATGCTTCTTGGGTTGATTCCTCCAAGCATCAACAAAGAGGGGCCAATGAAACACCACAAAATTTTGAGCTTAGTACTTCTTCAAAAAGAATCGAGCTAAAATTATGATGCTCCCCACCATGACTAAAGCTTGACGGCCTCACGAAAAGCTTTAAACAGAGTTGAACTGAGCAAGAAGTGGTTCCCTGGGACCCATAGAAGGCTAAGGAAACATTTGGCGTTGAACCCGGAAAAATTTTGATCCCGAAATACTTGGTTTTCACTAGGTATGCATCCTATATGCCCAGCGTCCACCATCCAGCATGCAGCACAGTGTACATCAGTGGAAATCTTTTAGAACCATGTCAGATCAAGTCCAACTAAGTTGAACATCCACAGGAAGCATTCTCATGACATCTGAGCTCAAATCCGAGGGCCAAATTGGATACTTCCTATTGTAATAGTAGTTTGTAAAAATGAATTATTTTGTTTTAGTCAAGTCTATATGCTAAGTTCACACACCCAGCATGTACACGCTGGCGTGCAGTAGCACATGTTGGCATGCAGCATGCTGCATAGTTGTAATATTCTTTGCACTCGGGCAATGTAGCCATTTGTAACCCGATCCAAAATTCCAACATCCCACAACCAATCATCCCATCTCAGATCTGAATTTAATGCCCAAACTTGTACAAAAACCTAGATTTTTGACGAGGTCAGGGTTCAAAAAATTAGAGCATCTTGGCAAAAATTTGTCCATCCCACACTGAGAACATCCACAACACCCATCTTGTATGCTAGACTTGGACCTTGCACGTTGATCATACAGCCTCCACACTGTGCCTACAGTCGGAACCAACACACTATCACACCTTTGCATCCACCGGGGCTCTTCATCCACCTTGTGTCAGATTCACAACTACATTTAGACCAGTGCCTTATAATTTTCATTATGCAATAATATTGTTGTATTTTTGGCCAAGATTTGTTACAGTTTTCATTCGTATTTCTTTATCTCTTGTTTACATTCCTGCACGCTGATTTCCATTTTCATACCATTCATGTATAACCCAGCATATCGTACATTAGCATATGTTTGGGAAAATCCTTGTCTGATCCACGTGCGGACCACCCAAGGTACTCTACCTTCATCAATTCTAGCTCACCCTTGAGTGAAGGTAGGGTCTTCTGTGCCTATCTGTAGATCTCTCGGTGTACATTTTGTTCCAGCTATGCATTGACGATTTCAGATAGTACAATGATGTATCCAACGTTATTGGCATTGAGAGGATCTATGTAAATGTGCAAGGATTGATTCTTAGGACATACTGGCTTGCTTTCATCCAACACCAACTTTCCATGATCGATCATGCTTTGGATGTTGTCCTTTAATGCCATACAATAATCCAAGTCACAAAACCGATCTAGCCTAAAGACGTTAGGAACTGGGGGCTCATTGGACAAGGCTAGGGAGGGGTTCCTAAGGCACTCGTAATACCACTGATGTTTCTTGGCTTTCTCTTCCGACATCTACTTATGTTGGATGTACCCTTCTACCAGCAATTGCTTTAGAAGATCCAAAGGCTTAACACACAACGAGGTATACTTTGAGTAGTCCTTACATTCAAAGTTCGGTTTAGGCACAGCGGATATTTCAGGTGTAGATGTGGAAGGTTGTAGTGCATTTCCCTGCTTGGGCATGGGGTTAGTTGTTGTTGTGGCTGGTTTCTTGCCATTCTTGCTACTATTGTTATTGGGTTTGGCCATGTTGGCCACAACAACCACTATGGATGTTACAACCTTACCCTTGTCCTTCTCCTTCTTTGTGAAGGTATTCTTGTATGCAACATAGGCTAGGTCTTTGGTTACCTTAGCCACGTCATGAATGCTCTTAGTCTGAGAAAAAGCCTGACTAAGAGTGCAGGGAGCAAGATAGTACAACTTAAAATTGATGAAGTCATTCACTGCACCCTTGAAAATGGCCATAAAATGGGCCTCTGTGATAGGCTCATAGATTTCATTGAGGGTAGCGCTCCACCATTGTATGAACTTTTAGACCGGCTTCAATGGGTCCTACTTCATACTGATTAGCTGATCTAGTGTGACTTATGGTCTCAAGTTGTACTTCAAACGTTTCACAAACTAGCTCAACAACTCTTCTAGAGTTGAAATGGAGTGTGGCAGTGTGTGGTACCAGTCCAAGGCTTTTCTGGTCAAGGACATGGAAAAGACTCGAATGATGTTGTGTGGCCATTGTTGTAGAAAAAGGGATTCAGCCCTAAACATAAAACGATGTGTGTTGGGATTCCCCTCCCCATTCTATTTCATGAAATGGGGGAGTGACATCCTAGGAGGTAAGGTTAGTGGAGGGATTGCCAGGTTGATGGGATCATCCTGGTAGAAGTCCATGACTTGTACCATGTCAGACCCGACAGCCTTGAGGCATTTTATTTCCTTAGTAAGAGTCTAGATAAGCTAGAATGCTTGGTCCAGACATGGGAATGTCGTGGACGATTGGGGAACTACCAAAGTAGCTCCCATCTGTGGAGTGGTAGGGGCAGCAACATGACCCATTGGTGGT
Organism: Gnetum montanum; assembly: GCA_015680685.1. Lineage (NCBI taxonomy): Eukaryota > Viridiplantae > Streptophyta > Gnetopsida > Gnetales > Gnetaceae > Gnetum > Gnetum montanum. Next base: position 297,177 of record MNCI01034558.1, on the reverse strand, counting down.
GCCATTGGGCCGACCCTTGTAAATGATGCTACTTGTGGCATCCACCACCTAGTAGGTGATGCTGTTGGAGCAGTAGCTACAGATTGTATTTGGGGATAGGCCACTTGTGTGGTTGGTGGAGTAGACCATGGTCCTGCACTTGGTTGTACTATTTGTGGGACCTGGTATGTCTGGTGGCTAGGGTAGCCAGACATTTGCATCAGCTGTGGAACAAGTGGAGAAGTGAATGGGGTCGACCATGTGGATAGGCCTGGGCCCGCCACGATTGGTGGGACATATGTGAACATAGGAATGGAGGTGGAAGCTGAAGACATCTGTGACATAGGAATGGCATGGACGTAAGGCACGGTAGCCATGATTGGTCTGTGTGGTGAAGCAAAATGTGATTGATAAACAGTTTGTGGAAGAATAGTTACTACCGTAGAGATGGGAATGTAGGCGTGTTGATACGCTGAATGCATGGAATGGCTACCCATTGCTAGTGGAGTTACATACTGTGACTATGTGGCTATGATTGTAAATGGAGCGGCGATAGATATCAAGTTCATCCAGAAGGATGGAGTAGAAGGGATGGTGGCAGGGCTGGTTTGCCCCTCCCCCCCATCGGATTGGGAATCTAGCTCCTCTTGTCTGTCCTAGAAAGCTATAGCATAGCTTCTTGCTATGCTGTGCTACACTATGTAGCGTAGCACAATGTAACCACCATTTTAAACAAAAAAAGTGTGTTGAAGTTACTAGCTTTTGCTGAAATTCTTGGTGCACGCCGGGCTAACTTTTGGAGCATTTTGATTGATGCGCATCTTTGCTACATCATGCTACACTATGCAGCATAGCATAGCGTAGAAGCCAATGTAACTTGCATTTCTATCAAAACTGTAGGGTTTCACAAGAAAAATTTTCTTTCTTTGCCCTTGCTTTGTTGTGCTACGCTATATAGTGTAGCACCTTGTGTTGGCTAGATTCTAACTTTGGCTTGCACGAACATCTTGCAAAAATTATATTTGGACACTTGATTAATTTTTCAAAGGCTTGCTACACTATGCAGCATAGCGTAGCATAGCAAAATTTTCAACTAGAAAACTTGCCAAAATATTTTTCTCATCCTAAGAACTTTCAGCAATTCCTAGCATAGTTTCTGAGTAAACTATCAGCCGAGTCAATTATCCAGGTGGGCAGGCCGAAGAGTCCATTGGGCTTGCTAGCTTTGGCGATAGAAAACTTGCCAGACTAGATAGTCTAATCTTAGTTCCTTCATTTCTTACCAAATCGTCATGAGGATACACTTGTAGAAATGCTTGCCTCAGTTCCAAGACCCTGGTGAAGCAAGAGTACCTCAAATTTTTATGGTGTTTCATTGGCCCCTCTTTGTCAACATCTAGAGGACGGGCCTGAGAGATGCCAATAAAGAACATGAAACACCATGAAAGACAAGATGATAAGATCACTCTTTAGTAGTCATCCAGATGTCACTTAGCTATGCTTGAGAGTGCCAAGATAGTCATATAGGGAAAGGGGAAAGGATGGATCTGCGGGGACAGTTTCAGGAAGGGAAAGATGTAGCACAGTCTGGTCCCTCGTTGGAGTGCTTCTGAGGGAGTCTATGTGTATGGGCATCTTTCTTTTGCAAGCTTCTAACCTATCATTGGAATTCTTAGAGATGGTCATTGGGAAATAGCTAATGTGCCAGTTTTTTGGGCATGCGGTTTTTTTGGATGAGCTTTTGCTCTTCTGCGCTTTTCTTTTGTTGTTTTGCCATGTTCATTTACAAAAAACCTTGTTTTAGGATAGGTGTTTCCTCCCCAAGATGAGTCAACAAGATGTCATATGACATCTCTGGAGGATTAGCAAGATGCCAAGGGTAGTAGCATTGCATATATTCCAAAGAGTATTTTCTTGGCTTCGTGAACTACATTCTGGAACTGCAACGTCCCTCCCTGTGCTGGCACTTTACATGCTTGCATATAGGTTCATGGATTTTCAACTCGACATGTTGTACTATGAACCCAATTTAAGGTCTTGGTAAACCATTTTATGTGCTAGTTTGAGGTTCCAGTAGATCGTGGTGTGCTAGTTTAAGGTCCCAACAGACCGCTATGCTAGTTTAAGGTCCCAGAAGACTGCTGTGCTAGTTTATCATTGTAGCGGATGGTGGTTGTCCTATTTTAAGGTCCTAGTAGATTTTCTATGCAAGTTTAACATCATAGCGGATAAGCTTTGCTAGTTTTACATCATGGCAGATAATCTATGCTGGTCTATAGTCATAGCAAACAATCTGTGCCAATTTATAGTCATAACATACTATCACTGTGTCAGTTTATAGTCATAGTGAACTACCTTTGCCAATTTTACATTGTAGTAGATGAGCTTTGCCAGTTTTATGTCATAGTGGACATTTGTCTTACCTTTCTTATGCATTAGATGTAGTATGGCTTGAGATACGAGTGATTCACAGGATTCATGAACTCTTTGTCATCCATGTTTGCCAGCTTGAAGGCTCTATTCCCGTAGGCTTTTATGATAATGAATGGACCTTCCTAGTTTGCTAAGAACTTGTTCACATGCTCATAGACAGCCTTGAGAATGAGGTCTCCCTTTTTTACTGGCCATTGATGTGGGTTTGCATGATGCTTCTACCATTGCCTATCTCGATATCGCTTGATGTGGCCAAACATTTGTGCATGCTCCTCCTCGATGGCGTTGAGGTCAATGATCCTCAACTCATTGTTCTAGGCTTCGTTCACAATGTTTAACATGATCATTCAAAGTGAGGGTACCTCCATCTCGAGAGGTAAAACCACTTCAGATTCATAAACAAGGCTAAATGGAGTTTTACCTATTGCTATTCTGCATATCGTTCTATAAGCCCATAGCACATAGAGGATTTTCTCATGCCATCACCTCTTGCTATTTCTAATCATTTTCTTGAGCAAGTTGATGATGGCTTTGTTCGTAGCTTCTACCTGTCTGTTTGCCTATGGGTAGTAAGGCAAGGAAAAGGATTTCTTAATGCCAAGGTTGTTGCAAAAGGCTTTGGTTTTCACACTACTAAATTGTGGCCTGTTGTCTATCACAATAGTCATGGGAATCCCAAACCTTGTCATTATGTTATCCAATATAAAGTGGCAAAATTGTTGAGATGTAGTCTTTCTAAGGGGGATAGCCTCTACCCACTTTGTAAAGTACTCAATGGCAGTGATAATGAAGCTATGTCCTATGGAAGACTTAGGCATGATAGGTCCTACAATGTTTAGTCCCCATCATTGGAATGGTCACATGATCTACATCAAGTGCAACTCGATAGGTGAAACGTCTATAAGATTTGCGTATCGTTGGCATGTGTCACAGGTCTTAACTTTGACTAGGCAATCGTGCTCCATGTGAGGCCAGTAATACCCTAGGTGTCTAATTTTTGCTACCATGGCCCTAGGTGATATGTGTCCATCACACAGTCCCTCATGTACCTCATTAATGACCTTCTATGCTTATTCCTCATTTACCGATGCCAAAAATATCCCATCAAAGGAGCATTTGCATAAAGCGTTATCTCCCATAAGTACATATTATAGAGCACTCTTGCAGATTGCATCTCTTTGGGTAGATGTCAATCTGCATGGGGGTTCGCCATGTTGCAAATAGGCTTTAATGTTGGCATACCACTCCTACCTATCTACAACGCTTACAGAGGTGACATGTACCGCTTGAGTGATAGGCTTTGTACACTCGTTTATTGAAGAAGGCAAACTTGTGAACAAGTGTGGTGGCACATTTAATGCTATGGTGGCCAAGGCATCCGCTATGATGTTCTCATTATGCAGCATGTGTTGAACGTCTATTGTTGCAAACTATTTAAGCAAAATTTTGGCTAGGTCGCAATAGGGCTGCAAATGAGTAGCTTTACAGGCATAGACCTCAGTGATTTGATTCACAACAAGTTGTGAATCACCGCAAATCACCAAGTATTGAATTTTTAATTCTTGGGATGCTAAGAGGCCCTTTAGGAGCCCTTTGTACTCTGCCATGTTGTTCGTACAAACCAATTTTGAAATGATAAGAAAATGGCTGGATGTCCCCAGAGGGGAACATGATGATGATCATAGCACTACCACCTTGCGTAGTCAAGGCACCATTGAAATGCAAAGTAGCTTTGAGATGTAATGGGACAGAGTTCATAGTTCTAATGTGCTCATCAAGGAATTCAGGTTCTATAGTTGCCTAATCATCGACGGATGAGGTCATGAGTTGCGTAGCTATTGCTTGACATTTCATCAACAATTGGATCACATAATGCAAATTGAATTCCGTGGTTATGGCTTTCCATCAAGCTATCCTACTACTCTCGTATAGATTATTCATGATAGCTCGGAGTACATTGTTTTTGCAAATAATGTTAACTTTGCTATGGAATAGATAATGCCTCCACTTTTTAAATGTAAACACTAGGGCAAGGAAATTTCTTTCCGCCTCATTGTACTTTGCTTCGTATGCTATCAATGCATGACTCAGGTAGTACACTAGAATCTTAGATTCATCAACTCTCTCTGACATAATAGTGCCATGATAGATGTGTCTGAGGTGGCAAGGTAGATGTAGAAAGGCTTATCCCTATCTAGTGGGTAAATAGTTGGGAGGTGTAAAAGCTCTTTCTATATATCATCGAAGGCTTGTTAGCATTGTGTTTTCTATTCGAAGTTAACCCCTTTCTTTAGTAAGTGTTGCATGGGGTATAACTTGTCAGTCAACTTTGCTATAAACCTTCTAATGAACTGTACCCTACCTTACAGCCCATGCAATTCTTTAAGGTTTGTAGGAGGTGCTAGATTAACAATGACCTTAACTTTTTCAGGGTCCACTCATATTCCAACATGCATCTAGTTCTTACCCCAAAGACACACGTTTCTGGGTTGAGGCATAAGTCATGCATCTGGCAATGTTTGAGGACTACACCTAGATCATTGGAATGGTTAGCAGCCTCTTTGGATTTGACTGTTATGTCATCCAGATAGTCATTCAGTGTTTCTAGGATGTAGTTTCTAAAGATGTATGTCATGACTCTTTGGTAGGTTGCTCCAGTGTTCTTGAGTCCAAATACTATCATGGTGTAACAAAAGGTACCCCACGGGGTCATGAAAGTGGTTGTTAGCTGATGCTCTAGATTGATACAAATTTGATTGTAGCTGGAGAAACCATCCATGAAAGATAGTAGAGCGTGACCAGCCATAGTGTCAATGAGTTGATCGATACTCAACAATGAAAATTCATCCTTGATCATTGCTTTGTTCAGATCTTGGAAGTCTATACAGATTCATATTCCTCCCATTTTCTTAGACACTACAATGATGTTTGACACCCATTTTGAGTAATCAACTACTCAGATAAAACTAGCTTGATACAGCTTAGTGATTTCATCGTGTACGGCCAATGCGATCTCTGGTTTAGTCTTGTGAGCCTTTTTTTTAAGTGCCTTCACACGTAGATCCAAGATAATGTTATGCTATATAAGCCTCAGATCTAAGCCTTGCATGTCATTATAGGACCACGTGAATACTTTGATGTTGTCTTGCAGGATTTTGGATACATATTTATGTGTTTTTGAATCTAGGAGGGAACTAAGTTTTAATGTATTTATTTCCCTCTAGATGTAGTCATAGGTGTTTCAATGAAAGGATTCTCAGTTACATCCCTGGCCTCTAAATCTAAGGCTTGGACTAGGTGTTCGAACCAGTCTGGGGAGGTTTCTAAGGATGCAATAGTGCTATTGGTGGATGATTCCCAGTCTATTGACTCTACATTCAGTTGTCTTATAAGCTTGCCATGTGGACCTATCAATGCTAGAGGTGAAGATAGATCATGATGCATGGCCATTCTTACTCAACCTGCCACAATAAGATAAATGGGAAGTCAAGTGATACCTATTTGTAGCAATGGTGCATAGTAAACACTTCCAAAGCAACAATGAAATATGAAATGATTTAAATAATTGTCAATTGTTATGCCAAATTTGCAAGCTGCTAGTTTAAAGTTGTAGGGAATTGCTAACTTGGTTGATCTGTAAGTCGTAACTGCTAGTTTAAGGTCTTTGTGGACCACTAATGGGTTAGGTTTGTGAATTAAAATTATTAGTTTAAGGTCTTCGCGAAACGCTAACAGGTTATGCTTGAAAGTCAAAAGTATTAGTTAAAGATCTTTGCAGACCACTACCGTGATCAAAACCATGATTCAAAACTGCTAGTTTAAGGTCTTTGCGGACCACTAACTTGGTGGAAACTGGGAGTCAAAATTGTTAGTTTAAGGTCTTTGCGGACCACTAACAAGTTATTCTTGAAAAGGTAAGTTGCTATTAGTTTAAGGTCTTTGCAGACTGCTAACGAGTTATTTTTGCAAAGGTAAGTGACTAGTTAAGGTGGGATGAAATTTTTGGTTGGGCCCACCTGCCATGATGCAAATAGTGCTTCTACGCTATGGTGAGAGTGCTATGCTTTACAGAGCATCCCACATTAATTGGGATGCGAAATGGCAAGTTTCTTTTTACTGCATTGGCTATAAATAGGGGTTTACCTCTGGTAAACTCATCATTTTCATTATAAGCGCAGAACTCACACCAAGAGCATAGAGCAGTTGTATTGACAAAGAGCAAAACAATTCAGCATAGCGACTAAGAAAGAATCTGCAACTGAGACGATGGCACCTAAAAGAGAATGTAAACACCTAGCGCTCGCCAAGGTGGATGAGGTGAAAGACACCCCGGGGCATCTGTCCCAGGCAGATGTCATGGTACAAGAGGAGACTCTATTGGCCTGGTGAGCTGCTACGCTACCTTTGTTTTCCTTGTGGCTATTGTTCTCTCTACTTTCTTTTTTGTTTTTCATTTTAAAAGTCTACATCTTCTGTCACCATTTTGGTTTTCATTTTGGCCATTACACCACCGCTATTTCCGATTCAGCCATGACAAGTGTATGCACACTACACTAAGGTTGCATGCAGTATTGCTCAGACCACCATCACTATGACTACCTCACCATAAGGGTTTAGGTGATTTTGGCAACTTAGCGTGCAAATAGCGTAGCGCATGACCCTCAGGAGGGTTTGGCCTTGCGCAAGATTTGACAATGTAACACATGTCTAACATAGCATAGTGTAAATCATTTTGTATGTCAAAGGATTTATTGAAATGGTTGCAGCATATTAGATTCTTTCTTGTTTAAAATTTTTATTTAATTTTTTTTCTACACTAGGTCGATGTGTTGTGAGACCTCTTGGTCAATGCATCGGTGGTATCACATTGCTACGCTATCGTCCTTGTGGTTCTGCTACACTATATGCAAGGAAAGAGTTATGCTACGCTATTTACAAATTGCTAATCCTGCTAAGCTACATGTGAATTCCATTCAAACATAATGTTAACATTTTCCATTGTGTTGTTCATGGTGATGTTAAGACCCATCTTAATTGTCTTACAAATTGTAGGGGTTTTGTGCTACCTAAGCAAACCGGTGGCCAACGTTCCTCTGCCCCATGCACGTGTGGAGCGGCAGGCAGTCTAGTTTAGGGAAGGCATGCGGGACTTCCTACAATTCCTCCTCCCACACTTTAGTGTGATTTTTTGGTCACACTTATTGACGAAGGTAGAAACCCAAATTATAGAAACCCTATTGCCTAGGGCAAACCTGGGTATTATGAGATTTCTAACCGATGGGGCAATCGAGGGCGAGCAGGTAGGAGGATATAGTCAGTGCCCAAAAATCTTGAGGCATCTTACTTGGATCTAGGAAATTCTCTAATATAATTGCTATTACCTATACAATATGTTATTCATTGCTCATCACATGGTAACCTATTTTCAGAACCCACTAGGAACCATTTATTTTGCCAGCGGGTGAGTTCTGTAAACATATTCCACTATGTTATGCAATGCATGCTACACTAGGAAAAAAAATTGTTAACAGTGCATGTTCTCTTCTTGTTACTAGGTTTTACATCAACAAGAGTGGGCTTCACGGTGATACTTATGCCTTGGCTTTGGCACAGATGGTGCTGTGGGAGTTTTCCTCCACTAAGAATATGCATGCCAACATGATAGGCCAATGCAGGGGTGAATAAAAAACCTATCCAACCTGGTACTCCTAGTTTTACAATAGGTGTAAGGAGTTTGGTTGGTTGGATGGGGATTGGGCATCCCTTAGGTTGATCACCATTGAAGACTTGTCGGTGGATCATCCATTGTTCTAATTGCTGTTCAAACCTGGTAAGCTAGACTGTGAGTTCATGTTTGCATGTTCAATTGTTGTTCCTATTTTTTTGCTATTTTTGGTTTTTTTTCTTTTTACTTTTTTTTTGTAAACTACTATAGTGGCGAAGAAATCCTAGGAAGTAACGGTGATCACCTCTGGGCATAATGAGGCTAACATTTATTTCAAGTATGGGGAGGTAGATAAGACCCAACGCTACCTTTGCGGTGGGGCCTCAGAATCACTCACCAACAACCTTCGGGACACTAGGCTCATGGAATTGTTCTTGGCCATGAACCCAAGCATCCCTACTATTGAGATGCTTTCCCTAGCCAACTTCTTTTTCCAAAGAGAAGACCGCTTCTGCACACGTGTCCACTATGTGCTAGTGGTGCTCGAGATTAACGACAAGTTATTCGTGGATCTCTTCGGTGTCCCTTCTGACAGCCTCCTTGTAGGAGAAAAGACCAAAAATGAGGTGAACCATTAGGGGAACATTGAGGAGTGTCTAGGGGTAATGAAAGGGTGAAAGGGAATCCTTGTTGAAGTGGCTACGCTGAGAGTGGCCAAAACGATTTACCCCATCTTCTGTGCCTGTGCTTTTCCCAAACTACTCTTCCAAGGAAAAATCATTGGGATTGAGCAAGCTTGGGTAATGAGAGAGGTTATGGAAGATGGGGCCTATTACAATTAGGCTAAAAATATTTGCAAAGGTCTACAGGCTAAAATGGTCAAGCTTCATAAGAAGCCTAAATCATTCCTTCTTTATAGCCTACTTGCGGTGCTTCGTAGAATTCTTGATAGCCTATGAGAATGAAGTCTAGGTGATGCAAAATCATAACTAGATTTCCAAATCATGGATTTTCCAAGTCTTCCACACCACCCAAGCCTAGGATCCCCCAAAAGCTATTGGGGAGTCATTTTCAATGATGACCAAGGATTTGGTGGCACCCAACTTCTGCTGCCAGGATAGCATAGGAGAGGTGTCACCTACTACTACGAGTATCATATCACAGGGCAAACATCTCATCACAAAGATGGTGGCCACCAAGTTGCAGCAAAAAAATTTTCATCCTATTGAGGAGCCTGCCCGTATGGATGAACAAGGATAGGAAAAACTGTGGTTCAAGCTCTGTAGAATATAGCCTCCCATTGGTAAATTCTTTTTCTATTTCTATTTGCTATCATGTTTTTTTGGTGAATGTCTGCTATGCTGTACTATGCTAGGTAGTGTAGCATCTTTTTTAAATTACTATGCTTTTGCCTAATGTAACTACACTTTATTAGCAAAGGAAGAAGAGGAAGAGGAAGAAAGAGAAGAGGTGAAAGCCCCCAAAATAGGGGTGGCTAATAAAGATGTGGGGACCCTAGCCACAAAGGAAAGGGCCTTGGTCAAGAGAGAAGGGGCTCCAACTGCAAAGGAAGGGGCTCCCATCCATGAGGAAAATGCTCCTGCTGATGAGGAGGATGTTTCTGCTGATGAGGAGGACTCCTCTACTGATGAGGAAATTGCTGGTGGTGCAAAAAGAAGGGCCCCAGTGAATATAGAAGAGGCCCATGTCAACCAAGAAGGGACCTCTACCAATGATCTCTTTGCTAAATGTAGTTCAACGTTGGAGGAGCAGATGAATGCAGAGGGCACTACCATGATGTTAAGTCAGCTAGAATAAGGGGATCTACAACATGATGTTGGTGAGTTTGATCTCATGTTTGACAGTTTGTCAATGGGCAATCCCCTCGCTATCACCCCTGAGGGTTTGCTTGGTAGGAGCTTAACACTATCATTTTCATTACTCATCAACTTTATTGTAGTCCTTTTGATCATAACTAACACATTTTGTTATGTAGCAGACACCACTATTGACACTTCAAGGCCTTCTTCAATCCACTTATGACCATGGGCCGAGACCCCTAATAAATTTTCTTTCATGTAGGGGGTGGTCGACGACATGATCGGCCGTCTAAAGTAGATCGATCTAACAGGTGGGTAAGTGAAGTAGCTACACTAGGCCTTTTATGTTGCTAAACTTTGCTACGCTAACTTTCCAAACTTTGCTACGATAACTTGCTAAAATTTTCTACGCCAGCTTGCTAAACTTTTCTATGCTAACTTGCTAAACTTTGCTATGTCGTTGGGACTAATGCCTTTTATGTGTGGTTGACAGCCTCTCGCCTCAAGTGGGACCCTAAGCAAGCAATTAAGGTTGAAATTGTGCTTGCATTCCCACCGGAAGTGACCGAAGTACCTCATCACATATACGACAAGGCTAGCGAATGCACATTGTACTCGGCACACTCCTTGTGAGAGTGTAGGCATGTAAATGAAGACCTACGGAAATGGGTCTAGAAGCATGAGAAGGAGAAAGCCAATCTAACCATCGAGGTGGGAGACCACCCCTACAGGAATGAGTTCCTTCTAGCTTGGGATACCAACGATGGCAGTTGGTGCATGGTTGTCATTGATTATGCAAGATATTGGATGGCCGTGCAATGCAACAATGAGGCCACACGTGAGATTATTGAGTAGCATATGCAAATGTACTTGTTGGCCCAGAAGAACCAGGATTGGAAAGATTATAGTACAAGACTTTATGAGTGGGGGCAGTCCTAGAAAAATGGCAAGCATATGTATAAACTGGAATGTGCCACCTACCATAAATAATACCAGGATGCTTCTGTTAAGTTGTATACTCATGAAGTGTTCTTGGATGTCATTAGTGCTTCTGGGACTTATGACAAGTTCATGCAACAAGTGACGGTCAATGAATACTTAGAATAGGAAGTGACTTTCCCCAATGAAAAGACCACCATTGCCTCCTTTTCTCCATGGCCACCAAGATGGATGGCTATTGAAAAGGAGAAAGTTATAGCAAATACTAACTTAGGATATAGGCATTGGGCATACATCACTAAAGAGGAGGTCTAGCAATGCCTCGGGATCGGCTTGATCACATACCCTTTGAGACAAACACGGGGTCATCTTGAGTTAGTTACTTTCTTGCGGTGCAACAATTTATTTCATTCTTGCTTTTATCATTAGTCTAGCTAACTTTTTAAAAAAATTTCTATGATACAGAATCCAGATGAAGAAGAAAGGCCCTTTGAGGATGAGAACGATGATGCAGTAGAAGATGATGCATGAGAGCAAGGGATCTTCTTTGTATTTTTGGAAGAAAATATTGCAAACATTATTTAATTGAGACTTTGAATGGAAAATGAATTATGACAAGATTCATTTTATTCTGACTTATGTATTGTCTATGTTATCTATTTTTATCTTTTTCGTCATCTTAATTTTAGACCATTTCAGGTCGTCGCTAGTTTTATGCCATTTCAGGCCATCGTGTAAACGTGGGCTAAAGAATTTCACCAGTTTTAGGCCTTAGAGCTGGGACATAATGTAAATGGAAAAGTTTTCCAGTTTTAGGCCTTAGAGGGCTGGAAAATAATGTAACTGGAAAATTTTGCTAGTTTTAGGTCTTAGTAAGCCATAGTGATGGAATGTAAATGAAGGATTTTGCCAGTTTTAGGCCTTAGCAGGCCGTTTGTAGTTTTAGGTTATTTTAGGCTGTCGGACGATGCAAACGGAGGATATGTGAATGGTTTAAAAAAAAGTTAGGCACTTGCTATAGATGATTGAATGTGAAGAAAACAAGAAATAAATGTACAACAAATGTTAATCAGGTAGGAAGCAGTGGGGTTGCTATGCTATATGCAACTGCTTTCTGACCCATCGTGATTTTGGCAAGATGTAAGGCCGAGAGGCTTTACTATGGCATTCTTCTACATTTTCATCTTCCACTTGAAAAGCCAACTCGGCCCATGCTGTTTCATTTTCTGAGCCAACATGTTGGGCTGACTCTTTTGTCAAACAGTTAGTGTCGATGGAGACAGGTGCCTCATTCTTAGAGGTTATGACCTTCGAACCTTGCTCCATATCTATATTGTTTATTACTTGTGTTGCCACCTCATCACCATGGATCACCATCTCCCTACCTGCATAGGGTAGATGGATTTCCTGGTGTATGGGTGAAGAGACGACCCTAAGTTGCACTAACCACAACCTACCCAGGATCAGGTTAAAGCTGAACATCTCTTCGACCATGATAAATGTTGCATTTATGGGAAACTGGTCCCCTACCACAAAGTCAATGTGGATAGTGCCTTTCACCATGACCCATGCCCTGTTGAATGACTTCAAACATGACGTTGTTGTACCGTTGATGCTAAAAAGTGAACTTGTCAATTTTGTTAACAAATTGCTAACTATATTTGCCAACTAGGGATTTTTTTTGCCCACCCTTGCACAAATTTGCTAACCAATAATTGCCAAAATACCAGAATTACCAATTTACGAACAAAAAATGCTAACAATGCTCAAAATTGCCAACCAATTTTGCCAACAACCCACCAAAATTTTCCAACCCTTTGAGCATTTCTCATCGGGGTATTTATAGGGCCAAGAGGATGCGAGAAATGAGTTCTAGATGACACATGTCATAGACCCACAAGATGTTGATGTGTCCATACTGCATGAACATGCAAAGCTGGTTGTGAACTTGTCACACTGTAATTACATTGTTGGAACTGGAGATGCTGAGATTAGGTGTGGCAATAGTGCAAACAAGGAGTGAAGCACACTAATGTAGTGTAGCGACCTACTACATTGTGCTACACTATGGAGTATAGCATGTTGGTGTACCGTAGCTGCTTGCTACACTGTGCTACACTATGTAGTGTAGCATAAGGTAGCCACCAGCTCGAAGAAGAAATTTGCATTAGAGTTAATTGCATGAGTTGGAAGCCTTTGAAGTGTTTTGGATGGTTCTACATGTTTGCTATGCTATACTAGGCTATGTAGCGTAGCATAGTGTAGCAGCTATCTTTAACTGCAATTTTTGCTGATCTTGCATTTTGAGACGCCTTTTCTCGTTCTTGCATCATTGCTACGTTGTGCTATGCTATAGCATAGCACAGTGTAGCAGCCAACATAGCATGCTTTTTGCTTCATCCACCACTTTTCTAGTAAGAGGAGCTTTGCTAAAGGACTTGAGTTTGAACAAGACAACTGGTTTTGAAAGGCTAGAGTGCTTGCCGAGTGCAATTGGAATCACTAGGTAAGTTGGGCCTTTCCGTTTTTCCTTTGCTACACTATGTTATGCTATGTAGCATAGCACTTCATCTTGCAATAGTTTGGTTGCCTAAGAAACTATCTTCTGAGGCCTTCTATGGTACATAATGTAGCATAGTATAGAAAACTTCTTAACTAGAAAGCTTGTCGAAAAGTTTTGTTGATTCTGAGCACTATCAACAACCTTAGCATGCTTTCTAAGTGAACTGTCAACTGCTTAACTTGTCCAAACTAGATAGTCTGAACTTAGAGCATCCATTTCCTACCAAACAGTCATGAGGCTACACTTGTGGAAATGTTTTCCTTAGTTCCAGGACCCTGTTGAAGCAAGAATGCCTTGAAAATTTAGGGTGTTTCATTGGTCCCTCTTTGTCAACGTCTAGAGGATGGACCCAAGAGACACCGACAAAGAATAGGAAACACCACGAAATAAAAAATGCTAAAATTGCTTAGCTATGCTTGAGAGTGTTGCATTGGTTATGTGGGGAAAAAGGAAGGGTTAAGCAGGGGGAAGGAGTCTTAGGAAAATGATAAAGATGAAACTTAGCAAGATCCCTCATCAGAATGCTTGTGAGGGAGTTGTTTGCATGGTCATCTTTGCTTTTGTTAACCTTTGACCTCTCGTCAGAATGCTTAGAGAGGGTGATTGTGAAATAGCCTGTGTGCCATTTGTTTTAGACATGTTTTTCTTTGTGCGAGATTTTGCCCTTTTATGCTTCTCTTTTGCTGTTCTACTGTTTACATTCGAAAACAACCTTATCTTAGGTCAAGTTTCTCTTTCTTAGGATGAGTTTTGTTACATCCACGTGGGACTTTAAACTACCTACAGATGCTTCCCATGTAGCAAGTTGCATTATGCATGTCATGAACTTTGCAGTTGGGCATATGGAAGGGCATTACAAACTTTAGGAAAAATTTGTAAAAGAGGTCAAAGTGAGAGTTGTGGGTATAAGGAACGAGGTAAAGGAGCTTAAAGGGGATGGCAGGATATGAACTCCAAAGTAGAAAATATAATCAGGATGACCACCTTGGAATGATGTAGTGTCCTACTTCCATGGTGAAATGCACCTATGACTAATGCCTCTTCGATATGTGTCCTGCAAACACAATAGAAAGAAAACCAGAAGAAACAACCATGATGCAAAATGAAGGTAAAGGTCTTACTTACTTTGAATGCTTTTGGAACAATGGACATTGTTGCTGAGCCATTCAGTGTCCAAACTAGAAAGGCCAGCAACAATTCTAGCAGCATCTACATGGAGAGGTCGGCACCGAGGAACTTAGGAATTGCAACGATGCAAGTTCTCAGGAGTCCCCACCCAAGGCAAAAATTATGTAGTTCGGCTATGAGATAGGCTACCCAATAGCTAAATATCGTTTGGGCATGGGTGACAGCGGGGTCTGGAGAATAGCAACATTGTTGTTGGGCCATAATACTACTAGAACTCCAGTAGCAGGCACTGACCAGGGAATCTACTACCAGGGTGATGAGTCGTGGTGGTGGTAGCTCTGGAGAGTCAGCAAGATGTCATAAGACATCTCCAAAGGATTAGTAAGATGCCAGGGGTAGTGGCATTGCATATGTTCCTGAGGATGTTCTCTTAGCATCGTGAACTACATTTGGGAACTACAACATCCCACCCCATGTTGGCGGTGTGCATGCTCGCTTGTTGGGTAGAGTTGTGATGCATGCTGAGGACATGATGCAAACCTAGTTTAAGGTTCTAGTAAAATGTAATGTCCTAGTTTAAGGTCTCAGTAGACTGCGGTGCACTAGTTTAGGATCCTAGTAGACCATCGTGCTAGTTTAGAGTCACAGCAAACTGTTGTGCTAGGTTATCATCATAGCGGATGGTCGCTATGCTAGTTTAAGGTCCTAGCAAACCATTGTGCTAGTTTATCATTGTATCAGATAGCGGATGAGCTAGTTTAGGGTCCTAGAAAACCGTGCTTTGCTAGTTTTACATCATGGTGTATAGTCTATGTAGTTTATATTCATAGCGGACAATTTGTGCTAGTTTATAGTCGTAGTGGATTTTTTGTGCCAGTTTTACGTTGTAGCGAACTATCTGTGCCAGTTTTACATCGTATCAGATGAGCTTCTCTAGTTTTACATCATAGCAGATGTGTGCTCACCTTTGCTAGTTTTACATCGTAGTATATGTACTTTGCCAGTTTTACATTGTAGCAAACGTGTGCTCACCTTTGCCAGTTTTACATCGTAGCAGATGTTGATGAAGCTTTGCCAATTTTATGTCATAGTGGATGTTGGTGAAGCTTTTCTAGTTTTATGTCATAACAGACGTATGCTTATCTGCTTCATGCATCAGATGTAGTACAGCTTGAGATACGAGTGATTCACTAGATTTGCAAACTCGTTGTTGTCCATGTCTGTTAGCTTGAAGGCCCCGTTCCCAAAGGCTTTTGTGACCATGTATGGACCTTCCCAGTTTGCTAAGAATTTGTTCATATGCTCATGGATAGCCTTGAGAATGAGATCTCCCTTCTATATTCTTTGTTGATGGGGATTTTCATGATGTTTCTACCACTTCTTGTTTTGATAATGCTCTATGCAACCTAATTTCTGTGCATGCTCCTCCTCTATTGAGTTGAGGTTGATGATCCTTGACTCATTGTTCTAGGCTTCACTCATGACATTTGATAGGATCATCCAGAGTGATGGCACCTACAACTCAAGAGGTAACACCACTTTAGATCCATAAACAAGACTATAAGGTGTCTTACCTGTCGTAGTCTTGCATATCATCCTGTAAGCCCACAGCACATAGAGGATTTTCTCATGCCATCGCCTCTTGCTGTTGTTAAGCATTTTCTTCAGCAAGTTGATGATGGACTTTTTTGTAGCCTCTACTTGTCCATTTGCCTGTGGGTAGTAAGGTGAGGAGAATGATTGCCTGATTCCAAGATTTCTGTAGAAGGTTCGGGTTTCCGCACTACTAAACTATGACCTATTTTTAGTCACAATAGTCATGGAAAACCCAAACCTTGTCATGATGTTGTCCAAGATGAAGTGAAAAACCTGTTGTGATGTAGTCTTCCTTAGGGGAATAGCCTCTACCCGCTTAGTAAAATACTCAGTGGCAGTGATGATGAAGCTATGCCCTGTAGAAGACTTAGGCATAAAAAGTCCTATGATGTCTAGTCCCCATCACTGGAAAGACCATGTGATCTAGGTCGGATGTGATTCTGTAGGTTAAACATGTATGAGATTTGCATATCTTTGGCATGTATCATAGGTCTTAACTTTGGCCAGGCAATCACACTCCATGTGAGGCTAGTCGTACCCTAGGTGCCTAATTTTTGCAACCATGGACCTAGGTGTTATGTGTCCACCACACAGTCCTTCATGTACTTCATTAATTACTTTAAATGCTTGCTCATTTACGCATGCTAGTAATATCCCATCATAGTAACATTTGCACAGGGCGTTCTCTCCCATGAGCATATATTGCCAAGCATGCTTGTAGATCGCATCCCTCTGGGTAGATGTCAATTTGCCTAGGGCTCGCCATGTTACATGTAAGCTTTAATGTTGGAGTACCACTCCTGGGTATTCATAGCACTAATAGAGGCTACGTGTACCACTTGAGTGATAGGCTCCGTACACTTGGTGATCAAGGCTAGCAAACTTTCAAACAAGTGTGGTGGCATGTTTAATGCCAAGGTGGCTAGCGCATCTACTACAATGTTTTTGTTGTGTGGCATGTGTTGCACATCCATAGTTGCAAACTATTTGAGTAAGGTTTTTACTAGGTCACAATAGGATTGCAGGTGTATAACTTTACAGGAATATACCTTGGTGATTAGATTCACAACTAGTCGTGAATCTCTACAAATCGCCAAGTGTTGTATGTGTAATGCTTGGGTAGCTAAGAGGCCCTTGAGTAACTCTTCATACTCTACCACATTGTTAGTACAAACGAATGAAAAACGATAAGCAAAAGGTTGCATTTCCCCAAAGGGGAACGTAATGATGGTAGCTGCACTACCCCCTCGCACAGTCAAGGCACCGTCGAAATGTATAGTAGCCTCAAGATGTGATGGGATAGCATTAATAGTGCTAGCATGATCGTCAGGGAATTCGGTATCTATGATCACTTGGTCATCAATGGGTGAGGTTGTAAGTTGCATTGTTATAGCTTGACCTTTCGTCGACAACTGGCTCACATAATGCAATTCGAATTCCACTATTATTTCTTTCCACCAGGCTATCCTACTGCTTTCATACAGGTTGTTTGTGATAGCTTGGAGTATGTTGCTCTTGCTAATAATGTTAATCTTGCTATGAAACAGGTAGTTCCTCCACTTCTTCAATGCAAACACTAAGGCAAGGCAGTTTCTCTCCACCTCATTGTATTTTGCCTCATACGCTATCAGTGCATGACTTAGGTAGTACATTGGTATCTTAGAACCATCATCTCGTTTCTGACATAATAGTGTCACGATAGATGTGGCCAAGATGGAAAGGAAGATGAAAAAATGCTTATCCCTCTATGGTGGGTAAACAGTTGGGAGGTGCAAAAGCTCTTTCTTCAGATCATCAAAGGCTTGTTGGCATTGAGTTATCCATTCGAAGTTAATCCCTTTGTTTAGAAGATGTGGCATAGGGTGTAACTTGTTAGTCAGCTTTTCTATAAACCTTTTGATGAACTGTACTCTACCTTGTATCCCACGTAGTTCTTTAAGGTTTGTAGGAGATGCCAAGTTGATGATGGCCTTAACTTTGTTAGGGTCCACCCATATTCTAGCCTCTGATACTACAAACCCTAACATGCATCTGATTTTCACCTCGTAGATACACTTTTTGGGTTGAGACATAAATCATACATTTGGCAACATTTGAAGACTACACCTAGATCATTGGGATGATCAATGGCCTATTTAGATTTCATTGCTATAGCATCCATGTAGTTATTCAGTGTTTCTAGGATGTAGTTGCTAAAGATGTAATTCATGGCTCTCTTGTAAGTTGCTCTGGTGTTTTTGAGCCTAAAAGGCATCATAGTATAACAAAAGGTACCCCATGGGGTCGTGAAGGTTGTTCTTAACTGATGCTCTGGGTTGGTGCAAATTTGATTGTAGCCAGAGAAGCCATCCATGAAGGATAATAGAGCATGACCATCCATAGTGTCAATGAGTTGATCGATACTTGGAAGTGAGAAGTTGTCTTTGATTATGGCCTTGTTCAAATCCCAGAAGTCTATATAGATATGTATCCCTCCCATTTTCTTAGAAACCACAACAATGTTAAACATCCATTCTGAGTAATCAACTACCCAGATGAAACCAACCTAATACAGCTTGGTGATTTCATCTCGTATGGTTAGTGCAATCTTTAGTTTAATCTTGCAAGCCTTCTGCTTAACTACTTTCATGCACAGGACTAGGATGATGTTGTGTTGTATCAGCCTTAGATCTAAACCTAGCATGTAATTGTATGAACACGTGAAGACTTCAATGTTATCCTGTATAATTTTGGCTACATCTTTGTGTGTCTGTGAATCTACAAGGGAACTAAGTTTCAACCTTTTTATCTTCCCCCTGGATGTGGTCACAGGAATTTCGATGAGAGGGTCCTTAGTTACATCCCCAACCTCTAAATCTAGGGCTTGGACTAGATGCTTAGGCTAGTCTAGGGATGCTTCTAAGGACGCTACGGTGCTAACTGTGGGTGATTCCCATTCTATTAACTCTAGGTTCAGTTATCTCGCGAGTTTGCCATGTGGACCTGTTAAAGCTAAAGGTGAAGAGAGATCATGATGGATTTCCATTCTCATTCGACCTACCAAAATGAGATGAATGTCTAGTCAAGAGATACCTGTTTTTAGTAACTATGAATATTGAACATTTGCAAAGTGGAAATGAAATGTGAACAATAGAAATAAGTATAAATTATGATACAAAGCTTAATATTTGCTAGTTTAAGATCATGGCAAACCGCCTAGATGTAAAGATGCAAAAATGCTAGTGTAAAAATGCAAAACTGATAATCTAATGTCTTTACGGACTACCAATAGATTAGAGTGTTAGTTTAAGGTCGTTACAGACCATTAAAATGCAAGAGGCTCGAAGTTGCTATTTTAAGGTCTTTGTGGACTGCTAATGAGTAAAAGGTTAAAACTACTAGTTTAAGGTCTTTACGGACCACCAACTAGTTAGTGTATTAGTTTAAGGTCATTATGGACCGCCAAAATGTGAATGTTTGAAGGTGCTAGTTTAAGGTCTTTGCGAATTGCTAATGAGATATTTTTGCGAAGGAAAATGGCTAGTTAGAAGCATGTCAAGGCTATTCGCTTGGTCCCACCTGCCTTAATGCAAACAGTGTTGCTACATCATGGTTGGCATTCTATGCTGTATGGAGCTACAACATTAATTAGGAAGAGAGAATGATAAGTTTCCTTTTCACCATTTCAGCTATAAATAGGGGTTTACCCTCGGTAAACTCATCATTTTCTCCATAATAGCACAGAGCCCACATTCAGACTGTAGAGCGATTATGCCAATTGAGAGCAAGGTGATTTAGTGTAGCAACAAAGAAAGAGTTGGAAAATGAAATGATGGCTCCTAGAAAAGAATGCAAACACCTAGCACTCACCAAAGTCCACAAAGTGAAGGAAACCCTAGGGAATCACAGGCGCACGTCGCGGTGCTAGAGGAGACACCATTACCCCAGTAGGCTGCTATGCTCTATCTATTTTTCCTATGCCTCTATTATTACTTCTATTTTTCTTATTTTTGTTCCTACAATTTTTGTTTTGCAATCTGTGTTTTCTGTCATCGTGTTGTCGTTATTTTGGCTTATACACCATCGTTGTTGCCAATTCAGCCATGATGGATGTATGGATGCTATGCTAATGTTTCATGCAATGTTTCTTGGACCGCCATCACTATGGCTACCATTACCACAGGGGCTTGAGTGATTTTAGCAACTTGGCATGCATGTAGCATATGACCCTCAGGAGGATTTAGCCATGTGTGTGATGTGATAGCATAATACATGTTCTATCATGGCATGATGCTAATCGCTTTGTTAGGTAGATTTGTTTAATGGATATAGTGTATTAAATTTTTCTTTGTTTGAAGATTTTTCTTTAGTTTTATTTTGGCTATGCTAAGCTAATTCTGCTACACTATTACCTTCGTATTTTTTCTACTATGCTATATGCATGAAGAGAATCATGCTATGCTATCTGCTAAATGCTAATTCTGATATGCTATATTTGAACTCCACTCGAACATGCTATTAACATCTGCTATTGTGTTGTGCAGGGTGGTGGTAAGGCCAATCTTGATTATCCTAGAAATCATAGGGGTCCTGCGCTACATAAGCAAACCAGAGGCCAATGTTCCTCCATCCCATGCATGTGTGGGACAGCAGGCAGTCTGGTTTGCAGAAGGAGCATAGGACTTTCTATAATTTCTCATCCATTGCTTCAGTGTGATCGTTTGATCACACTTGGCAGAGGAGGTAGTGGCCATCATAATAGAAACCTTGTTTCCTGTGGTAAATCAAGGTATTCTAAGATTCTTGATGGATGGAGTAGTTAGTAGTGGGTAGGGAGAAGGATCCAGTCAGTGCCCAAGAAATTTGAGGCATTTAGCTTAGATTTGGGAGATGCCTAAGTATAATTGCTACCATCCATACAACACTTTGTTTATTGCATGTCACATGGGAACGTGCTTCCAGAACCCACCAAGAACTGTTTACTGTGTCGGCGAGTGAGCTTTGTAGACATGTTCCGCTACACTCTGCAATGTTTCCTATGCTAGGAAAATGTTAACAGTGTGTTTTTATTACCAATTTTTTCATCAATGAGAATGGGCTTCAAGGAGATATGGATGTGTTGGCTTTAGCACGAATGGCGTTGCGGGAGTTTTATTCTACTGAGATTATGCACATAGGTATGATAGGCCAATGCGGGGGTGAGTACAAAACCTATCCAATCTGGTATTTCAAGCTCTATGATAGATGAAAGGAGTTTTTTTGGTTGGATGGGGGATAAGCACCCTTTAAACCAATCATCGTTGAAGATGTCTTGGTTGATCTTCCACCATTCCCATTACCGTTTAGACCTAGTAAGCTAAACAGTAAATTTCTACATACTTGAGTGTTGTTCCAATTTTTTCTACTGCTTATGCCTTGTCTAACTTGTTTTTTTATTTTTTATGTTTTTGTGCAAGCTGCTATAGTGGTGAAGAAGTCCCAGGAGATTATGGTGATCACCTCTAAGCATCAGAAGGCCAAAATCTACTTCAAGTACAGGGGGGATAGATGAGAGCCAACGCTGGTTATGCAACACTACCTCAGAATCCCTGTTCAAGAACCTTTAGGACACTGGGCTTATGGATTTGTTCTTGGCCATAAACCCAAGCATCCTTGCCACTAAGATGCTCACCCTAGCCAACTTCTTTTCTGAAAAGGTAGATTGCTTCCGCACACGTGTACATGGCGTGCGAGAGGTCCTTGAAATCAATGACCAGATATTTGTGGACCTTTTTGGTGTTCCTGCTACTGGTCTCCCCATAGGATCAAAGACCAAGAAAGAGGCAAACCATCAGAGGGACATTGAGCAGTGGCTAGGGATTACAAAAGGATGAAAGGGGATCCTCATGGAGAAGGTCAAGCTGAGAGCAGCAAAAGATGTTTACCCCATCTTCCATGGCCATGCATTTCCCAAGCTACTTTCCCAATGGAAGATTATTGGGATTGAGCAAGGTTGGGTGATGTGGGAGGTCATGGAAGAGGGGGCCCACCACAACTGGGATAGGCATCTTTGCAAAGGCTTGCAAGTTGAAATGGTCACTCTTCATAAGAAGAATCAGTCCCGTTTCAACATTCACCATGCCTTTTACATATCCTTCTTACAGCATTTTATGGAGTTCTTAGTATTCTGTGAGAATGGAGTCTAGCTTATGTGAGATCGTAACCAGATTTCCAAACTGTGGATCTGCCAAATCCTCTTGACCACCCAAGCCCAAGATCCCCTAGAAGCTATTGGGGAGTCATTTTCCATTATGACTAATGATCAGGTTGGCCTGCAACTTTCGTGGCTAGGATAACATGGGAGAGGTGTCCCTTGCTGCTACAGGCAGTGTGTCACAGGGGAAACATCTCATCGCCAAGATGGTGGCCACCAAGTTGTGGCAAAAGAGATCTCATTCAGTCGAAGAGCTACCGCATATGGACTATAATGTCCAAAATTGTTGACATAAGGCTGGAGGAAAACGAACCCCGAAAGATCTCCAAAGAGATACAGATGACCCTACCTTCATGTGAGGGCAAGCTGGAAAAATGAAGGTAGAGTGCCTTGGATGGTTTACACGCAGATCAACCAAGGACTTTCCTGAGCGTACGCTAATGGCCTGTGCTAGGGTTATCACCACAAAATGTAAAAAAATAGAGAGCATGATGTAACGAAATGTAAACATGCAAAAACCGTAAACAGAATGTATGTAGAGACATGCAATGAAATGGAATAATGCAAACAATGAATTAGAATAGCACAATAGAAGGAAAAAAATGAAAGTGTATTGTATTAATTGATAAAATATGCATTGGTCAAAATGTAGTTGCAAGTCTGGATTGCAAGTCAGACGTTAAGCTCTAATGTATGGTGTTTGTAGATGTTGGGGGTCATGTGTGTCTAGGCTCAAGATTTCTGGTTTTCTTTTTCAAATTTTTGCCAACCTCATTTATGTCAATGAACAGGGTATTTATACATGTCACTAGGCTCAAGGATAGAACTCATGAATGAGGTCAATGGCTATGAGATGACAAAAAAATGGATCATGTGATAGGTGTTTGATGTACAGCTGTTTGTGAACTAGACATATGTGGGTAGGCTACGTTTTTGACCAGGTGTAATGTACCTTACAATGCAAGCAAGCTTATGCCCATGGAAGCAGTGTAAGAGCTTGACAAGCTCATAGATGGTGAGGCTTACAATGAAAATTTATAATGAATTCCAAGAGGGATTGACTCCGGCTCGCTTGAAACTTCATGGTCCTTTGAAATGACTATTGTAGGATCTTGATTTGAGTTGTTCAGTAGCTATTTGATGCATCTCTATTTCACCAAGGCTCCCAGCATGAGTTGATTTTGTCTTGGCATGTCCTCAGCGTGTGTTGGAAGTGTTTTTACTTAGTCTTGGCCAGTAGTCACACTGGGTTCATGCTACCAACGTGACCTGCTATGAGCAAGCTGGAATGGTTCATTTCACACCAAATTTTAATTTTTGAGACCTTTCATTCAAGTGTAACTATTGTCTACCCTTAGGCCAACCTGCATGCTGAGTCTGAGCCTGTTTGTGCCTTGATTTGGGTTATTTTGGCAACTCACGCTGGGCTCACACTGTCAATGTGATCTCAGCGTGATCCCAGCATGACCTCAGCATGACCAACTGGAAGTGACACATTTTGAGCTAAATTTTAACCTTTAATACCTATTCTTTGAAATGCAACTATTGCCTGCTACCTAGGGTGGACTAGATCCTAAATTTGAGTCTATTCTTGTATTCATTTGAGCCACTTTTAATAGGTCATTCTAGGCTCATGCTGTCAGCATGACCTCAGCATGACCCAAGCGTGACCAAGCCAAAATGCCATGTTTCATGCCTGAATCTTGATTTTCTGGAGCCTGTGACTAAGTAGAACTGTTGCCTATCCTTGGGGGTTGAGTTGATGCTGAAAATTATGCTTGAGATTGCTTTATTTGACTTATTTTTCCTTGGTCACACTAGGCTCACGCTCTAGCATGATCCTAGCGTGACCTGGGCATGAGTAAATAAATCATGTGATTTTGAGCTCAATTTTTGAGGTTCTAAAGACCAAGAGCTGCAATGAACATTAGTGAAGCTCGAGGGAAGTCCACGTGCTTGAATTTAGACTATTTGGACTTGGTTTCAGGGTTCTGAAACTTGGTCAAGCTATACTCACATTGTACTCATGCTAGGCAGCATGACCTCAGTGTGAGTATCAAGATTCATGCGATTCTAACTTGAAATCTTGGGTTTTGGGTGTTGAAACTTGGAGTAGTCATTCATGGGCCCCGAAGGGCCTTGCCCATTCAAATTAGGATCATTTTGACCTAATTTGGAAGTTGTCATGGTTGGTCACGTATAGGGAAAGCTAGCTTGACAGCATGATCAAGATGGCTTGAACAAGTTGAATATGGGTTTCATGCCCTAGTCAAATTTTTGCCTCCCAAAACTCAAGAGGCTCTAAATTGTTTTCATTTCAAAGTGTTGAGATGAAATTTTGTGGTGTCTCATTGGCCCCTCTTTGTTGATGTCTAGAGAAATCCACCCGAAAGACATCAACAAAGAAGTGCAAAACACCATGTACAATCAAGTACCAACATAAACTATTAGCCCTTGGCCAAATGTCATCGCACCGTGTCCAAAAGTATATGGGATTGAGGGAATGTGGTTCAAGATGTAAGAGATTGTAACTAAAAGAAGTCAGGAATTGATCAAGGGTGATAATCGCTGTTGGAATTATGGGAAAAATTGTGGGAGAGGAATGCTCTTGCATGGACAAGTTATATCTTTGGTCTTTGTCAATAACCAACATTCAGCAGACTCAGAGCCAAGACATAGGATGTGCATTCTTTGGAGATATAGGTCCCTAGTGTCATGTTTAGGGAAGCCTATCATAAACAACCAAAGCCATTCGTTGATGTGCAACATGATCATTGCCTTCTTGCCTGGGGCTTGTATGAGAAGAGCCAATGATCTATAGTCCATGATGTCAATGGGGTCATGAAGACCCTTTTCATGCATTTTTCTCTTTGACCTTTTTGTTATCTTTTTTTTTCTTTTTTGGTCTCTTTGAAAGGATCTGCTTTTTATGCCTTTCTTGTGTTCAAGCACTTGCATTTTGTGTCATGCATCATGTATTATTTTTTGTGTTGAAACTGCTTAGAGGATCACAGTGTGCAATAATGTATCAATAGCTTTGGGGGAGTAGAATGTATCCAGGGGATGTAATTAAATAGGATAATTGGGACATGATGGGTGAATAGGGGATGTATTAGGAGCTGGGAATGTACTTATGAACAGATTGATTAACCCAGATACGAGCATCAGGAAGAATTTGATACCTTGTCGTCATCATGAAGTGCATCTGTGCACGAACACCTCAAGCATTTCATCTTGCAAAAAACCATTCAAGAGGATAAGAAAACCACAAATTATTTAGTTAGCTAAACACTTTAAACTTGAATGTGGCTGATGGAATGGAGCCATCATGTGGGGTTTCAAGACAAATGAAATCTTGAGCAGCATCAGTTTCATCTAGGTCTATGTGACAAATCAGGTTGCAAGTTTTTTTTAGTGAGCACGTACAGCCAACTACAGCAGCATATCTTTTCAAATGATGCCAAGTTGTTTATGATGTTGCTAGTTTATAGTCTTAGCAGACTGTTGTGGATTAGTTTCACATCATAATCCTTTGGACATCGCCAGTTTATCGACGTAGAGGATGGTACAATGCTATTTTATAGTCATGGAGGACTATGAAGAGGCAAGCTAATTTATAATCTTAGTAGACTCTGGTGAACAAGCGTGGTAGTTTACTATCATACTAGACATAGCTCTGTGCTGTTGGTTTACTGTCATGACATCAGGATGTTCTGTGATGCTAGTTTTGAGTCATAGCTCCAGGACTGTTCTATGGTATCATTTTTAGGTCGTGATGCTAGGACCAATAGATACCTTAAGCTCATTAGATGTAGAATGGTTTCAAGTACACATGATTTGTAGGATTGGTGAACTCGTTTCCATCCATGTTGGTGAGTTTGAATGCCTCGTTATCATATGCCTTGGCGACTAAGTAAGGTCCATCCCAGTTAGCTGAGAATTTTTTTGAGTGTTTGCGGACCACCTTAAGAACTAGGTCATCTTCCTTGATTAGCCGCTTATGTGGATTGTGTTGATGATGTCATCGTTGTTGTCTTTGGTACCATTCGATTTGATCAAGTGCTCGTACTCTTTCCTTCTCCACCGAGTCAAGGTCAACGATGTATAGCTCATTGTTCTTACCTTCATTGAGGAGGCTAGAGAGCATTATCTACAGCGAGGAAACATATAACTCCAAAGGTAACACAACTTCAAACCCGTATACAAGGCTCTATGGTATTTTACCTATGGACATTCGATGTGTTGTTCAGTATGCCCATAATGCATAGATTAACTATTCGTGCCATTGTCTCTTACTTTGATTCAACATCTTTTTGAGCACCATGATGACCATTTTATTCATAGACTCTACTTGACCATTACTCTAGGGGTAATATGGTGATGAAAACAAGTGTATAATACCTACACTTTCACAGAATCTTTTAGTATCTGTACTATTGAAGTGTGGCCCATTATCGATGGCTATGGTCATCAGGATACCAAAGAGGATCACGATGTTTTCTAATATAAAATTGCAAACATGTTTAGAAGTGGTTTTCCTAAGGGGGATAGCTTCTACCCATTTTTTGAAATATTTGGTTACGGTGATGATGAAGCTATGTTCTGCTGACGATGATGGTGTTATCGGCCCAATGATGTCTAATCCCCATTTTTCGAATGGCCATGTGATTTGTGCAGTATATAACTCATTAGGTGCCACATGTATAAGGTTATGATGCTTTTGGAAAATTTTACATTTCTTTACCCTGGAAAAGCAATCGTACTCCATGTGTGGCCAATAATAGCCCAAACATCTAATTTTCGTTTCCATTGCTTTGGGTGTTATATGCCCTCTGCAGAGTCCTTAGTGAACCTATTCCATGATTTTTTGGTCATTGATGCTACTAACAAACACTAACAGAATGCCTTCATAGGACCTGTGACATAATGTGTCTCCTATTAATGCATACTGCCGAGAGCATTTTCGCACAGTGTCTTTTTGGGAACTTGTGAAATGTTGTGGAGGTTTGCCTTATTAAAGGTACTCTTTTATGTCATCATATCATTCTATTTCTTATGTAGTTCTAACGTATGCTATGGGTATTTCATTGAGAGTGTTAGTTACAGGTTTGGCACAATTTTTTATAAAACTAGGCAATGCATGGAACATCTCAAGTGTCATGTTCAAGGCTAGTGTAGCAAGTGCATCACCAATGGTATTTTTATTCCTAGGAATATGTTACACATCTATGTTGATCAATTGTTTTATCAAGTGTTTAGTTAGATCATATTATGATTGTAAGTGAGAAGCTTTACATGTGTATACCTCTATGACTTAATTGATTTCTAGCTGTGAGTCACCTCGAACTACAGGTCATGTAATTCCCAAAGTTAGTGCTTCTATAATATCTCTAAGAAGACCTTCATACTCTACCACGTTTTTGGTACAAGGGAATTTTAGTCGATAGGAAAAGGGAAAAATTTCTCTAGAGGGATACGTTATGACGGCTGCAGCACTTCCTCCTCGGGAGGTGAATGCTCCATTGAAATACAAGATTGCATCGTAGTTATTGGGCACTGTGTCTATGCTGTTAATATTCTCATCAGGGAATTCAAGGTTGATTGTCAATTGATTTTATGTCAGTGATGCAGTCAACTGATTGGATATTGCTTGACCCTTAGTGGAGGATTGATCAACATAGTGCAAGTCAAACTCTACAATCATCGCCTTCCATCTAGCTATCCTACTTGATTCATAGATGTTGTTGGTGATAGCTCGAGGAACATTATCTTTGAAAATGATATTGACTTGATTGCAGAAGAGGTAATGTCACCACTCTTTTAAGGAAAATACAAGGGCAAGACATAAACTTTCCACGTCATTGTATCATTGTTCATAGGAAACTAAGGCGTGGCTTAAATAGTAAATGGGGATCTTGATTCCATCTTCTCATTTTTGACAAAGCATAGACACAATAGATGAATTAGATGTGGCGAGGTAGATGTAAAAAGGTTTATCACTTTGCAGGGGATGGACTGTTGGCAGTTGAGCCAACTCCGTTTTTATGTTCTCAAAGGCTTCTTGGCACTATTGAGTCCACTGAAAATGGACATTCTTTTGTAGTAAATGCTGCATGGGTTTCAATTTTTTCGTCAATTTTATGATAAAATGTCTAATGAATTGTAGTCTACCTTGCAGGCCGTGTAGCTCGGTAAGGTTACTAGGTGGTTTCATACTAGTTATTGCTTTAACTTTATTGGGGTCTACTTGTATACCTATTTCAGAGACTACAAAACCAAGCATTTTTCCCATTTTAACTCCAAAGATGCATTTCTTTGGGTTGAGTCTAAGGTCATATTTGAGACAACATTTGAGTATCAAGTCTAAGTCCTTTGCATGTTGCTCTGTTGTTTTGGACTTGACTGTGATGTTGTCTACATAATCGTTGATTGAATCAAGAATGTAATCACTAAATATATATGTCATTGCTTGTTGATATGTAGCACCTATGTTTTTCAGACCGAATTACATCATTGTATAACAGAACATGCCCCAAGGTGTCATGAAGGTTGTCTTGAGTTGGTGTTCTAGGTTGATCCTAATTTGGTTGTATCCTAAGAACCCATCCATAAAGGATAACAATGTGTGCCCAACGGTTGAGTCAATGAGTTGATCAATACTAGGTAGCAGGAAGTCATCCTTTATAGTGGCTATGTTGAGGTCATGGAAGTTAATGCATATGTGAATGCTACGATTCTTCTTAGGGACTACAACAATGTTGGACACCCAATTGGCATAGTCAATAGCTTAGATGAAACCGTCTTGGTAGAGCTTCATCATTTCATTACAAACTACCAACGCTACCTTAGGTTTGATATTTTGTGCTTTTTTCTTTACTAGTCTAAGTTTTTCATCAAGGATGATGTTATGGTGGATGATTTGAGGGTCCAATCTCAGCGTATCGGTATATGACCAAGAGAATGTTTTGATGTTGTTCTTCATCACTTGTGTAATGTCATTGGCAAGTTGTGGATTTAGTAGAGTACTTAGTTTTAATGTTTTAACTTCACCACTAGACATAGTGATGGGGACTTCAACGAGGGGATCTTCAGTGATGTTTTCGGATTCTAAGTCCAAAGTTTTAGCCATACCCTTGGGGCAGTCTAATGTTTCTTGAGTGGATGCCATGAAATTAACATAAGTAGATGAGTCTAGATCTAAGGATTCTAGATTAATCATTCTTTTTATGGCCCCGTGAGGCCCATTAATAGACAACATTGAAAAGAGGTTCTTGTTGTCCATATGCTTTTTCCTACCAATTTAAACTAGGCGTAAAGTGAACAACATTTTCTTGATGAGGAAGGTCTTAAGTGTAGATGATTAGTCTAACAAAATTATGGAATGTAATGGCAGTTTTAGATCGTACTGGGCCATCCATGACATTCATGTTTCATGTAAATAATGGTGTAATGACTTTCATGGTTTCATAGATTTTCGATCTTCATGTTTTTTTTTTGTTTATGCCTTACTTCATAAAAGAAAAAAAGAAAACTATCTTGAGAACATGAAAATGGAAACAAAGTGAGTAATAAATAAAATAAAATAAATAAATAAATAAATAAAGGCACAACAAAGTAAAATAGAAGAGAAGGGAAATAAAGTGAGCTAAACTGAATCAAGCATGCCAAAGGAATTTTAAAAAAAAGCGTAGTGTGAGTTAGTGTTGGCAGTGTGACTGATTGGGTGCACAATGCAGCGTGAGTTATAGAGGGTAGCATAAGTTACAGGAAGTGTTGCTAGGGTGTGTAGAGTGAGCTACAGGGTAGGGTGTGCAGCATGAGCAACGGGAATTCAGGGAAGCATAAGCAAGATGAAGGGCAAGGGAGGGGAGGAACGAGGTAAAGGGAAGAAGCAGGCAAGCTTGGTGTTCACGGTGGAGAGCAAAGAACTGCTTCAATGCCTTCCTCAACCTAGGATTCCTTCATGGGTCAGGACTCTACGTAGGTATTTTTTTGTTCTTGTCATTTTATTGTAGCATGAATATTTGTTGTGAGCCATTAGGGCTGCCATTTTTTGCTATGTTTTGGTTCCTACCTCGTTAGATTTAGGGTCATTTCTTGTTGCTGTTTTTGGTTCCTGCCGCAAGCATCCTAGGGCATGAGTGTTAAAAATTATTCCTAAAATTTTTCCAGGGTGTGAGTGTTTCTAGGGTATGATTTTTTTTGTTGTTTAGGCAGATCATTTTATTAATTAAGTATCTCTATTTCTTGCCCTTATGGCACCCTGGGCAAGCTGCGGTGTGGTTCGCAGGGTTGCAGGGCATGTGTTAACCCTCGACGTGAGTTGCAATCTCAAACTGGTAAACAGTATTTGCCCAAATTAGAAATCTAACTGTGGTTTTCCTTTCTATTTTGTATACGCATTAGTTATTTTGGGCAAATCTATGTTAGAATTTGGGATAACCCTAAGGCTAGTAGGCAGCTCATGCTATGTCTACAGGAAAATATAAATTTTCT
The DNA here is from genome assembly GCA_015680685.1 of Gnetum montanum. NCBI lineage: Eukaryota > Viridiplantae > Streptophyta > Gnetopsida > Gnetales > Gnetaceae > Gnetum > Gnetum montanum. The sequence continues at coordinate 266,386 of MNCI01034558.1, read as the reverse complement.
AGAAAATCATCCTTAGATGTTACTCCTGGGACCCAAAATAACTTTTTAGTTTGTGCCAAGAGTTATTAAATTTCTTTCCAGTGCATTCTTTTCATCATGGCCATTCCCAACCATGAGCTAGATACAAGGTCATCCCAAGGTGAGGGGTCCCAGGGTGCGGGACAAAGGCATGAGCTGGGTGCCGAGGGCCTATGCATGGACATGCAAAGAAAAGTGATTTTTGTGCCTAGGCATGAGTTACCCAGGAGAATAGTGATTTCTGTGTTTGGGTGTAATCACTTACCATTGTTACCTACTTCTGTAGTGTAATTTGTGACATTGTGTGGGTTGCAACGTGAGCTACATTATGAATGAATTCCACAACTTTACTTTTTACCACATCATGCATTGCAGTGTGAGTTCCCTAGAACTGGTGCATGAGTAAATGAAAAGGGAGTAAATTATTCTCTTGGTGTTGCTGGTTATTTATATCTTTTTTTTTTTACTTTCTTGGGCTAGACAGTGAATGTACATGTTTTGTATTTGCAAATGAATTTTTTTTCTAAATGTACCCCAGCGAGCATTAAATTCATCAAATAGACATTGATTGTCCTTGTCTCAAGGGATGATCTTATGTGTGCGTTGAATGTTATTTACTTGTTAGGTTCATTTCCTTATTTATTTATTTATTTTGTTTAGTTTATATGTTTTATATGTTTTAAGCTGCTTACCTAAGGTTCTGGCTCTATGCAGGGGACCTAAGCCTTTTCTCCTCATGGTTGAACTTGTTGGTATGCTATCTTGGTTTGGCACCTTGGAACCAAACATGCCTAGTAATGACATGCGGATCGGGGTGCATGTAATATGGTTTTTTCTGAATGTTGATGCATTTTTATCATTTATTTTGCAAAATTTTAGCATTGTTATATGGTCTAATTTGAGTGAGAAACTGACTTATGATATTGTTGAGGTCATGTTGTCCAGCTCAACACGGGGCATATTAGCTTTTGTTGTTAACATAGATGAGGGATCATATATAGTCGAGGGGGGCATTCCCAAAGGTCCTAGATCTACAAGTCCTTTGACCCGTGTGTGGGGATTGTCGTATTGCAGCCATTACAATAGTAGTAGCACACTTTTTCTAACTTGTCGTGTACATACACTATTCCAAAATCCACCTGGAATAGTATACAAAGTAGAAAACTATGCTCTTTTATACTTGTATTAAATTTGGTTCCTTGGATGTTATATCATTGCTTATGTATGAATACTTTTTCTTTTGTAGGCCTTGTTTTGCTGAGCATGGATTGCATGAGGATGATAGTGGGCTTACCTTAGTGCGTACAGCCTTGGAGGCGTTCATGATGGGCCTCACTCTTCATGCCATAGTGCTAGGCCAGACCAAGGATGCTATTGTCAATTATCCTAGGCAATTCTCTAGGGCCCTTGAACGTTGTCAAGTTTATGGCTGGCTGCATGAGGATTGGTCCCTTGATGGGCCTATTTTTCCTCAAACGGTTGATCCTGCAACAAGTGTGCCTACTCCGTTTGCTAATGGTAAATGGTTGTGTTCGAGGCTTGTTTTTCATTTTTGTTACATCATTTCTTATCATATTCGTAATTTTTTCTCAATGTATCATGTGTATTTTCTACAGTGGCCATTCCCTTTGATGAGGTTACTGTCATATCCGGAAGTACTAAGGCCACTGTCTTTATGAAATTTGGAGAGATTGAGGAGTCACAATGGTGGATGCACAAGAAGGCACCTGAACAAATCATCAACCATCTTACCAGCGCGGGCTTGATGGAACTATTTAGTACCTTGACTCCTAATGTTCCCATGACCGAAATGGTTTCCATCATTGACTCTTTTAATGATGATGTCTCCTATTTTACAACACGAGTTTGTGGAGTTAAGGTGTCTTTCCACCTAACTGCTGAATTCTTTTTAGATCTTTTTTGTGTACCAGCAGATGGTGCTAAGGTACCGGTGGATAGACGAACTAGAGAAGGCCATGTGATCAAGGAACTTGAAGACTGGCTAGGTGTACCACAGGGTGCTAAGGGTTTTTCCATGCAAGTTGATATGTGCTTGATGGAGGTAAATTTTCTTTACCCGCTCTTTAGAGCATGGGCATTCCCTAAGTCTCCTTCCCAAGCAAGAAGTCTTGGGATTGAGTCTGCACATGTTATGCACTTAGTCTTGGAGACTGGTATGTGCTACAATTGGGTGCAGTTTCTTGTATTAGGTATCCATGGAGAGATCATTAGGCTACGTTCCAATGTTGATGCTAAATCCCACTTTACCTTTGCCTTTTTCATGGGCTATCTATGTAGGTTTGCTGAGTTCTTAGTGGTCTATGGGGATAACCATTATGTGTTAAGGGATCATTCACAATTGTCTCACCCTTGGACCTGTCATCTATTTAACACCATTAGATCCCAAGATCCACTTGAAGGCATCAAAGAATTAGTCTTCATCACAACAGGGGGTGTAGTGAGTCATTCCCACCATTCACGTGATAGCTTGGCGTTGGAACCACCTAAACTGCACACAACTATTAGGAAGGCTAAGTGCTTGATTCAGGAGACTATTGGGAAAGCCAAGGCTAAGGTGAAAAGGGCTGAGCGTTTGAGAGAACCTGCCATAGAGGCAAGACCACCAAGGGTAAAGAAGATTCGATTCATCTTACCATGAGTGGGTAAGTATATATATATATATATATATGCTTTAACTGTTTGTATTGGTTTTTGAATTTATTTTCTTACTTAAATATGGCTACCTATTATGTCGTGCTAACTTTAGATTTGTTGATTTTAATAGAGGGTACTCCCAAGAGGGAAAGGGAAGAATTAGCTCCAATGGGTGAGCCAGAAATGATTATCAGACGTGATGAAGAGGAGGAAACGAGAGAAGAAGCAACTGATGCTATTCCCATCTTATGGGAAGAGGATGAAACGGATACCATGGGGGTGACACTTGCTGAGGCTTTAGATACTCTTAAGCATTCAAGAGAGGAGAAGGGTGTTTTTGATGGTTTCTTTGATGGGTCTCTACACCTTGGTGATCCACCTAAGCTGACCAACAAAGGCCCGCTTGGTACATTTTGTTACTTTTATCTGCATTTCGTATCTTCTTAGCTTTGCACATTATTTTGATTATCATGACTCTTCCTAATATCAGGCATGGATGGTGAAGTGCTTGAAGCACATGCATCTTAGGCTGATGTGTTAGAGTTACACGCCCCAGTTGAGGTGCCTTCTCATGTAGATTCAACATCCATTGGTCAATTCAGGTCATGGCCTGAGATGCCCAATAAAGTAGACTTTGTTACTAGCATCGTCAATGATGTTGTTGCTTGTTTGCAATAGGCTCATCCTAAATTAGTTGTGTACTTTATACTAAGTGCCTGAGTTCATTATGCTTTTTCCTCTATTAGCGATCTCTTATTAGCTTATATGTGTAATGTTTGTACTTGTAGGTGCGAAGCTTCAATGGAGTCCTTAAAAGGCTATCCATGTTGATGGTCACCTAGAATTGCCCAAAGATATTGAGCAGATCCCAAGAGGGATTTATGATGCAGTTTTGGGTTGTGTGGTTCCTAATGCCAAGTCTCTCTAGACCTGTAGACACTCAATTGAACACTTATGGCTTGAAATTCAATCATTGAAGGAAAATCTGGCAAAGGGGATAGAGGAAAGGAATGAATTGCAAGCCCGTTATGATTTTTCCTCTACTAGATTGGCCGGTGATAGTACCTGGTGTACATCCGAGATCACCTATGCACATTATTGGGTAGGCTTGAATAGCAAGATGCAGGTGATTCAGGATTTGGCTGAACAGAGGGCCTAGATGGATTTTTTAAATAGGAAGTGCCATTATTGAAAGTCCTTTGCATCCAAGGTACGTAAATGGGACTAGGATTAGAAATATCATAAGCACCAACACAGAAAATGGTTGAAGGAATAATTAGTTGAATGATGCCAGTTGGAGATGTTCGTGGAGGGGTTAGGCTTGCGCTCTTCTTATGACAAGTTTATTGAATGTATAGAAGTGGAGGGGTCTCCTGAGAGATCCATTACCACTACCTCTGGGGAAGCTTCAACAAGTATGTTTTCTCTTGAGTTCCCTTCTTGATCTTCATTGGACAAAGGTAAAACTTTAGCCAATATCGACCTCAGCCTTAAGAAAGACTGGGCGTGCATGCCCAAAGAAGAGATTCTACGACACTTGGAACTAATCTCAAGCCTTCTTCTCCTATGAGTGTTTTAATTTTGTATTATTTTATTGCTTTTAATCATCTTTTCCTTTTTAGTATTTTTCTCTTTTAATCTGTTTGTTTATGTTTACTTATTTTTTTCTTGTTTTTTACTTTTACAGGATCATGGTGATGAGACTGGCCCCAATGGGACTGGAGCTAATGACATAGAGGGGTTTGGGGACCAACCCCTTCATAATTCTAGTGCTTGATTTGGCTTTTTCATCTTGTCAGGCTTGTCATTTTTTTTTAGTTTTTTTTCTTTTTTGGCTTGTTATTTTGTTTTTGGAACGTGTGAGGACAGATATAATATGATCATGGTGTAATATGTCGTCATTCCTATTGCCATGCTAAAACTTCGTATTGCATATATTTATATATTTTCTTTTTCTTTTTTCAAGTTTATTTGTGAATGTAAATGTAAACTAGAATCATAACTGGTAAACATAAGATAAACGGAAATTGCAATTTGTGAAATGTAAACAATGATGACATAGAGAGATTTTGGTAAATTGGTAATGTACTGTGCTCTAGTTTAAAGCCATTTTGGGCTACACACATCAGTTTAAATTCATGATAGACTATTGCATCTTTGTCGAAGAAAAGGAGGAGACTATAATTGTTTCGGTGAATTTAAAAGGAACCGACCATTTCTAACCATGGCTAGCTTAACGTTGTTGCAAACGTTTGGTAGTTTAACATAATTCCAGACATGTAATGGTTTGTCTCAGTTTTTGATTTGTCTCTTTAATTTTTGCAACTTGTTGTGAAGGATGGGATGTGTAGGCATAATCTTGTACTCACCATACCCCTTACTAGATATGTCAAAGGATAATTCTGACCAAGGGACATCCATGGGAATGGCTCCTATGTCTTCATCTTCTGATGCTTCTTCCATTTTAGGAAGGTTGCGAGCTAGAGATTGACCAATGTCTAGGATTTTGCTAGTGGTTTCTTGCTTAGGTTCGTAGAGTTCAACCTCTAACGCTTGGTTCATTCCTACGTGTGAGGAAGTAAGTGATGTTGCCGCATCCCCGTGTATGACAATCTCACCACCCTCATAAGGTAGGTGAATTTCTTGATGGATTAGTGATGATACGGCTTTTAGTTGAGCTAACCAAGGTCATTCCAAAATCAGATTGAATCCCAGCATCTCATCAAACACTACAAATTCATCCGATGTGGGAAACCAGTCCCCTACTATGAAATCCAAGGTAATCATGCCTTTTACCACCACACGGGAACCACTGAAAGATTTCAAGAATGATGTTGTTATTGGTCGTATTTTTTCTACAAGGCCTAGTTTTTCAATGATGGGAAAAGGTATTACATTTTTTGCTGCTCCATCATCAACATGTACCCTATGTATCTTAAATTGGTTAGTTTGTATCATTATAAACATAGGGGTGGAAGTGGCCTCTCCCATTTTTTCATCTTTTTTAATGTCATTGGCAAGAAATCCGAGAGATGTGATTCTCGATTCTTGATGTGGAGACAACATAGCATAGATGGATGGTTCATTTGCAAGAAGATCTTCACTAATAGGGATTGAAGTCAACATACACACTAGAGCTTCCCGATGTACCAGGGAGGTCATTACTAAGTCATATAGGCTTAGAGAGGTGTTCTTTTGTTTCAACGCCTATGTAACCTAGGTCAGGGCACTGGCCAAGTCTTTGCTATTTGAAATGTTTTTATCTGTTCAGACTTGATCCATTTAACCCAACATTTGTATCTTTCATGGAAGAGTTTTTGCATTATTAGCTGTAGTTGTTGGGTTTGGGACACTGGATACTCCCGAGTTCTTGTCTTGATGACTCGTGCTAGGCTGATCAGTAACTAGAACCATAGGGACAACATTCAATGGTGTGGGTTTTGGCATCCTAACTCATGATCATGATGTTCTTTTGTTAAACTTTCCCTGGTTAGTCTGTCAGCAAGGCGTTCTTGTGAGGGTCGTGGGGGAACTGTTGGGGGTTGCACATCAGGGTGTTTCGGCACCCAGATTACAAATGGAGCGGGTCGAGTTTGCGACAGCACATTCATTGTTGCAACCGTAGGATGTACTTGGATGAAAAATGGTTTTCGTGGCATAGGAGGTATATGTATGGCAAAAGGGACTTGTGAAGGTGTTAGTGTAGAAACGGTTTCAGCAGGCACACGAATCACAAAAGACTTTCATCAGACATCTTGTTCATTGCCAATATGGATGGTGTTAATCACATAGGGTGCCTCTTTGGTGTTAAGAGGGTCCTTGTAGATCCCCATAGAATGATTTTGAGGTCTTACTAAGTTGGATTCATCAAAGACTATCTCACCTCTATCAATCATACATTGTATGTCTTGTTTTCGAGTGAAGCAGTAATCAGTTCCATGTCCACATTACTGGTGATACTCATAGAATTTGTCTTACCTGAAACCTCTTGGAATAGGGGGTTCATTAGTTGTTGCCAACGTTGGATTATTAACCAACTCACAATATCAATCATGTCTTTGAGATGCTGTAGGAGACATCTGCTTATGTTGAATCATCCTAGCTTTCAGTAGTTGATCCAATAGTTGTGAAGGCTTCATAGGTAATGGCGTGTACTGGGTAGGGTCTTTTCGTTCGAAGGTATGGGTGTGACTTGTGTTATTGGTTTTGGTAGAGGAGGATTCAAGTGTAGGTGTAGGAGTGGTTCTTTCATGACTAGTGGGGGCAATGGGTTGTTTCCCTTTTTTGCCCTGCATTGTTAGGTCAAAATGTCTCTGCCATTGCTACGACTGTTGTTTTAGACTTGTCCTTATCTTTTTTTGTATGTTGGCTTTTGAAAGTTAGGTAAGCTGGGTCATGAGTTGTCTGAGCTACCTCTTCTATGTTTTTGATTTGGACAAATGCCAAACTCAAAGTGTGAGCATTCAGATAATAGAGTTTTGAATTAAAAAAATCATTCACGGTGGTCTTGAGGATTGTAAGTAAATACGATTCCGAGCTAGGCTCGTGAAGTCCGTTAAGAGCAACGCTCCATCTTTGGATGAACTTTTTTATAGGCTCTAATGGCACTTGTTTTATTTGGATTAGACTATCTATTGTGGCTCAAGTTTCAGGTTATACTTAAAACGGGTAATGAATTGATGTAAAAAATCCTCTAGAGAGGATATGGAGTTATGTGGTAAGGATCGGTACCAGTCTAAGGCTCTTCCAGTTAAGGACATGGCAAATACATGTAGGATTACATGAGGCCAGGCCTAGAGTAATAAATACTCTAATCAAAATATCACTAGGTGAGCATTTGGATCTCCCTCTTTATTATACTTGGTCAACTATAGTAATGAAATTCCTTTTGGTAGAGTCAATGGTGGCACTGAAGAGCTAATCGAATCATCCTGATAAAAATCCATCACCTTGACTTCTTCAGTATTTGCCATTTTGAGGTGCTTTACCTCATCGGTCAATTCTTGCATCATTCTTATAGCCTCTACCCATTCATGGACATTAGGTGGACCAAATGGTTGATTAGATTAAGCATGATAATAGTTACATTATTGTGTGATTTATGGGAAAGATGACTACAGGGTTGTTGATGGTTGTACTTGAGGGACATTCATGGATGGAATTATAATGGGTGGTATGTTGTAATGAGTCAGTTGATGTTGTTGAATGATAGGTGTGGGCCACTGCACAGTTACAAGTTGTGAGGAAACACCCTGAACCTATTGAGTTGCAGTAGTGAAGGGCATTCCTTGGATTTGTACCTGTGGTATGTAATGGGCAAATGCAGAAGCGGGTATCATGGATGGCATCCCAATTATTTGAGGTTAGAAGGTCACTCCCATATTAGCTTGAGACAGGAGTTTCTGGGATTTTCCTTGTGAGAGGAAGGAAAAGTGGTAATCAAAGGAATAGCAGGGATGGGCATATTAAATTGGGTGTTGGTCGTAGGGAAAGTAGGAATGAGGGTAGGTGCTTCTTGTTGAGAGATAGGTGCTTGAGTGCTTGTAAATGCATGAAGAGACATAGTCTCTCTTGTGAAAGGGTGGAATAATGGTTACATAAGTATGAGGACTGAGAGTGTGGTACAAATCCTCATGTTCGTATTGAGCCACGAAATCATCTTCCTTGTCTTTGTTTTGAGGCTCTATGGTGGGTTTCCGCAAGGTTTGATTCCTTGCCATGAGGAGCTAGGATATGAGTTCTTGATGGGATTTAGAGAGGGGAATTACATCATATGTTGAAGGGATAAAGTTATGGCATCCCTTATAGATGAGTTCATAATGTTGTTTTTCTTACATTTTTGTGCAATCAATGGGCAGGTTAGCTTGGATCTTTACGCAAATGAGGTTGTATTGTTCTGGGGTGAGAATTGTATAGGCGAGGTCTTTGCCTTGTAACCTAAGTGATCAGCAAGTTAGCCCTTAAGGGTTCATCTCTCCAATGGTGAATATGGGTTCAATTGTGTCACAGGATTTGAGATTTTAGCATTAAGGTCAGAAACAGGCAATGTTGCTTTGATTTGAGAAGATTCCATGTGTGCAAGCTAGTTTGAGCAAGCTGGGTAGCTTGGGCAAGCTAGGCGTATGCAAGCTAGCTTGAGTAAGTTGGGTAGTGTGTGTAGCTATGTAGCTTGGGCAAGCTAGGCATATGCAAGCTAGCTTGAGCAAGTTGGGTAGCATGTGTAGCTGGGACAAGCTGGGCATATGCAAGCTAGCTTGAGCAAGCTGGGCAGCATGTGTAGCTGTGTAGTGTGTGCACTTCTATGAGGGAGGTACAGCATACAGTGTTTCTATGCTTAAAAATATAGTGTATGCACACTGGGATCAAAGGCACAACGTGTGTACATTGAGGATAAGGCATAGCATCTGAAGACAGGGCACAGCATCAAAAGACAAGGCAAAATATATGAAGACGAGGCATAGTGTCTATAGGTAGAACATAGTGTCTAGGGTAGAAGGTAACATCCTGAGGCAAAGGACAATGTGTGGAAGCTAAGGGCCACGTATGGATGTTGAAGAGGGTGCAGTGTATGAACACTAAAGAGAGTGCAGCGCATGGACACTAGACAATAGGCAGCATACGGACGCTGGGCCATGGGAAACTAGCAGATGCTAGACGTTGGATGCTAGACACTGGATAGTGGGGAATGCGATGACGTGTGTATGGAATGTAAGCCGAGTGGCCCTCCTTCTAGTGCCAATTTTCTGTACCATCCGAAATCATCAGCGTAAGGCTAGAGGAAAACAAACACCGAAAGATCTTCAGAGAGATACAGATGACCCTACCTTCACATGAGGGCAAACTGGAGAAAGGAAGGTAGAGTGCCTTGGATGGTCTACACGTAGATCAACCAAGGACTTCCCTGAGTGTACGGTAATGGCCTGCGTTGGGGTTATCACCATGAAATGTAAGAAAATAGAGAACATGATGTAACGAAATGCAAACGTGCAATATAACATGTAAATGTGAAAAAAACGTAAATAGAATGTATGCGCAAACATGTAATGAAATGAAATAATGCAAACAATGAATCAGAATAGCACAATGGAAGGTAAAAAAATGAAAGTGTATTGTATTAATTAACAAAATGTGCACCGGTCAAAACATAGTTGCGAGTCTAGATTGCAAGTTAGACATTAAGCTCTGATGTGTGGTGTTTGTAGACGCTAGGGCTCACGTGCATCCAGGCTCAAGATTGCTGGTTTTCTTTTTCAAATTTTTTTCAACACTATTTAAGTCAATGAATAAGGTATTTATACATTTCTCTAGGCTCGGGAATAGGATTCATGAATGAGGTCAATGGCTGTGAGATGAGAGAAAAACAAATCGTGTGACAGGTGTTCAATGTGCATTAGTGTGTGAACTGGACATATGTGTGTAGGCTACATTTTTGACGATGTGTAATGTACCTTACAATGTAAGCTAGCTTACGCTCATGGAAGCATCATAAGAGCTTGACAAGCTCATAGATGGTGAGGCTTACAATGAAAATTTACAATGAATTCTAAGAGAGATTGACTCTGGCTCACTTGAAACTTCATGGTCCTTTGAAATGACTATTGCAAGATCTCGATTTGAGTGGTTCGGTGGCTGTTTGAGGTGTCTATGATTCACTAGGGCCCCTAGTGTAAGTTTATTTGGTCCTAGCATGTCCTCAACATGTGTCAAAATTGTTTTTTCTTGGTCTTGGCTAGTGGTCATGTTGGGCTCATGCTACGAGCGTGACCTCAACGTGACCTAGGCATGAGCAAGCTAGAATGGTTCATTTCACACCAAATTTTAATTGTTGAGACCTTTCTTTCAAGTGTAACTACTATTTGCCCTTAGGATAACCTACATGCTAAGTCTAAGCCTATTTGTTCCTTGATTTGAGTCATTTTGGCAACTCACGCTGGGCTCATGCTATCAACGTGACCCTAGCATGACCTCAGCATGAACAACTAGAAGTGACACATTTTGAGCTAAATTTTGACCTCTGATTCCTATTCTTTGAAGTGCAACCACTACATATTATCCAGGGTGGCTTGGATGCTAAATTTATGTCTGTTCTTGTGTTGATTTGAGCCACTTTTGATAGGTCACGCTAGGCTCACACTATCAGCATGACCTTAGCATCACCCCAGCGTGACCTGGGTGTGACCAAGCCAAAATGCCATGTTTCATGCCTGAATCTTGATTTTCTAAAGCTTGTGAACAAGTAGAATTGTTGCCTGTCCTTGGGGGTTGAGTTGATCTTAAAAACTATGCTTGGGACTACTTGATTTGACTTGGTTTTGCTTGCTCACTCTGCGCTCACACTCTAGCGTGACCCCAGCATGACCTCGACATGAGTAAATAAATCATGTGATTTTGAGCTTAATTTTCAAGGTTCTGGAGGCTGGGAGTGAAACACCCTAAGAGAAAATGTGGGGTCATCCTAGCTTCACCAAGGTCTTGCAGTCTGCACAAGCACCATGGTAGTCCATCGGGAAAGAATGTTCTGAGTCTAGGATGGCCAGTTCGTTAAATTTTCTACTTTAGGCATGGGTGAGTTTTGTACCAACTCACCTGCCCACCAAAGTAGTCTGAACAGCTGGCAGCCTACTTAGTAACGGTATCCATAATTTACGACAGTCGCCTAGGTGCACGGAAGAAGTAGTTTAGCAAGTTTTCTAAGTCACAAAGTGTGCTACGCTACGATGTGTAGCATAGCAAGCCTTAGGAAATAATGGCGGAACAGGATGTTACACTATGCACTATCACATGGTGTAACACAGCAACAACTTCACTATATGCTCCCCTCGCCCAACTTCGAGTTCTGCAGTGACCTCTCTTTTTGTAAGGAAGCGGTGGACCATGTCTACTACTATGCTACGCTGAGCTACATGTTGTAGCAAGGCGTAGCAATCCTACGAATAGGGGCATAAGGCAGTTCGAAATGTGAAATCAGAAAAGTGTGCAAAACTTTCATCTTAGGGAAATGGTTTGCAGATCAGCAAAGCTTCTGCGATCAACGTTGGTTACTACACTACGCTATGTAGCGTAGCATCGTGTAACAAATACATGACATATAGCGAGACGTGCGACAAGAGGCTACGTCACACCAAGCAAGTCACGTCACAAAATATAGTGCAGCATGAAGGTGGTTGTGCAACATCAATGCACTCCACCTCAATCAAGCCATTGGCACATGCCTCTAGAGGCTGGCAGCGTAGTCACGACATAGTAAGATCATAGTTATTGCATGCATCACAACAGTATTGCAAGCCCAATGGTTACAAATGGCTCAGGTAGCACTAGTGAGGAGGCAAAGGTCTGCAACATGTAATATTAAAATGGTCATCTCCACTCACCTTCCATCCTATAAATAGCCCATTAAATAGCATGCAAAGAAACTGGCCTAAAGAAAAAAAGGAAACAAGAAAAAAGACAAAAAGAAAAGCATCTGCAATTTGACAAGAAGGAAAAGAAGGAGAGGTGACCAATCTATGATAGGAACCTCTCTTGGCTGGCATAAAGCCCGTGGCCTCATTCTACCACCTTCGTAGAATCCCACTTGCATTGTATATACGTGACATCTATGCCCAAGTGCATAGCCATTTCCTATTTCCTGGCACGCTTTGGCTATTTTCAGAACCTTCTGCACTCTATCACGTCATGCAGTCAAATGTGCCACTCCCTGGTCAGATAAACTTGTAGCTCTAAAGCGGTGCATGTTCTCAACTGTATCTTATGCTATTTCTTATTTACTGTCTGGATTCCTTACATTATTTCTATTTTCTTGTTGCTCACCTTTGAGCATCTTTTCATATTATTGTCGTGCTTACATATATTCATCATTTTTGCATAATCGTTGCATCTTTTTAGTACCCTTTCTTTCTCACTGAATTTACCCATAAGTGCCATCCCACAACTTGTACTATTTATATTGCAAAAGGCTATATTGATGCTAACGTAAGTCCCTATTTGATCGACCAGACCGTTCAGGGCATCCCATGTTCATACACACCTAGCACTGCCCTCCTACATTATTCCAGCCGTCGACATTTTTGGTTGCTATAGTTTTCTGGCACTAGAAGGAGGGCCTTTTGGTGTCTTTGCTACATGTCATGGTAGTTCTATGAGCCTTCTATGCTCTGATACGCACGAGTGTAGATGCAACACCCTCTTGTGGTTGTTTGCATTGTGTGCGACGTAGATCAATCACCTCAACGGTTCCTCTGGAGCCCCACAGGACATAAGGCCTCTGATTGCTAGTTAACTAGCTCATTCTACAGTTGTCTCGCTTGTGTACTGCACCCCACCCTATGTGGTATAGATTGGTCACCTGGACAGTCCCTCCGAGATCCTATGAGACATAAAGCCTACCCGAGTGCTAGTTAATTTGCCCATCCTACAGCTATCTCACCTGCTTTCTTTACCTCATTCCGTGTGGTACAAATCGGTCGTCCCGACGGTCCCTCTGGGATCCTGCAAGACACAAATTTTACCTGATCGCTAGTTAATTTTCTTTTCTTACGGTAGTCTCATATGCCTTCCACACCCTGACATGCATTAGCATAGACTCAACACCCTTTGTGGTTGTTTGCGCATCATGTGGTGTAGATCAGTCACCTCGACGGTTCCTATGGAACCCTATGAGACAATAGGCCTTCAGAATATGATTTAACTTGCTTCCTCTATAGTGGTCCTACATGTGTCCTGCATCCTAGTTAGCATAGGCGAAAGCGTGACACCCTTTGAGGTTGTTTCTGTCTTGTGTGACGTAGGTCGGTTGCCTCGACGGTCCCTCCAGGATCCTACAGGACGAAAAGCCATCTATTTTCATTTTGTTTAATCCTTCTACTCTTTTACATTTTCTAACATTTTCACATAACATTTCTAGCATTTTCGCATAAATCATTTGCTTAATGATGACTTCTGCCTCCACCGCTGGAGATATCTCCAACAGGAAAGTGCTCTTCACAACCCAAGGCACTACTAGTGCCGAACAACGGTTGAATCCAACACCAGAAGTACATCGGTCTCTCAGAATTCAAAACTAAGGACCTAAGGGCCTAGCCTAGAAACATGAGCATTACAATTTCCTTTGTGCAAAGGTGCAGGCTAACCTACCCTTAGATTTACATGATGTCGAAGAGAAACATAGCTTCGAGTTTACTTACTGCAACGAGGAGGAATTCATTCCTAACGAGGGCGTTTCCCTGCCTCTAGCACAAGGAAATCAAAGGCTGCTAGATCAACTAATCCAGTTGATGAGGCTTAGGGGGAAACAAGACATAGCATCCAACTAGGATGACACCTTTCAATATGGGCAGGAGGAACTTGACTCCCAATTTAACGAGGGAGGCCCAGCCAACCCCATTCCTATCCCGCCTACCCAATCCTTCTGGACCAACTCGTTGTCTGTTGCCACCCCCTTCACCATTGCCCCTATGCTTCAGCAGTCTAGAACCATAACCATGATAAATAGCCATGCCACATTCCTAGCACCTCATTACCCCTATTTCCTGATTGTATCTACAGCAATTGTGCCACCGTAAGCCATTTACCAGCACACTACTGCAACACACAACATACCTATCACAGCTACACTACCGCATGTCCACACTGTACCTACTCTACAACCACATCTAACTTCCATACCAATTCCTGCATATGCGATCTTCATGCCCACTATGATGGGCCAAGCCCCATCCACATGGTGGGCTCTGTTCCCTTCTTCGTCTATTCCGCAACCGTCGCAGGTGTCTCATTACACTTGCCCTCAGGTCTACTTGATCCCCCAGGTGGCACAACCTGGTGTGGGGCCATGGGGGACCCCACCCATGATCCAAATAGCCTACCCAATACCTCAACCCACTATTACTACTCTGATGATACCATCCACTAGATGGTGGACAATGAAAACAACACCTTTGGTAGAGACGGCCCTAGCGGCACAGCTGACAGGTCAAGTTACCACTGCTACCATGCCACCCGTGGGAGTCACCTCTACAGTACCTCAGACATCTACAACATCCCTAGGTCTGGACCAAGCATTCTAGCTTATTCAGACCCTAACCGAGGAAGTAAAATGCCTCAAAGCTGTTGGGTCCGATGCGGTACAGGTCATGGACTTCTATCAAGATGATCCCATTAACCCTGCAATCCCTACCTTGATATTATCACCTGAGACATCCCTCCTACACTTCATGAAGTACAATGGAGAAGTAGATCCCAACACACATCTCATCACCTTCCGGTCAAAGTCTTTGTTGCTGCAACAATGGCCTCATGCAATCATTCGTGTCTTCGCCATGTCTCTAGCTGGGAAAGCCCTAGATTGATATCGCACGTTGTCACGTTCCTCCATTTCGACTTTGGAAGAACTCTTGACCCATTTTGTGACACACTTCAAGTATAAATTGAAGCTAGAAACCATGCTGGATCAGCTGATGAGCGTGAAGCAAGACCCACTGGAACTAGTCCAAAACTTCATTCAACGATGGAGCGCAACCCTTAACGAAATCCTTGAACCTATGGCGGAGGCTCATTTACTAGCCATTTTTAAAGGTGTAGTGAATGACTTCATCAAATTAAAACTATATTATCTTTCTCCATGCTCACGTAGTCAAGCTTTCACTCAGACGAAAAGCATACAAGATGCAGCCAAGGAAAGTAAAGACCTGGCTTATGTCACTTATAGGAATATTTTTGCAAAGAAGGACAAAGGCAAGGCCCCAAAGACCATGGTAGCCACTGTAGCAGCTAAGGCTAAACCCAAACACAGCAACAGTGGAAACAAGAATAACAAGAAACCATCCATGCCTGCAGTTGACTTAGGGCCTAAGCCAGGCCAAGCATTACAACCCGTCACCCCCGCACCTAAAACACCTACATATACTAAACCTAATTTCGAACAAAAAGATCATTCAAAATATACTCCGTTGCCCTTTAAACCTTCAGAACTCCTAAAGAAACTATTGGCAGGGGGATACATTCAACACAAGTGGATATCAGAAGAAGAAAACATGAGACATCGACACTATTGTGAGCTCCTTAGAAACCCATCCTTAGCCCTACCCAACAAACCTCCAGTCCCTAAAGGTTTAAGGCTAGACAGGTTTTGTGAATACCATCAATTATGTGTCCATATCATGGATTATTGTCTATCATTGCAAGATGACATCCAAAGACTAATTGACCTAGGCCATTTGGTGTTAGATGAAAGTAGCCCAGTACGTCCTGAAAACCAATCCATGTACATCTATACTGACCCACTCAATGCCAACAATGTTGGTTACGTAATAAATGCCATTGGTATTGACAATGATCCCATGCCACCCTTCCAACCATTTGTGATTCGCATGCCTCAGCGTAGTACACCCATGCCACCAATGGCTAGCTCACAATCGCCCTTCATCCTAAAAGTCCCGCCACGAATATCTGCCTCTGCACCACCCATTGGTAGGGCTATGCAACCCCGTCCACTAACACCTCTAGCCCCATTTGTCATTAGAACACCAGCTTCTTCGACAGCCACCATCCTGTGTAGCAACAAGCAACCTCCTCATCCTACAACTCGAGAGACCTACCTGACGGGGGAGGTGTCAAAGAGGAATATCATCAAAAGCCTCTCTAAATCGATGCCTTTTCCCTTTAAAGCCATACCTTCATCATCAAGAACAAAGGTCGATGCAAGCACACAACCTGTGACATCCCATCGCTGAAAATTTGAACCTGGGTCTGGGGCCATCTCCCCTCGGGAGATTCGTCTTCTAGGAAAAATCAAAAGAGGAGAGTGTCAAACAGGCGAGTGGCCAAGACTTCTTAAATGCCCTAACCCAGATTGGGAAAACCCTAAAGCAAAAAATATCATGTTAAGTCTATACGACTTAGTCATGGTATCCACCCCTCACCGTGAGGCTCTAGTCCGTGTGTTAACGACAATCCCGATTGATGAAAACATGCTGGTGGATGAAGAAACGATCCACTCAGTCATACTCCCCTCTACACCCATGGAGTCCACACCTCCACTAGATTTCAGCAACAAAGCCTTTAAGGAAGATCTCAAAAAATGCCAAGTGACTACCGTGCCTCTCCTTATCACAATTCGGGTTAGCCAATACCAAATCCTAAGGGTGCATGTCGACGATGGGGCGGCCACAAACGTCATCTCTTTTCCTATCATAGAGAAACTGGGGTTGGTCAACAAGATCAAACCAATAGCAACATCATGCCTACAGTCCTTCAACGGAACACATGTCCTGGTAAAAGGCATAGTTCATGTAAACTTTGTAGCAGGGAATGAGCTCCCGACGGACGCAACATTCGTCGTAGTCAAAGAAATTCCTGGGTTTAACCTAATCTTGGGAAGATCGTGGTTAGCACAACTCAGGACGATTTCCTCGCCTATACACCAAGAGATCCACTTACCATATGAGGGTAGAGAGGTGATAATCCATGGTGACGAGGCAGTAACACAAGCAATTAATAACCTAAACATAGAACAAGGTTCAGAGGTTACAGCCTCTGAAGACGAGGTGCCCATTCATGCATGCACCAGCCATACAGCGAAGGGATCGGCCCAACGAAGTGACCTCCAGCTAGAAAACATCTGGATGGATCTACCCTTTCAAACAGAGGACGGTATCATGAGTGAAGGCCCTGGCAAGACGCCTCGGCCTTATGTCCCTGTCAATCCACGAAAGGTTAGAAGACAACTACACTTAGCATAGCAACCTTGCGACCTCTCACCTAGTCGCCATCCTTGCATATCTGCTTTCTACTTACCCTGCCAGGGTGTCATTTTTTTGGCACAAAACTAACAAATGGCCTGAAATTGCCTAAAACTAAAGAAAGGCTTACAACTAGAATTATCACCTTTTCTTTACTCATTACACAAATGGCCCAAAATGGCCTAAAACTAACGAAAGGCTTACAACTAGCATTATCACCTTCGCTTTACTCATTATGCAAACGGCCCAAAATGGCCTAAGATTAGTATGCCAGTGTATGAAAACTTCTATACCATACTAACATGAAATTGGTTTTCCTTTTCGGAATTTTGTGTCTCAATCAAAAATTTTCACCTATTGGTAGTGTTTGTAAACTCTTCCAAAAAAAACAAAGAAAAAGAGAGAGGGGATCCACCCTCATGCTCTCACAAACTATCCCTATTTGCATTGCCTTCGCCCCTTGTCTCTATCATGTCTACTCCCATATTGCCCCCTGCTAACTCCTCATTCCCACCCTCCACGGGCCTCACATCCTCGTTAAGAGCCTACATTCCAAACGATAAAGTAGTTAGTAGGGGAAAAAATGCGATGAATGACAACTGTAGCAAAGCATCAAAGCAACTAACCTGAGGGGAGCCCGCATCCATCACAAGAGGTATCTGGTCTAGACTAAGCCTAAGGCGACACTCAATCTCCTCCATCGAGATATCCACCCAAGGCATATCATTAGGTTCAGCGTTCGTAGTGGCAACTTTCTCCTTTTCCAAAGTGGTCCATCTCAAAGGTCCCGAGGAATGGGAGGTGGTGGCAGTCTCCCCTATAGGAAGGGTCCAAATTTGGGAACTTCGTGACCTGCACCTACTCTTTAAACTTAGCATAAGCCTCAAAAGCGTTGATGGCCTTCACAAATGCCTTGTACGAGAAAGCCTCCACAGCAGCATCTTTATATAGCCTTCGATGGGTTTCGTTTTCTTTCTTGTATGTATACTTGTGGTCCCTCTGGGCCTTCCCCCATTCAAAGATCTTGGTGCTGATTTCCTTCATATCTTGGCACTTTTGGGCCAGCAAATTCATCTCCATCTGCTGCTCAACTATCTCGCGGGTGGAGTCTATGTTCTGACGGACAATAGTCCAAAATCTGGCATAATCAACCATAGCCCTTTGTCACTCCACAGGGTTGAGACTACAGTTTACAAGGAAATCGATCCTCAACTTGAGGTTCTCCACCTCGGCAACCAGTTCCGTCTCTTTCTCCTCGCTCCTATAAGCCTGCTTCCACAATTCCTCATTGGTGCATCTACATTTCCATAGGGAGTGTATCGAGTGCAAAATGTAGTTGTAAGCCTCATCAAATATGCGATGAGGCACTTCAGTCATGTCTGACGAAAGTGTAGACACCACGCCAATTTCCAAGGGTTGAGCCAGGTCCCATTTGAGTCGAGAGGCTGTAGAAAATACAACAATCGCGTCAACATGACATAAATCAATACGTTTAATAGTTTTAGCATAGTACCATAGGGGCTATTAACACTTCTACTCATCCACACGAGGATCTACCTATTGAAGGCGTTTGATCATGTCATCAACTAGCCCCTGAACAAACGTAAACTTGTCAGGAATTTTAGCCCATGACTCCATCTAGGGCAGAGAAGGTCCTGGTATATCGACGGTAGCATCTGTTACACAATTAAGCATGATAGCAGAAACCACAATTAAGCATAACAGTAACAACTGAGGAGGACTAGGGTACATCCAAAACCTAAGCTCACCAGTATTCGACTGTTATCTTGCATCATGTTGGTCCAAAACAGTCGCGGTGGGTCCTGTAGAAGGTCCAGCCCGGTCTGTAGGAACTCCTACCTCAAGCACTAGTGCTTTTTCTTTTGTAAGGGTAGCTTCTTTCTTATTTTGGGAAGACACCACTTCACTGGTAAGTAGGGGCTCCCTAAGGATAAGAGCCCCTGCCCCAGAGACAAGAGCTTTAGTATTCCTAGCCAGGACCCTCTATTCCAAAGCTGGGTCCTTAGTGTCTCTATTTGTCTCCCCAGTCTGAGGGTTGACACTTCCTCATCACCTTCTTCTTCATCTTCTTCTTCTAATGTCCGCAAAAGGTATCCACACAATAAATCAAAGTTTATTGACTCAAAACTGATACCATCTAGCTAAGCATGAAATAGTTAGCATTCTAAATGCTCACCAATGGGGGGTTGCGTTCGCCGCAACTTGAATCGTAGTCGTTTCTCCTCTTCACGAGGGTTTTCCCTAGCCGGGGGAGGTCTCTTTCTCTGCAAATCTACGGGAATTGTCTTAGCCATAAGGTGATCACCCTAGGTCTTGTTGTCAAGTATGGTAGGTGGAGTCTCCCCTACGCTGTCATGGCCACAAGTGGTATGAAACGTCAAGCCTTTAGTCATTACGAAAAATGAATCCCCGACCACTTTCGGAGGAGCCTAGGCTTGCATGTTCTGAAAGACTTGTCGAATCCACAGCTTGGGGATCTGTTCATGATCCAGCTCAGACCAGACCCCACCCTCCTGGACCACCAGGAACTCCATAAAGCACTTTAGACAACCAATGTATAAGGCGTAGTGCATGTTAGAATGGGACTCCATTTTTTCATGGAGCCCCAAAATCTTTCCCTGCAAGCCATTACACTGGAATTTGGCCCAGTTATAATGGGCCCCCTCCTCCACGACTTCCTGCATGATCCAAGCTTGCATAAACCCCAAGACCTTTCCTTGGGTAAGCAGTTGAGGGAATGCATGGGCACAAAAGACTGGGTATATCCCCATGGCAGGACCATCCTTAAGCTTTTCCATAGGGAATCCTTTTCACTCCTTGGTGAGCCTCAACCACTCCTTAATATGCTGCTTATGGAGGGTCAACTCCTACTTGCCCTTCGACATCACATTAACGCCATCATTAGGAACGCCAAATAAATTTGCGAATAGCTGGTCATTGATGTCAATGACCACCTGCACACCCCACACATATATGTGAATGTGACTCACCTGCCTAGAAAAGGATTTGACCAGGGAAAGCATGTCGACAGCAGGGATGCCCAGATTCGATGCCATAAACAAATCCATAAGCCTGGCCATCCGAATTCTTCTGAGAAAGGGGCCTGAAGCCCCTCATTCCAACCAACTCTGGCTAGCTGATACCTCATCATATTTGAAATAGATGTTTCCCCTTTTCCCTCTGGCAATCACCACCATCACTTCATAGGGCTTTTTCACTCATGTGGCAAGTGAAAATAATCACAAAACACTAAAAAAAAAGAACAACACCCACTTGTTAACCCACCAGGCCTATACGGTGAGGGGAATAGTGGGAGTTCAGTCGCTAAGACAATTTCAAGTGTGACTTGCTTAAAAGGTTCCCTCCACACCTTGTCCAGCCAACCCTTCATCTTGAAACTATTGTAGAAGTAGGTGAGTATGTGTAGGAGGGGATAATATCCTTCCCCGCAAAGAGTGACCACGCCCCCTCATAGGCTTTTCGCAGAGGCAAATTCCTATAGGGCTAGTTGTGTTGTGGCCAATTCATCCGGCTAATCATGGACCCCATCATCATTTAGATAGAACTTGATGACAAATGTACATTATCAACACTCAGCCAAGCACAGCCAATGTTGCACAACAAAAAAAAATAGAGACATGAAACTCACCTGCCAGCACAGTAGACAGTCCCATGCGAGTTCAGAAAATATGTCACCATATGGCATGCAAGGTACAATGTGTTGAAGGGATGATAACACTGGTATTTTTGCATGTCCCAAATCCAAGACAAGTGCCTCAACCCTATGGAATATGGGGAAGATCCCCCTCCCATCCTGCCTGAAGTTGCATCGTCAAAAAGATATCTCAGGATGCCCTGATTTACCCCTAGCAGCAAAGCCTCTATCACGTCGGACGCCCATGCCTCATCCAAAGAGGACCAAACCATGACACTAAACTAGCTAAGGAGGAATTGTAGGAAGTCTCATGCCCCAGACCTAAACCAAACTGCTTGACCTCCCAAACATACTGAAGGAGGGGGAACGTTGGCCATAGGCCCACCTACGTGACACAAAACTCCTTCTAGGTCCAAAACGATCAATCTAGACCTTGGTCCTACCCTGCATAATGGAAACAACAGATGGTAACATCAAACATAAAGATAATATGTGCACGACGTAGCAGTGCCTAGCCGACCATAAGTAAAACATAGCATGGCCCCTGTTCATCACAGTACAACAAAGATGCAAAAGTCTAGCGTAACAAGAGCATGCAAGTAACTTGGTGTAGCGATAAGAAAATTGATGGCAGATCCAAATAGACAAGGTGTCTATATCACACATAACTAAACCCCCTCTTGAAGGTTTCATGGTCCAACAGCTTAAAGGACCTTGGTCCCACAACCGTGGCAATAGTCGCGGTAGTAATGGCCTTGCATATAACCACAACAAGACCCTTGCATAATAGAGATGATCGAAGGAAAGTAAGACCATGACAACACCAAATCCAAAATGACACAACTACAAAAAACACCAATAGCGAAACAAATAAGACATAAAACCATAGTGGAAGAGGATAGAAGCTGCAAAGAGAAAAGGATGGAAGAGACGTATAAAACTCACTAGGTCAATAGTATGTCCTCCCGCATCGGAACACTTGCCCGTGGCCCATGTCTCAAGGTCTTCTGCACCTCCTCAACTTTCACAAACACCAATTGAGTCTTGGGAGCCATAGTCCTACTAGCCTCGATATGGATTCACGTAGTGATTCCACACTTTGAAATTGCTGAAGTGCTCCGATAAGGATTATGGGCTTCTAGAGCAAAAAAAAATAGCGAAATTACCAAGATCCAATCCCTATTTATGGCAATAATAGAAAAATGGGGAAACTTATTTTCTCTCTCTTCGATTAAGGCAGGGGATAGCAGGCGGCATAGCATGCTCCAAGTCAATTGCTGGCCTTCCCAAAAATAAAAATGATATGATAATATTTCAACTAATAATGGCCACAGTCTGCAGTGACGTCGAACAAAGTAACCATGCTTCTTATGTCAGTAATCATCTGGCATGCCTCGACATAAAGATAGTATAGTCCTTAATAGTTTCGCACCTTCATGCCCACATTAACTGCCCGACATGTCTCATGCTCGCAATGCTATCTCTCTTATCCTTGTTTAGCGCAGCAAGACTTCGCATGGTACAATATAGTAATCCAAAATGACATTTAAACTAGTGATTCGGCATCCATATACGACTTTGCAATTCATATCAACAATGACTGTGTCTTCAACCATCCTAGATCCCTATGCCTGGGTGGTACACCATGACCCTAAGCAAGCAAACCTCCAATCTGTACATCGCCTTATTTAACAAGTTGCATCTCGATGTTGCTTTGCAGATTTACATTCTGCACAATCTCTGGTGACCCTTACCGAGGCTCGCATCTTGTGATGGTAGGTTAAGCAAGAAATGGAAACCCACCATGCCTTGTCCACGCCTCTAATATTGACAGGACCATAGGGCAAGCTCGCAAGACAATTAAACCCAGACGCGATCAACTGGGAGTCGGTTGCAACCGATACTATAACAACTTTAGAAACACCCCTGGATTTTCCCAAACACCTAGTCCATGTCCTAGATTTGGAAGCCGGAGATGTAATGGAGGATCTAATCAGCGAGATCCTCATCACCTTTACAAGGAGGGAGGTAAAGACATTAAGAATTAGTTCTCTACTAGACATAAAAATACATGAGGGCATAGTTAAAACATTGCAAGAACACATGGACATCTTCGCATGGTCCTATGAAGATATTCCAGGTCTAGATCCATGGTTAATTTAGCATAATATCGTCCTAGACCCCCATGTGAAGGCATTCAAGCAAAAGGCACATAAAATCAAGCCAGAAATCGTGCTATCCATGAAGGAGGAGGTCACTAAGCTATATCGGGCAGGTTTCATCCTCGCAATCGACTATTCAGAATGGGTGTCCAATATTGTTATGGTTTCGAAGAAAATAGGAGGGATACGAATGTGTATAGATTTCTGAGATTTAAATAAGGCAACGATCAAAGATAACTTTCCACTACCAAACATCGATCAACTCATTGACACCATGGCTAGACATGCTTTGCTATATTTCATGGATGGTTTCTCTAGATATAATCAAATCCACATCAACCCGAAACACCAGTTGTCAACCACCTTCATGACTCTGTGGGGAACCTTCTCCTATACCATGATGCCCTTTGAACTCAAGAATGCTGGGGCAACATACTAGCGAGCCATGACGTACATTTTTAGTAACCACATCCTAGAAACATTAAATGATTACTTAGATGATATAGTAGTTAAGTCTAAGGAGGCAGCACATCAGACCGCGTGACCTGGAGTCAGTCCTCATGTGCTGTCAAAGGCACAACTTGCATCTCAATCCTAAGAAATGCATCTTCGGAGTAAAGATTGGGTGCATGTTAGGGTTTGTAGTATTAGAGGCTAGAATACGGGTGGACCCAGAAAAAGTCAAAGCTATCGTCAACCTAGCACCCCCTACAAACCTAAAGGAGTTATGTGGTCTGCAAGGCAGAGTGCAATTCATTCAAAGATTCATAGCAAGACTTATCGATAAGTTACACCCCATGCAACATCTTATGAAAAAAGGGGTTGACTTCAAGTGGACAGTCCAATGCTAACAAGCCTTCGACAACCTAAAAAAGGAACTCTCCCACCTACCAAAATTGTACCCACCGTATAGGAACAAGCCTTTCTTCATATACCTCACCACCTCCAACACATCCATAGCAGCACTGCTATGTTAGAAGCGGGACGATGACTCTGAGATACTAGTGTATTACCTAAGTCACGCATTAGTATCATACAAAAGAAAATACAACGAGGTAGAAAGGAATTGCCTAGCCTTAGTGTTTGCGCTAAAAAGGTGGTGGCACTACCTATTCTGTAGCATAACCAACATCATTTTCAAAAGCAATGTACTCCGAGCTATTACCAAAAACCTATACGAAAGTAGCAGGATAGCCTGATGGAAGGCCATAACTGCAAAATTTGATCTACGCTATGTGAGCCAATCATCAACAAAATGCCAAGCTGAAACACCACAAATTTCGAGCTTAGTACTTCTCCAAGAAGAATCAAGCTGAGTCGTGATGCCCCCCAGCATGACTGAAGCTTGAAAATCTCACGAACAACTTCAAACAGAGTCGAACTAAGCAAGAAATGGTTTCCTGGGAGCCACAAAAGACTATGGTGACATATGGAATCAAACCTACCATTTTTAGATTAAAATACTTGGTTTTACTGAGCATGCATCGTGCATGCCCAGCGTACATGCCCAGCATGCACGCCTAGCATGCAACTCCAAAGATCACCTAGAACAGGCACTCCAGGGCAAGGTTTTTACAAGGCATCAGCTCTCAGATATAGGGCAATTGTTAGGCATCACCATGGGCTCAAGAAAATTTGGATTTGACCTCAAAATCGTGCACTTTTGGGTTCATATGCCGAGCATGTACATCCTTTATTCCTAGCGTATACGCCCGACGTGCACCATCCAGCGTGCAGCACAACATACATCAGTGAAAGACATCAGCAGAGTCATGTCAGATTAAGTCCAAGAATATTAGCAGCACTCTTGTGACATCCAAGCCCAAATCTGAAGGGTGAACTGGATACTTCTTGTTGTAGCAGTAGTTTGTAAAAATGACTTCTTTTGTTTTAATCAAGTCTGTACATTGAGTTCACACATCCAACATGTATACGCTTGCGTACAACAGTACACACTGGCATACAACAGTACACGCTGGCGTACAACATGTTGTACACTTGTAAAATTTCATTTGTCTACACTTGGTCAATGCTCCACATGTCACCTGACCCAGAATTCTAGCACCTGATAGCCAATAATCCTGTCTCAGATCCGAATAGAACACCTACGCCCGTATAAAAACTCCAAATTTTGACCAGATTGGGGTTGGAAAATTAGAGGAAATCTTGGTAGAAATCTAGGCAATCCACACTGAGAATATTCACGACATCCACCCAATACGTTGGACTTGGATCCTGCACGCTGAGCATACAGCCTCTACGCTGTGCCTGTAGTCTGAACTAGCATGCTATCACACCCCTGCATTCACCAGGGCTCTTCATCTGCCTTGTGTTAGATCCACAACTGCGTCTAGACCGATGCATTGTAATTTTTATTATTCAATAGTATTGTTGCATTTTTAGCCAAGATTTACATTATGTATAACCTAGCATATGCAACTGCTGTAACCACTGTGATCAACCCCTTCACACTCACAATAGTGCCTATGCACTGTACGCCAAGCATTCTGTCCATACTTTCATACATAACCACATTTTCTTCTACATACACTTCTTACATTTAAAAATTTCTACCATGAATACCTCCAATACCAACGCTTCGACTAAGTCCATTCTAGATACCGTGGGCCCCACGACAATGCTGATGCCCATTATACAACCCATTGGGGTCCACGGTAAGGTTAACCCCCAGGGAGGGCCCTGTCGATCTCTTAGACTACAAGGGAAGAGCCCCTCATTCAACATTATCAGATAGGAACAATATAATTTCATATGCGTAAAAATTCAAGTCGGCCTAGTAGTGGACCAAACTAAAATGGAGGTCAAAAGATAATACAAACTATTTCATAGGGGAGGACATGAGTTCATCCCTTTCCCATAAGATATCATCCCTCTCCCCGAGCACTACTCTAAACTTATCTCACAGCTCCTCCCGGTCAGGAATCAGTCTTTAGACCAATCTATGGAAAATCCTCAATTGGAAGAGGAGGATGACTTTGTCGCTTAGTTCGAACACGAAGATTCATACCACACCCTCAACCCACAAACTTACGTGAACCGGTTGTTTCATCCATTCATAGGGGAAACTACATCTCTCCAGTCACTCAGAACCACTCAAGAACTTGTGCCTCAACAAGAATCTTCTACTCTCATTCCCACTCTCCCCACAACTGATAACCAATTCAACATACCCATCGCTACTGTCCCTCCAGTCACCACGTTACCCCCCCTCTTGCAAATACAACGCCAACAACAACCCCCTCAAAATAATATAGGAGTGACCTTCCCACCCCGAGTGATCGGGATGCCATATGTGATACCATCTTCTACATACGTACACTATATACCATGGATCCAAACTCAAGGAGCTCCCTTCACCACTTCAACTAAAGATGTTCAGGGTGTTCCTTCACAAAACGTGACCAGACAATGGGCTGGGACTGGTACACAAGCACATAAATCCCATAACTATAACATACAACCTCCTACACTTCCTCCCATGAATATCCCTCAAGTACAGCAACAATAACAAAAAAAACCCTTTCCTTACAGTATGCCACCCTTAGCAGCACCTACCATGAATATTCTACAAGCACAAGCCCCAATCACTCAACTCTCCTCTTTTCTGCCTATTATCCAACAATCTAACTTGTATACTACACCACATAATCAATTTTCCATCTCACCTAGTGCCCAGGACTAGGCTGACACTAAAAAACTCATGCAAGAGCTAACTGACGAGGTCAAGCACCTCAAAACCACCACCGACGAAGAGCTTAAAATAGTGGATTTCTATCAAGATGACCATATCAGCTCTTCAGTTCCACCTCTAATGTTACCTAAGGGTGTTTCCTTACCTATGTTGACTAAATACAATGGGGAGACAGATCCCAATGCCCATCTCATAACATTTAGATTAGAATGCACGTTACTTCAGGCATGGCCACATGCCATCTTGCGCGTGTTCCCCATGTCCCTCATAGGGAGGGTGCTTGACTGGTATTAGGCTTTGCCCTGAAACTCCATATCTTCCTTGGGAGATTTACTACACCAATTTGTCACCAAGTTCAAGTATAACTTGAAGCCTGAAGCAACACTTGATAGCCTGATACAAGTCAAGCAAGCACCACTGGAACTTGTTCAAAAATTTATTCAACAGTGGAGTGCTGCCCTCAATGAACTACATGAACCGATCCTGGAGACTTATCTCCTAACTATTTTAAAAGGGACCATTAACGATTTTGTGAAGTCCAAGCTATACTATCTTAATGCACACATGCTTAGTCAAGCATTTGTACATATAAAGAACATAGAAGAGGTAGCCCAAAATAGCCATGACCCCACCTATTCAACCTTCAAAAACCAAAACAATAAGAAAGACAAAGAAAAGGCTAAAGAAACTATAGCAGTAGTAGTGAAAACATGACAAATGAGCACTACTAACTATGCTAGACCTCCTCCTGCTACTGCACCCGAACCATCCACATCACAAAATCCTACACCAGGTTGTGCGAGAAACTTCGAGAGGAGAGACCCCTCTCAATACACACCGTTTCCTATGAAACCCTCGTAATTATTTGACCAACTCTTGAAGGCCAGGCTAATGAAACATAAACAATTTTCCCCAGCAACAATCCAAAGGCATGATCAATTCTGTCAGTTGGTCGAGAACCCAAGCTTGGCGACACCTGACAAGCCTCTAGTTCCAAGAGGGTTTAGAATAGACCACCTTTGCGACTATCATCAATGCAATGGGCATGGAACTAATTATTGCTTCACCCTGAAACAAGATATCCAACGGATGATCGACAGAGGTGAGATTACTTTCGATGAAGCCAACCCGGTCAAGCCACAAAACCAGGCTATGGGCATATATAAGGACCTCCTAAATACTAAGGAGGCTCCATACGTACGTAACACCATCTACCTAGATAGCGAACAAGAAATACCTAAAATTAATACCATTTACTCAGATAATGAATAGCAAATACGTACAAGACCCTTTGTAGTTCATATTCCTCCTACTGCACAAACACCCACACCTCAATCATCACACTCTCCATGTAATCCGTCCATCCTGGAAAGACCTTATGTTATCCGGATACCCTCCACGGTGGCAGCCTCTACCTTACCACCAAAGCCATACATAGTGTGCATACCTCCCACTGCTATAAACATGAAACCTCCTACCCGACCCGCACCCTATGTAGTCCAAGTGCCATCTTCTGTCACAACTACGGAGGAACAACCATCCACTAGACCAACTCTGTATGTTGTCATCCTGATAACCACAAACCTTTCGCCCTTCAAACACAAAATAAACAGACCCCATATGTTGTTAGGGTGCCTAGGTAGCCTAATATTCAACCGCTGTCAGCCGTCCAATCGCAACCTCAGCCTACTCCATACGCCATACGGGTTCCAAAGCAACTGGACATTCAAAAACCAAATGTTCCTCAATGTCACACGTGGGAATGCCTAGTAGACAAGCTCACATGAGAATGATTAGAGAAAGAACATCAATAGCTTACCTTGGGACCCCCTAAGCCTACTCCATTGAGTGTAATACCCATAGCGTCACCTGCTAATGAACCAAACACTAAGGAGGAACCATCGGGAATGAATGATACATCCAAATCAATAGTTATAGAAGAAAAAGCCAAACTAGCTACACATGAGATAAAATTGCTGGGCCCGATGGACCAAGTAACCATTAACAAACATACTCCTAACAGTAAAGATCTAGTAACAGCTCTAACACAGGTCACATAGGCACTTAAACAGAAAAATACCTCATTAAGCCTAAATGACCTGATATTAACTTCTTAAGCTCATTGTGAAGTGCTGGTACGCATGTTAACATCAGTCCCAGTAAGCGAGGACTTACCTTCAAATGAACCTTCAATTCATGTGGTAATGTATTCGCCTCAAGGATCGACTTCTAAATCACTATGCTTCCACAGTGACAACATCAATACTAATCAAAGAACCAGAGACGTCACCCACACACCTATGTTCATAACAATACAAGTAGATCAATTCAAAATACATCGGGTGCATGTAGATGACGGAGCCGCCACAAACGTAATACCCTACCCCGTCATCAAACAATTAGGGCTCATGCAACTAATTAAACCAACTTCCACCACATGCTTAAAATCGTTTAGTGGATCCCGCGTAGTGGTAAAAGGTACTATAACTTTGGACTTTATAGCAGGGGATCGATTCCCCACATCAGCTAACTTCATTGTCATCGATGAAATGCCAGGATTCAATTTAATATTAGGAAGACCCTAGCTAGCCCAACTCAAAGCAGTCTCTTCCCCTATACACCAAGAGATCCACCTGCCTTACGAAGGTGGTGAAGTCATCATACACAGGGAGGCTACTACACCCACCATTTCATTGCATACAGATACAGACCAAGGCTCGGAGGTTAAGTTTGAAGAGCCTAAACAGGATGACACAAACAAAAAACAAAGTTGCATACAACCAGTAAACAATGATCCATTAGATGTAAATGAAAATTTACCCAACATAGAAACACCTAGACCTGAAACTATACCTACATCGTCTAACCTAGAAACCACGATAGACATCGAAACTACAGAACATATGGAAACACTAGAAGACACTAACATAGAACATATCCCATCAGATGTCCCTTGGGATGAATTACCGTTCAATGTAATTAGCAAAGGGGACACTGAGTACAGAATCACACCTATTAGTATCACTCCTAACATTAAATTTAGAAAAATCAAAAAATTACTAAACCGTTAAACTACATGCTTCATCAGAAATGACGTTAAACTACCACATGTCCGCAATGACAGAGATGGCCGGTTCATCAAGGAGTCCACCGCTATCATTTGAAACTTCTCTTGTTTACATGGGGCCTGAAATGGCCTTAAACTAGTGCATCAGGATTACAGTCCATCACGAATTTAAACTGGCACAAGCGTATCCATCGCCTGAAATGGCATTAAACTAGAGCATTTTTGTATATTCCTTTTCATGCAATTCAAGTTTACAGTTCAAAATTATGCTTACCCTGTTGCATTGTTATGTTATCGGCCATAGTGTTTCGTCATATTCCCCTACTTCTGTTCCTACTTCGTGCATTACACTTAAACAGCAAAATGGAAAAAAACATTGCCATATTCCTGCATCGTGTTTACATTCAAACCCAAAATATTTTCATTTTTTAAACTTGCCCTTCCCAGTATTCGAATAAACTTAAAATTCAAACAAAAAAATGAATAAATAGAAAACTCAATTAAAAATATATATATATAGAACGTAGTATAAATATATCAACATTAAATTACAGCTTAGTGCAGTATCTTCACATGATACATAGATCACATACATAATCATTCTGAACAAAAAATATATTCACGTACAAATAGACAATTACAACGGTCAACAGATTCCATCCATAAATTCATATACAACCGAAACAAAACATTCCACTTGAGGCTTGCATAAAACGAGAGTGATCATAAAGCCCAAATTGAAAGCTAAGTGTCAGGATCATAAGGAGTGTCCCCTTCAGAATCCCCAGCCCCATGCATCCTTGCTCCACTGGGGCCACCATCTTGACCATTGCCAGCACCCTGACTCTACAAAAAGGTAAAAGAAAATGATTAGTACAAAAAGAAAAGAGAAGAATTCCAAAAGTTAATAAACAAAATTCATGATTTTAAGTTACTTATTGAAGAGGATCCTCCTAGACCGAACTCCAACTGATGAAGGATTTCTTCTTCAGAAAAACTTACCCAGTCAGTCCCATCAAGGCCTAGATCAATGTTGGCCAAAGCCTTCCCTTTGTTCACCACAGACCAAGTAGGACATTTCAGAGGAAACTTCCCCACAGAAACCTCCAAAGAGGTTGTGGTGATTACCCTCTTGGGTGATTCCATCTCCACCATGATATGCTTGGGAAATGCATCAAATGAGGAGCGCAGGCCTAAACCCTCAACAACCATCTCGAGCTGACGCTTCTCTATAGATACCTCTTTTAATGACTTTTTATAATGGTACTTATGGGTCTTCTTATCTTAACCCCATTTTCGTACCTTAGAAGTGAAAGCCTTCCAATCTTGGCATTTGAGGTTCAGTAAATCTATTTATGCTTTACGCTCCGCTAACTCCTGAGTCAATGATACTTGACAATTTAAACAATTCCAATATCTATCATAATTAATTTCGGAAGTTTGCCAAGAGCGATCACCTATTAACCTTGCCGAGGCAAACTCATAGCATGATTTGAGATCATCCCACTCTGCTGACAGCTTGGAAATATCTTTTTCTCCCACCTAAATTTGCACCCATAGCCTCTCAATGGAATGCCTACACATCCAAAGAGACTTGGCATTCTGCACAACGCACTCTGCCACTTCATCATAAATTTGTCAGGGCACTTGCTCAATCTCTGGGGGCAATGCAGGTAAACTATCAATACCAGTGGCCTTAGATGAATCCCATTTTAGTTTGGCCCCTGTTCATATGAGGAGAAAATACATTAGATGTTGGAAAGTGATACCAAAACAAAAAAAACCCAAGGATATAAAAAACTTAAGTTATATGTACCTATTCCAGGGTGAGCTCACTCGATGCAATCAACCACCTCATCAACGACACCAGTTATAAAATCCATTTTACTTGGCATTTCAATCCAAGTAAATGGTTCATGTATAGGAGATGGGTTAACTTTGGTGGTTGTTTTTGTGGAAGCCTTCATCATAGGGACCTCTAAACGGATGTCAGGAAGCATCCTGGTCTTAACATTTTTTCCTGGTAGTAGTAAAAGCATGAAATTAGAATTTAGAATAATGGATGACACAATCCAAAAGGCAAATAACATAATAAGGAGAAACAAACCAGAATATTTGTCCTCTTCTGGATTTAGAGGATCACCAAGGTCTAGTCTTCCTCTGAAGAAACCATCAAACATCTCATCGACTTCTTCCTATTCGTTGATGTTACCCTTTTCTGTTGCATCTCCCTCCCCATCTTTCAGTCTTCCTGTCTCATCTCTGCCTATTTTTTCCTCCACATTTAAGTTCATCGATACCTCTTCCTCCTCAATGATTGGTGATAATCTCCCTTTTCTAACTTCAGAAGTCAACTCTAATAATATTCATAGGTTCAGTATCCGTTTTATATAAACAGCCAAAAGATAAAGTAAAAATTAGTGAATCAATAAAATAAGGAAAAATCAGTGAATCAAGCTTACCTCATACAAGCATATTAAACCATATACATTTCACCCTTGGTTCATCCGTAGTTAGAGAAACCTCTTTGGGATTTTCACGCTTCTAAATTTTCGATTTGGCTTTCCCGATCATTTCCTGGATAACCCGATCGGCTCTTCTAGCAATGTAGGGTACATTATCTGGTTCCAACCCTACACTGTCATGCATGTGAATTCATTGACCAGATGACCCCTCCATCATGACAAAAATTGACTCGTCGATCCCTTCAGGAGCATCCTGAGATTCGACCACCTTCAATAAGTGACGAATCCATGAGCGAGATTGTTGGTGGCAATCCCTTAATATGTACTTGTTATTCACACGAACAACCAGAAACTCAGCCAGCCGACGCAAGTAACCAGCAAAGAATGTGAAGGTGAAATGGGATTGCACCTCAATCTTTGACCGGAACCTTACTATCTCCTCGTGGAAACCCAAAAGCAAAAAATGGGCCTAATTATAACGTACCCCAGTCTCTAGAATAGTGTGCATGATATGCACAGGTTCTACCCCAAGATTTTTCACTTGGGACAGAGACTTGGGAAACACCTGCCCCCTGAACAAGGCATATAACTCATTAACTTCTGCCACTTTTGACTTCTCCTGCATAGGAAACCCCTTAGAACCCTTCAGGACACCCAACTAGTTCTCCAATTCATGAACCACATGGATTTCCTCTACACCCTATCCAAAATCACTTTAGTTCCAGCTGCAGGTACACCAAAGAAGTTCAAAAAGAACTCCTCCGACAGATGGAAAACCACTTTGACACCCTTTATGCAAGTGCTATAGTAAGTGACAGACTCGTTGAAAGAATCAACAATTCCAATCATCTCCGTCATAGAAACATCAGGGCTTAGGTCAGTAAACAAATCCATGAGGCCCGCATCATTCAAACGACTGATGATATGTGGCGGTGCCTTTGTACATAACCATCGTTGTGCATCACTGACTTCCCCAAATTTCATGGATAGAGTGCTCTCAGTCTGCCTGGTTGTGATAGTGGCTCCACTAGATGGGACGTCCAATGTATGCACAAGACAACCCCAGGGAGTCAACATAACCAATGATTTAGCAAAACAAGCAAACTGAGGTGTCGAAAATACCATTACTTATCATCAGTCGATGTATTCAAATTGCTAGGAGCCAAATCAGCATCACGTGGAAAAGCTGGCCCATTATGAGACCAATCCCCATGTAACCACACCCTAGCCTCGCATTGTGCAAGTGCCCTCAAATACCATTTGTGGAAATGAACAATGTCACCCTTAGTCTGGGCCAACATGGCACCACGAAGAGTGGGGCCTTCCATGAAAACCTCTAGGATGTTACAAGCCAAGGCAAGTCCATCATCAGCGATGCACACTCCTTCTTTGTCGAATTGAGGCCTACAAAGAGATGGCGATCAAAATATAAACCACTACTAAATACCAAGGAAAAAAATGGTAAATTAAAAAACCTTACCTTCCTACTCGGTACACCATTTCAGGAGGGTTCTGGAACAAGGTATGCATGCGAGCAGCTAGGAATAGGGTGTTATTGATGTGGTAAGACCCACGGGACAATAAGCCCCACACACGTGATAAAGGGCGACAAGATCAAGGTCCTCCAGAGGGACCGTCCTCAATTGTAAGAGGTCCCTCATCGATATCTACCACAAAAGCTTCAACGCCATTTGAAGACCTTGGTAACATGGTCTCGAGCACACTCAATGCTAATTGTTCACTTAAATGCAACCATATTACCATGTTGAATTTGTCTAAGATGAAGGCGAGGAATTCGTAGGCCCCTTCTCTGAACCATACCCCATTGCGATCAATTGTCATATCAGGAATTGGCTCATCAGAATCAATTGGACCAAACCATGTTAGAAATACAACAAGCTCAACCACCAAGAGGAAAGGTTTGGTATCCCTACATGTATTCAGGAAAGAGAGTAAAGAAGCCATGTAAAAATAAAGTTTTATACTAGGGGGGCCAACACTTAGAAAAAAAATTCCAGCATAAAACTCACCATACATGCTGCATGCAGGAAAAATCAGTGTACACGCTGCATCCTGGAAAACTCAGTGTACACGCTGCACACTGGAAAACTCAGCATACACGCTTCACATTGAAAAACTCAGTGTACACGCTTCACGCTGGAAAATGCAGTGTGCAGACCCTACATGCTGCATGTTGGAGCATGGCCACACTCACCACACATGCTGAGTACAGAAACACTACACTATGCAAACATCTATGCTACACAATGAGAAAATCGATAGGAACAGTAGACAAAAACAAAAATTTTGACCAAGGGTCAGAGCCTACCTGCACACTGACCCTGACCATGAGGGAATCCTAGGCCTAGGCAGACACTGGAGCATCACTTCGCTCTCTTTGGCAAAGGTGAAGCTAGGATCCTTCCTCCCCTGGCCTTCTACTAGCTTGCCCTTGTTCATCGTGGTGTTCACGCTAAGTCCTGTATGCTGGGGTTTTGTCCCTATACACTGCATTTACGTCAAATCTCACATGCTGGGGTTTTGTCCCTACATGTTGTGTTTATGCCGAATCTTGCATGCTGGGGTTTGGTCCCTGCATGATGCGTTTACACCAAATCTCGCACGCTAGGGTTTGAAGCCGCATGCTGGATGCCCTCTGACGACCTGCTGCACCCTAATTTATGTCATCCTGGTCGTCACCACCGTGCCGTACTTGTGCCTGCCTCTTCCTATAGTGCCTGATATTTGCCTTAGCATGTGATGTCCTTAGTATACACTGTGCTCAGTATACGCTACATGCTGCACTTGGTTCACGCTGGTCTCAGGGTCATGCTACATTCATGCTCGAACTTGACTATGGCTACCACGCGGTTCACGCTAACCCCATTTATATATTCTGCGTGAAACATGCTGAGGCCACCTTAAAATTATTTATTTAACTAATTTAAAAATTTTGAAAACTAACCAAAATACAAAGAATGTGTAAATACATAAGCACAAATCAGAAGCAATGATAGTGAACAAAACAAGAACAAAATAATGGTATACTGGGATGAACACTATTCTCTTGCTAAGTAACTCCTGTCACCCACACTAAACATTTTGGCACAGACTCCATAACTGGCAATCTCATACTCGATAACAATTACACATCGTACAATCAACCAGACATTATGAATGAACAATCACTGGCCCAGTAAGGCCTTAAACTACCGCAGTCAACCTGGTAAGGCCTTAAACTGCCGCAGCTAGCCCGGTAAGACCTTAAATGGCCATGCGTCCAGATACAATGATAAATTACCCTCACATTCCTTAGTCCATTTTAGATGCATAAATGCATAAATTACTTACATTCAAAAATAACTAGCCACCTGATCAATGCTACTCGCTGTTTGTTGGTAGGAGCAGATATCATGGACGGCAAGAAATTATTCTTACCATTGTCTATCAATGGACCACATTGAATGATCACCCGAGAAATCAACATGGAGTCTATTGATTTAGGTTCAATGACAAATGACTTCTTTATGGCATCAACTCAACAAATGTTAGACTTTTTCAAAACGATGACCAAGACTCTAGACTTAGAAGTGGATAACATCACCGAAGACCCCTTGGTTGAAGTCCCCATTATCGTGCCAGATGACGAAGTTAAACTCCTAAAACTAAGTACATTGTTAAGCCTGCAACTGGCCAATGACATAGCACAAGTGCTTAAAGATAACATAAAAGCATTCGCTTGGTCCTACACTAACATGCCCGGGTTAGACCCCTGAATAGTCCAGCACAACATTATACTCGACCAAAAATTAAGACTAGTGAAATAAAAGGCACGTAAGGTTAAACCCGAGGTAGCACTGGCAGTCCGTAATGAAATCACCAAACTTTATCAAGTTGGTTTCATTCGGGCTATTGAATATGTTGACTAGGTATCCAACATGGTCATTGTCCCAAAGAAGAATGGAAGCATTCGCCTCTGCATTGACATCCGGCACCTCAACATTGCAACCATAAAAGATGATTTCCCCTTGCTTAGCATTGATCAACTAGTTGATTTGACCACTGGACATGCCTTTTTATCATTTATGGATGATTTTTCAGGATATAACTAGATACAGATTAACCCTGAGCATCAACTTAGGATGACCTTTATGACACCATGGGGTACTTTTTGCTACACAATGATGCCATTCGGTCTCAAGAATGCCAACGCTACATACCAAAGAGCAATGACATTTATCTTTAGTGATTATATCTTCAACTCACTCAACGATTATGTAGATGATATCATGGTTAAATCAAAGATACCAGAAAAACATGTATAAGACCTTGACTTGGTACTAAAATGTTGTTTAAAATACGAGCTAAGACTTAACCCAAAGAAATGTGTCTTTGGAGTCAAGACAGGAAAAATTCTTGGATTCATAGCCTCGGAAGTAGGGATACGAGTAGACCCCAATAAGGTTAAGGCCATAAAAAACTTAAAACCACCCAACAACCTTACCAAACTTCGTGACCTATAAGGTAGATTATAGTTCATCAGACGTTTCATAGAAAAACTAACAAACAAGTTGAAACCTATGAACCATTTACTATGCAAGAACATCCATTTTGAATGGACTTCATAGTGTCAAGAAGCATTTAATAACATTAAAACAGCACTTGATCAACTACTGATGGTTTACCCTCCTCAGAATAACAAACCATTCTATATCTACCTAGCCACCTCGGATTCATCCATCACTTCTATGCTCTTCCAGAAACGAGACGATGGAACTGAAGTCCCTGTTTACTATTTAAGCCATGCATTAGTGGCCCATGAGAAGAAGTACAACAAGGTGGAGAGGTTATGTTTAGCCCTTATCTTCTCCTTGCAGAAATGGCAACATTATCTGTTCTGTAACCAAGTTAATATAATCTACAAGGATAACATGCTCAGAGCCATCACAGGAAACATTTATGAGTCAAGTATAATAGCCCGTTGGAAATCCATGATAGCTGAGTTCGACCTATACTATATAACGCAATCATCAGTTAAAGGTCAAGCCTTAGCAAATCAAATGACTGCATCACCAATGCACAACCAGTCAATGATAGAGCCAAAGTTCCTTGATGAAAATGTGAGTGCAATAGACATAGTACTCGATGACTACGATGCCATTTTGAACTCTGATGAAGCATCCACCTCTCGAGGGGGAAGTGCTATCGTCATCATCACCTATCCCTCCTGCGAGATCCTACCTTTTTCCTATCGCTTCAACTTTCACTGTACTAACAACGTAACAGAATACGAAGGTCTCCTTAGAGGTCTCATGGCGACACTAGCATCAGACATCACATGACTAGTAGTCAGGGGAGACTCACAACTAGTTTTAAATCAAGTCACAGACATTTATACATGCAAAGCGCAACATTTACAACCATACTATGATTTGGCTAAGCACTTACTGAAGCAATTCAAAGATACAGATGTACAACATGTTTCCAGAAATGATAACACCATCGTAGATGCACTTGCCATGTTAGCTCTAAACATATCGCCAAACATGTTTCACATGTTGCCTAGCTCTATAATCAGTTGTGCTAAATCCATAACCATTACTCTCGATGAATTACCGATTGCATTTGTTAGTACAACACATGCAGTAGAATGGTATGATGACATAAAAGAGTATCTTCTACACGGTGAAACACCGCAACACCTAATGAATGCACAAAAAGATGTAGTACGAAAAAGTTCTCGATAGTATGCATTGATAGCAGACACGTTGTGTCATCGATCCTACGAAGGCATATTGTTAACATGCGTTAGTAGCACTGATGGCCAAACCATCGTTAAGCAAGTACATGATGGACTATGCGGAGGACACATAGTGCCTAAAGCAATGGCAATGAAAATAAGACGTTTAGGCTATTATTGGCCACACATGGAGTATGACTGTTTCTCCAAGGTTAAAACGTGCAGTATCTACCAAAAACATAGCAATCTGATACATGTTCCACCAAATGAGTTGCATATGGCACAAATCACTTGGCCTTTCTAGAAGTGAGGGTTAGACATTATCTGGCCGATAACTCCCCCATCTTCCGTGGGACATAGCTTCATCATAATTGCGACAGAGTATTTCACGAAGTGGGTAGAAGCTATTCCTCTTAGGAAAACCACATCTAGACACATATGCAACTTCATTCTAGAAAACATTGTAATCCATTTTAGCATTCCAATGACCATCATCACTAATAACAAGCCACAGTTTAGCAGTACCGAAACTAGAACTTTCTATGAAATTCTAGGGTTAAAACATTCATTTTCGTCCCCATACTACCCTTAGAGCAATGGACAAGCCGAAGCCACAAATAACATCATCATCTCAATACTAAAGAAGATTCTTACATAGAACAAGATAAAATGGCATGAACAGTTAGTATACGCACTATGGGCTTATCGCACTACACATCACACCTCCATAGGTAAAACGCCATATAGTCTTGTTTATGGTTCAGAAGCTGTTTTACCTTTGGAGTTGCTGGTACCATCCTTAAGGATCACGCTCTCCAGACTCCTTGACAAAGATCAAAATAATGACTTACACATTGTTGAATTGGATTTGGTGGAGGAGGAATGCATGCGTGCACTCGATCAGATTGAATGGTACCAAAGGCAACAACGACGATGCCATTGACATGATATCAATAAACACCCGATCAAGGAAGGCAACCTTGTACTCAAAGCCGTTTGGGAACTCCTGGATAAATTCTTAGCCAATTGGGAAGAACCCTACTTGGGCACCAAAGAATTTTACAATGAAACATTTAAATTAACTGATATGAACGATAATGAACTTGCGCATCTGATGAACCACTTG
Source organism: Gnetum montanum (assembly GCA_015680685.1). Classification (NCBI taxonomy): domain Eukaryota; kingdom Viridiplantae; phylum Streptophyta; class Gnetopsida; order Gnetales; family Gnetaceae; genus Gnetum; species Gnetum montanum. Next base: position 227,027 of record MNCI01034558.1, on the reverse strand, counting down.
TACTTGAAACCGTTCTATGTTTAAACATGAACTCAGGTATGTGTTAGTCCTAGAATCATGATGGTAAACTAATACCATAGCTCGTCCTGGCATTATGATAATAAACTAGTACCATACTTCATCCACAATGAGAATAAAATAGCACCCATCTGGTATGACTTTAAACTGCCATAGTTTTGTTCACCAAAGTCCGCTAAGACTATAAACTGGTTTGCCTCTTCACAGTCCACCAAGACTATAAACTAGCAATGTATCATCCACTATGATGATAAACTGGAATTTTCCAATGGGTTATGATGTAAAACTAACCCAAAATAGTGCACTATGACTATAAACTGGTAGCTTCATCTCCAGTCTCCTAATCGGTAGCTGCATTCAAACTTCATCAGAGCTACTGCCTCACTCATCATCAGTGGATCCTAACAACATCGTTGACATTCATATTCCATATCTAAAGTCTCATCTGATGCTTGGTTTTATCAAATGCTATTCAAGTCTAATCTTACTCATCCACTCATGGTTTTCTTATCTTCTTGGCATTGTATTTGTAGGATGACACTCAGAGGTGTTTGTATGAGAATGCACTTCGTCACAAAGGCAAGGTATCACATTGTGCCTAACACACGTAACCAAGTTAATCAAGCCATTCACTAGTACATTTTCCGTTACACTTCCCATATATTCCTCACCATACTCTACTCATTCATACCCCAGACACACCTAGTACATTCCAAAACATTGAGCATACCATGGTGCACTGCAACACCTTTAAGCAGTTGCAACACACAGCATGCAACACACGACATGGCACTTGAGTAATGAGTACAAGATCAAAATAAAGCTCTTTCACAAAAAAAAGACCCTTGGAACTTCCCATATGAGCCCTAGGTAGGAAGGCAATTGTCTTGGAAGCAAGTGCTCAAACCTCAAACACTCAAGTAACATCTCATTATGTGGCTCTGGCTCTCCACCAACATGTGCACTTTAATATCAAATAGAGGCCTTGTTCCTCCAAAGAACGTAATACATCAGCATCGTGTTTTTGGTTATGCCAACAAGTCCTCTTAAATAAGATTCTTATTCCACCAAAGGACGTACACCTCATGTCTTGGTCCCGAGTCTACTAGACAATGGCTGTTGATAAGGATCAACATGACTCGACACACACCAAAGCATCCCCTTCCCTATGCACAATTCCTAAATCAGTTTCCAATCTCCATAATTTTCATCACCCTATCCAGCTATAAATTTCATTTCTTTAATTCCATGTACTATTGAACATGGTGCCATGACACCAGGCCAAGTGTCGAAGGACAATGTTTCTACCAAGTCGCTTGTGGTGTTTTGTACTTCTTTGTCGACACTTCTCGGGTTGATTCCTCCAAGTGTTACAAAGAGGGGCCAATGAAACACCACAAATTTTGAGCTTAGTACTTCTCCGAGAAGAATCAATCTAAGTCATGATGCCCCCCAGCATGACTGAAGCTTGAAAACCTTGTGGACAGCTTCAAACGGAGTCAAACCGAGCAAGAAATGGTTCCCCAGGACCCACAGAAGACTACGATGACATTTGGAATCAAACCTGCCATTTTTAGCTTAAAATACTTGGTTTTACTGAGCATGCAGCATGCACACCCAGCGTGCATGCCTAGCATGCAACTCCAAAGATCACCCAGAATAGGCACTCTAGGGCAAGGTTTTCACAAGGCATCGGCTCTCAAAGACAGGGCAATTGTTAGGCGTCACCATGGGCTCAAGGAAATTGGGATTTCACCTCAAAATCATGCACTTTGGGGTTCATATGCCAAGCATGTACATCCTATACGCCCAATGTATACGCTCAGCGTGTACGCCCGACGTGCACCATCCAACGTGCAGCACAACGTACATTAGTGAAAGACATCAGTAGAACCATGTCAGATCAAGTCCAAGAATATCAGTAGCACTCTCGTGACATTTGAGCCCAAATTTGAAGGGTGAACTGGATACTTCTTTTTGTAGCAGTAGTTTGTAGAAATGACTTCTTTTTTTTAGTCAAGTCTCTACATCGAGTTCACACATCCAACGTGTATACACTGGCGTACAGCAGTACACGCTGGCATGCAGCACACTGTACACTTGTAAAATTTCATTTGTCTGCATCTGGTCAATGCTCCACATGTCACCCAACCTAGAATTCCAGCACCCCATAGCCAATAATCCCATCTCAGATCTGAATAGAATGCCCACGTCTGTATAAAAACTCCAAATTTTGACCAAATCGGGGTTGGAAAATTAGAGGAAATCTTGCCAGGAATCTGGGCAATCCACACTAAGAATATTCATGTCATCCATCCTATACATTGAAATTAGACCTTGCACGCTAAGCATACAACCTCTACGCTATGCCTGCAATCTGAACTAGCACTCTATCACACCCCTGCATTCACCGGGGCTCTTCGTCCACATTGTGTCAGATCCACAACTACATCTAGACTGGTGCATTGTAATTTTTATTATCTAATAGTATTGTTGCATTTTCATCCAATATTTTCCATATTTTTCATTCACATTTATTTTATCTCTCATTTACATTCATATGCGCTGATTTACATTTTTCATACCATTTATGTATAACCCGGCATATCGCGCGTTGGCATATGCTCGGGGAAATCCTTGTCTGACCCACGTGCGGACTACCCAAGGTACTCTACCTTCGTCAGTTCCAACTCATCCACAAGTGAAGGTAGGATGTTAAATATCTATCTGTAAATCTCTCAGAGTATATTTCATTCCAGCCACCGATGATTTTAGACAGTACATAAGCCATAGCAACCTAACTCACGGCCTCGCCAGTCAATGACAAGGCGGTCATCGACCCCAAGTTCCTGAACGAATACATAAGAAATGTCGCTATTGTCCCACCACACTTCAAGGAAACCTTACACTTCAATGACGCCTCAACCACGCAAGGAGGTAGCGCCACTACCATGATCACATTCCTCTCTGGGGAAATGTACTCATCTACTTATCACTTTGCATTCGCATGCACTAACAACATGGCGAAATATGAGGGGCTACTCAGAGGCTTCTTAACTACCTGTGCAATGCATGTGCAACACCTGGCGATCCGGGGAGATTCAAAACTAGTTGTGAATCAAATTACCAGAGCTTATACCTACAAGGCTATGCATCTGCAATCCTACTGCGACCTAGCAAAGGCCTTATTAAAACAATTCGCAACCACTGATGTGCAACATGTGCCATGCAGGGAGAACGTCATAGCAGATGCCTTAGCTACCCTCGCATTAAACATCCCATCACATTCCTTGGCAAACCTACCCATTCTGATCATAGAATGTGTAGAACCTATCATTCGAATAGAACACGTGGCGTCTATCGACACTGCGGACACCCTGGAATGGTATGATAACATTAAAGCATACTTGCAGCATGGCGAACTCCTAGGTAGATTGACATCAGGCCAGAGAGATGCAATCCGCAAACGTGCTCGACAATATGTGCTCATAGGAAGTGACTGTACTGACCTAAATCGTCGGTGTAAGGCTGGAAGGGAAACAAACACTGAGAGATCGTTGGGTAGCCATAGCTAACCTTGCCTTCACTTGAGAGCAAGCTAGAAAAGTAAATGAAGGTAGAGTGCCTTGGATGGTTTGCACGCAAATCAACCAAGGACTTGCCCAAGCGTAAGCTATGGCTAGCACTAGGGTTATCGTAAATGGTATGTAAACAGAATGCAAACGACAATACAAAATGTAAATAAAATGTACTAAATTATGAATGAAGCATAAACAAAGTTATATTTGTAAAGCATAAATAGAACTAAAAAATGTAAATGGGAGGCAATAATGAAACTGTATTATATTGTTTTAAAAAAATGTGCACCGGTCAAAGCGTAGTTGCACAAGTGTGGATGGCAAGTCAAATGCCTAGCCCCGAAATGATATGACACGATGATGCAATGATAAAATGGGATGAGCGTGAGAAGAACTTGGAAGCCAACAATCGGATGTGCCGAGTGCCGAAGAATTGTAAGTTCTATCCTCCTTCAAAATTGCCAATCTCTCCAATCTTTGCCTCTTCCAATCCTTTTCTTCTTCTTGTTCTTCTCTCTTGCTACTTTTTCTTTGCTTCTCTTTCCTCCCTCAGTTTGTGTGAATTGATAGGGTATTTATAAGGTTGGGCTTGGGTTTGGCTAGGGTTTTCTTTGACTAGGTTCAATGTATTTTACAATTTGTGGGTCATTCAAGCCCATAAAAAAATACAAATTAGAAATACAAGCCCTCAAACGAAAAAAAAATTAAAAAGATTAGCTTCAACTTTGGCCCGCTTGGAAAAATTATATTTCTTTTTTTTTTTGCTAAATATTTGGCTTGATTTTGCATGGGATTTCATATCCCTTTTCCATTTTATATATTTCTTGAAAAAGAAAATCAAGAAGGATTAACACCGCCTTGCTTGTCTAGCACCCAGCATGACCTGGAATGTGACCTGGCATGTGACCTCCAAAACATGCAATTTTGGGCTGAAATATGGAATTTTTAAAGGCTGGGACCCATAGTTATCAATAGTGGACCTTGAGGATGACTCACCCTTAAAATCAAGTCATTTTGGCTTAGTTTTGGGGCTCTAAAAATTGGTGACGTTGATCCTTACGCTATGCAATGTCTAAAAAAGTAACCAAAGTGTACTTAGCTAAAACCAAACATTTTGAACCAGAAACTTTTGATTCTGGATGCTGGAAGTTGGTGCATTCGCTTGTGGGCCCTGGGGGAACCTTGCCTGTTGAATCATGGACCATCGGGGGTTGTTTTGAAGGCCTCCAAGTTTGGTCACGCTATACTCATGTTGGGCAGCAACATGACTTAGCTTGATTCTTTTCTAAAATTTCTAGGCCAAAATTAGTGGTGTTTCAGTGATGTCCTATGCCGGTGGTCCTATGATGGGATATTGTTGGCATGCGTGGGTGGTGAGCAGGTGCAGAGGGTAGTTAATGAGATTCATGAAGGGCTGTGTAGTGGGCACATTGCACCTAGGGCTATGGTAGCAAAGATCAGATGCCTAGGGTATTATTGGCTCTACATGGAGCACGACTGCTTATCTAAAGTCAAGACATGTGTCACATCTTAGAGATATGGAAATCTTATACACATAGCACCTACAGACCTACATCCTACACAAATTACGTGGCCTTTCCAACAATGGGGACTAGACCTCATAGGGCCCATCACGCCTAAGTCTTCCATGGGGCATAGCTTCATTATCACTGCCACAGAGTATTTCACTAAATGGTTGGAAGCTATTCCTCTAAGAAAAATGACATCCCTGGAAATCTGCCACTTCATCCTTGATAACATCGTGACTAGGTTTGAGCTTTCGATGACCATTGTGACCGACAACGGACCACAGTTTAGTAGTAAGGAAACCTAGACCTTATGCAATAACATGGGCATTAAACAATCATTTTCTTCCCCCTACTACCCATAGGTGAACAGATATTTAGAGGCTACAAATAAGTCCATCATCAACTTACTGAAGTGGATGCTTAGCGACAGCAAGAGGTGGTGGCACGAGCAAATACTCTATGTCCTTTGGGCCTATCGAATGACTTGCAGAACTACAATAAGTAAGACCCCTTATAGTCTTGTTTATGGATCTGAAGCTGTGTTGCCTCTTGAGTTATAGGTACCCTCACTCCGGATGATCCTGTCCAACGTTGTGAGCAAAGCCCAGAACAATGAATCACGAGCCATTAACCTCGACTCAGTGGAAGAGGAATGCGTGCGAACACTAAGACGGATCGAGCACTATCAAGACAAGCAGTAGCAAAAGCACCATGGAGACCAGCATCGACAACGAGTATAGAATGGAGATCTTATCCTCAAGGCCATTCGTGAACACACAAGTAAATTCTCAGCCAACTGGAAAGGGCCTTACGTGGTCGTTAAAGCCTTCAGGAATGGAGCTTTCAAACTGGCAGACTAGATGGCAACGAGTTCACCAACCCAGTGAACCACATGTACCTCAAGCCATAATATGTCTAAGGTGCAATGGTAGTGCACACCACCATCTGCTACGATGATAAACTGGCAGCCGTGCCGATCAGTGTCCATAATGATGATAAACTGGCAGCATCAAACAGCGTCGGCTATGATGGTAAACTGGTAGCAACGGTTCGCCACGACTTAAAACTGGCATTGTTAGTCCACTATGACTATAAAATGGCATCGCGCATCTGCCATGATGTAAAAATAATGTGTACAGTCTGTTGGGGCCTCAAACTAGCACAGCGGTCCACTAGGACCCTAAACCAGTATCCGGTCTACCAAGACCTAAAACTGGGATCATGTTGCATCCTCATCAGGCATCATCACCAAATATACGACAAACGAAAGGGCATGATACTAACATGTGGGTGGGACATCGTTGCCCCAGGATGCAGTTCTCGACAAAAGAAAGACGCGGTCTGGGACATGTGCATCACCATCTCCGGTGTCATGCTGACCCTTTGAAGACATTGTATGATGTCACACGGGCCCTCCGAACCTATCGTCACTACGGCCCACCACCCTGATGATAGCTCCCAAGCCTGTTCTCACTTCTGAGGTGCTAACAGTATTGTGGCCTAGCCACAATATTGTTGCACTTCTGTTCCCCACTAGGATTGCAACTCGCGCAATGTTCGGCAATGTGGCAGCTGATCCCATAGCTGAACTCAGTGCACATGTCTTTGGTGGGGATCTCAGTGTATCTATGCCCCCGGTGCCCTAGTGGATAGCTCCCTCTATAGGCAATGCTACCAAGAGCATTGCTGGCCTCCTTGCTTTGGGCATCTCACACCAGCAAGGGTGCCCAAGGGTGACAACAATACCAGCAACCAGCAAAGCATCGTCCTTGCAGGAACATCCCCCTCTAGCAGCAAAGGCTACAACGTCGCAAAGTGAGTGCCTCAACAAGCATGGCTATTTGAGAGTGTGAATTCTAGCATGCGCGTAACATAGCTCACCGTGCGGAAGGCTCCGATAGGTAGGTCACTCTTAGTGGATGTAATATAGCTCATCCTATGGATGGGATACCTGCCTATAGGAGGTTAAAGAATAGCACCAGTCAGAGATGAAAATGCAAATGAGCCCCTCAAAGCATTCTGATGAGGGACTCAGCTAAACATCATCTCTGCTCTCTGTCTTAACCTCCGTAGCACCAACACAGCACCTTCGAGCACAACCAAGTGACGTCCCAGTACTCATTGAATGACGGCCTGAACTTTTCACTTGCTGTGGTGTTTCGTATTCTTTGCCAATGTCCATTGGGCCTATTCTCTAGAAGTGGACAAAGAGGGGCTAATGAAACACCCTAAGAGAAAATGCGGGATCATGCTAGCTTCACCAAGGTCTTGCAATTCACACAAGCACCACGGTAGTCCATTGAGAAAGAACATTCTGAGTCCAGGATGGCTAGTTCGTTAAATTTTCTACTTTAGGCATGGGCGAGTTTCGTATCAACTTGCTTGCACATCAAAGTAGTCTGAACAGCTAGCAGCCTACTCAGAAATGGTGTCCAGAATCAGCGACAGTCGCCTAGGTGCACGGAAGAAGCAGTTCAGCAAGTTTTCTAAGTCCCAAAGCATGCTACACTACGATGTGTAGCATAGCAAGCCTCAGGAAACAATGGCGGAATAGGATGTTACACTACACACTATCACATGGCGTAACACAACAACAACTTCACTGTCTGCTCCCCTTGCCCAACTTCAAGTTCTGCAGTGACCTCTCCTTTTATAAGGAAGCAATGGACCATGTCTACTACTATGCTAAGCTGAGCTACATGGCGCAACAAGGCATAGCAATCCTAAAAAAAGGGGCATAAGGTAGTTCGAAAGGTGAAATCAGCAAAGTGTGCAAAACTTGCATCTGAGGGGAATGGTTTGTAGATCAGCGAAGCTGCCGCAATCAATTCCAGTCACTACGCTATGCTTCACTACGTAGTGTAGCATCGCGTAACAAATACGTGACATATAGCGAGACACGCGGCAAGAGGCTACGTCATGCCAAGCAAGTCATGTCATAAAATATAGTGCGGCATGAAAGTGGTTGTGCAACATCAATGCACTCCACCTTAATTGAGCCATTGGCACATGCCTCTAGGGGCTGGCGGCGCAGTCATGACATAGTAGGATTGCAGTTACTGATTGCATCACAATAGTCTGGCAAGCCCAAAGGTTACAATGGTAGAGCCAGTGAGGAGGTGGAGGTCTGCAACACGTAATATTAAAATAGTTACCTCTGCCCACCTTCTACCCTATAAATAGCCCATAAATTAGCATGCAAAGAAATCGGTCCGAAAAAAAAGGAAATAAGAAAAAAGACAAAAAGAAAAGCATATGTGATCTGACAAGAAGGAAAAAAAAGGAGTGACCAATCTCTGATAGGAACCTCTCTTGGCTGGCATAAAGCCCGTGGCCTCATTCTACCACCTTGGTAGGATCCCACCCACATTGTATATACATGATGTCTGTGCCTAAGTGCACAGCCATTTCCTATTTCATAGCACTCTTTGGCTATTTTTGAAACCTTCTGCACTCTGTCACGTCATGCAGTGGTCGGACAGATTTGTAGCTCTAAAGTGGTACATGTTCTCAACTATATCTTATGCTATTTCTTATTTACTGTCTGGCTTCCTTGCATTATTTCTATTTTCATTTTTCTCACCTTCGAGCATCATTTCATATTATTTTCGTGCTTATGTCTATTTGTCATTTTTGCATCATCGTTGCATATTTTTAGTCCCCTTTCTTTCACGCTGAATTTACCCATAAGCACCATCCCGCAACTCGTACTGTTTATATTGCAAAAGGCTATATTGATGCCGATGTAAGTTCCTGTCTAATCGACTAGACCGTTCAGGGCACCCCATGTTCGTACACACCCAGCACCACCCTCCCATGAGCACGGGGTTGGAACTATTATGTCTGCCGACTTTGGCGTTATTCCAGCCGTTGACATTTTCGGTCGCTATAAGGAGCTGCAATGAACATCAATGAAGCTCGAGGGGAGTCCACGTGCTCAAATTTAGACTATTTGAACTTGGTTTCAAGGTTCTAGAAGTTGGTCAAGCTATACTCACACTGTACACATGCTGGGAAGCATGACCTTAGCGTGACCTCAGCGTGAGTAGCAAGATTCATGAAATTTTGACTTGAAATCTTGGGTTCTGGATGCTAAAATTTGAAGTAGTCATCCATGGGTCCTGAGGGGGTCTTTCCCATTCAAATTAGGATCTTTTTGACTTAATTTGAAGGCTGTCAGGGTTGGTCATGTTGAGGGCAAGCTAGATTGACAGCATGAGCAAGCTGGCTTGAACAAGTTGAGTGTGGGTTTCATGCATTAGTCAAATTTTTGCCTCCCAAAACTCAAGAGGCTCGAATTGTTTTCATTTCAAAGTGTTGAGCTGAAATTTTTTGGTGTTTCGTGGATGAGGAAGGGGGGCCATTACTCTGGTTTAAGTTACTCTTGATATAGCCTCCCATCGGTAAATGCTCTTCTTCGTGTTTTTTTCTTCACCTTTTGATTAAATGCTTGCTACTCTATGCTACGCTAGGAAACATAGCATAGTGTAGCACCTATTTTAAGCTAACATGATTTAGGCTATAATGCAAATATGGTTTTTGCTACCAAAGGAAGAAGAAGAAGAAGAAGAAGGTGATGAAGAGGTGTCAACCCCCAAGATGGGGGTGGCAAATAAAGATGCCAAGGCCCAAGTCTTAGAGAAAAGGGTCCCAATCAAGAGAGAAGAAGGAGCCCTCATCACCAAGGAAGGGGCTCCTGCCAACAAAGAAAATGGTACTACTAAAGAGGAGGATTGTTTTGGTGATGAGGAGGAGTTTCCTGTAGATGAGGAAGATTCTGGTGCCTTGAAAAGAAAGGCCCCAGCAAATAAAGATGAAACCTGCATCAATTGGGAGGGGACTTCTATTGGAGATCCCTTTGCTAAATGCGGTTCAGCATCGAGGGAGTGGACGAATGCTAAGGATGCTGCCATAGTTTTGAGCTAGAAAGAAGGGGAATTGCAATTAGATGCTGGTGTGTTTGAAAATATATTCGACAATATGTCAATGGGCGATCCCCCTGTTATCACCCCCAAGGATTTATTGGGCTGGAGGCCTTACACTGTCGTTCATGTTACTCATAGCTTTGTTGTAGTCCATCTCAATCATTACTAATGCATTTGGTTGAATGACAGACATCACTGTTAATGCTATAGGACTTCCCCTAATTCACTTGGAACCATGTGCTGAGACCCCCGACAAGCTTACTTTCATGCAGTGGGTCATTGACAACATGCTTGGCCATCTCAGACAGGTTGATCCTAAAGTGGGTAAGTAAAGTTGCTACGCTAGGATTTTTTAGGTTTCTATTCTAGACTTATTGAGTTGCTAACTTTGCTACGCTAGTGTTTACTAATGAACTCTTTATGTGGTTACAGCCTCTTGACCCAAGTGGGACTCGAAATAGGCATTGAAAGTTGATGTGGTGCCTACATTCTTGCCCGAAGTGGCTGAGGTGCCTCGTCGCATATATGACGAGGCTAGCAAATGCACTCTGCACTCAGCATGCTCCTTGTGGGAGTGTAGGTGCATCAATGAAGACCTATTGAAATGGGTCCAGAGGACTGAGAAAGATAAGGCTGAACTGAGGGCTGAGGTGGGAGACCTTTGATCCAGGAACCAGTTCCTCCTGGCTCATGATACCAATGATGGTAGTTGGCACACGACTATCATAGATTATGTTAGATATTGGATAGCCGTGCAACACAAAAATAAGGTTACCTAGGAGATAATAGAACATTAGATGCAAATGGACTTGGTGGCTCAGAAGAACTAGGACTGGAAAGACTACAGTGCCAAAGTTTACAAGTGGGGGAAGTCCCAGAAAAACCATAACCATATGTATAAACTCGAATGTGCCACCTACCGCAAACAATACTAGGATGCTTCAGTGAAGGTGTTTACCTATGAAGCATTCCTAAAAACCATTGGTGCTTCTAAGACTTACAACAAGTTCATGGAGCAAGTGACGATCAGTGAATCCCCTGAACGGGAAATGGATCTTCCCATAGGTGAGACTGCCACTACTTCTTTTTCTCCGGGACCACTTAGATGGATGGTCATTTAAAAGGAGAAAGCTACTATAAACGCTGAACCAAGTGATAGGTATTGGGCATATATCATGAAGGAGGAGGTTTGGCACTGCCTCAGGCTTGGTTTGGATCGCATACCCCTCAAGGCAGACATGGAGCCATCTTAGGTTAGTCACTTTCTGCTATGCGAAGGCTTATGCTCTATTCTAACTTTCATGTGTTTCTCTAGCTGACTACTTCACTTTTTACAATGCAAATTCAAGGTGAAGATGCAGGGCCTATAGAGGATGGAAATGAAGAGGCAAAAGAAGGTAGTTCAAAGGAAGGTGACGTAGAGAAAAAAAATGTGGAAGGAAATGGCATAGGTGAAGATCATGCGGGCGAAGATGATTTATGACAACATGGGTTTTTTGATTTTTGTATTTTTTGCAAAACTATTGCAAACATTATTTGATGGAAAAACCTTTGAATGAAACAAGTGAATTTTGAAAGAAAATTGATCTTATTCTAGCTTATGCATTATCCATGTGATCGGTTTTATGTTTTCATTTTTAATATTTTAGTTTTAGGCCATTTCGGGCCATCACTAGTTTTAGGCCATTTCAAGTCATTGAACGTTATGTAAATAGAAGAAATCTTGCCAATTTTAAGCCTTAGTAGGCTGTGGAGAAGTTTAACATAAATAGAAGATATGTTAATGGTTTAAAGGAAGTAGGTTTTTGTACCTAGCGTAGATGGATAGATGCGAGGTGAATAAGCGATAACTATACAATGGGTGTTGATAGGGTAGGAAGCAATAGGGTTGCTACGCTATGCATAACTTCTTCCTAACCCATCATGGATTGGGCAAGGTGTAAGGCCAAGATGCTTTGCTATGGCCTTCGTCTACATCATTGTCCTCTGCTTGGAAGGGCAACTCAACCCAAGCATTTTCATTTTTTAAACCAACATGTTGAGCTGGCTCTTTTGCTGAACAGTTAGTATCTATAGAGACAAGTGCTTCATTCTTAGAGGTTATGACCTCTGAGCCTTGTTCCATATCTATGTTGTGGATAGCTTTCATTGCTACCTCATCATCATGAATTACCACCTCCCTGCCTACATAAGTTAGATGGATCTTCTGACGAATGGGTGAAGATATAGCCCTAAGTTGCGCTAACCATGACCTCCCCACGCTCAGGTTAAACCCAAGCATCTCTTCGACTATGATGAATGTTGCGTTTGTGGGGAACTAGTCCCCTACCACAAAGTTAATGTGGACCCTACCTTTCACCACGACCCTTGCCCCATTGAACAACTTTAGGCATGACATTTTTGTGGGTCTACTCTTGTCAACCAAACCCAACTTATCCACAATAGGAAAAGGGATGACATTTGTAGTAGCCCCATCATTGACATGTACCCTTTGGATCTTATGTTGACCAACCCAAATTGTGATGAACAGGGGTGCTGTACTCACATGACCCTTTTCAGTGTCTTCCCTAATGGAATCATTGTAGAAATTTAGTTGAGATGGCTGAGGCTCTGCAGGCATAGAAGGAAGCATGACTGAGTGGATCACTTTTTCTTCTGCTAGCATGTTCTCGTCAACTGGAATTGTCGTTAACATGCGGACCAAAGCCTCACAGTGTGCGATAGATGTCATGATCAGGTCATATAGGCTCATTCTAGTATTTTTCTATTTCAGAGCTTGCTTAACCTAAGTGAGAGCACTCAAAAGGTCTTGGCCACCTTCCTGTTTACTGCTTTTCTCCTCTTCCATTTAACCTAGGAGAGGAATTTCCCAAGGAGAGATAGTTTAAGGTCTAGGATCAGACCCTTTTGGGCAAGGTGACAAAGACTGTGCATGCATAGCAACGTTATCTTTTAGCAACAAGGTGTTGGCACATTTTGGCCATTTCATTGGACAGAGTTGAGAAGTATCATGAATCCAGAATTTGAAAAATCATTTTCTGAGAATCAGGACTATGATTTTATTGGCTTCGTGATAGCCTCCATGGAGCCATATTTCTAATGAACAGATAACATTATTGGAAACAACCCTGTAATAATCTAACAGGCAAACAATTGCAATCTTCCAAGGATAAGGCAGAGATCATCAATCAAATATATGATGATGATGACAGAAAACAATGAAACAAGAACAACCAGCAGAATCAATGTGGCAAACTAAACAGAAAAAATAAATGCAAAAACGGCATTGCAGAACAAGAGGAGAATCAAGATGACAAAGGTAGTGTTCTTTCAGCGGACAGTTGGCATTAACAAAAAGTTGTAAAATCAATTGAGGGTGGGAGTGAGGTTAATCTTCCAGAGCCAAACATATAGCAGCAAGGGCAACACAATGATCAACAATGTTGCAGCAGCAACATCACCAGAATTAACTTCATATACACATGTAGATGTTGTTGTTGCTGCAACAACAACAATAGAAGAGACCATGAAGGATTCGGTCCAATTAGCTCTGCAAAATCATCCTGAACATGGAGTTACCATTGAATTCCATGAATAATTTCTTACTGGTTAGTAGGAGGAGGTGGAGCAGGATGGGCTGAAGGGATTAGAGTTTCTGTCTCTGGTTTCCAAAGTATGCACAGAACTTGAAGCCAACATCGGTTGCACAGACAAATTCCTTGCAGAGTTCATCACTGAAATCGGACATAAGAGCTAGACCGTGGAGCAATTCTATGCAGAGCTCAAGAAAAATGATGTGGAGATGCCTGATTACTTCGTTAGAAGCCTGCTCACTATCATCCACGCCATTCTTCCACCCAAAAAGGACTCCAAAAAGTCCAAAGCTCCGACCTCACTAATGGCAATGTTGATCCTACGCCCACTTCGAAAGTACCACCAAAAAAAATCGAGCAAAGTTTTGGCGTGCCCGCGCTGCACCAGCATGACACACAGCCATGGCGGACACGGACGATGATGGTAGCAGCAGCAGCAGTACCAAGCGTAGGCAGCCGGTGGTTAGGGTTTGTAGGGTTTCTAGTTAAAATCAAAATTTCCAGTAGAACAACGAGGGAAGGGCTACCTGTGAAAACACAGAAACCCAAATTTGAACTCAAAATCGATCGCAGTTGTAGGTGTTAGCATGAGGAGAAACCGAAGTAGAGGTAAAATCGAAAGAAACAAAATGGTGAGCAATTCTCTACGGAGGCGAGTGATCCATTTTGCAAATCTGCCATTGAAGTTGGTGATGCCGTCGAGCTGCAAGAACATACGAGAAATTTTGTTCAAGACGATACCATCAGTGAGCAAGATCGAAATCAAGAGGGTCCTCGAGTCGCTCTATGGCTTCCAAGTCAAAATGCAGAACTACCAAGTGTTGACGAGATCAGGATTTGAAGGACCTAGATCTGGGCTTGAATATTTTTCTTTTACTTCACAAAGAACGAATCAAATAGCAAATCTCTGATAAAAAGGGCCCTGCTGGAAAAATGTTTATGTGTTTTTGAGAGTTAGATTACGTGATTTTATAATACCATCCTACCGCCACCTCCTATATTGCCAAGAAAAAGCAAACTAAAGAGGATATATATGTATGGAATGAGTTGCAACTATAGCTTGTATTTCAATGTATCTTAGTGATTGTATTTTAATTTTCTATGATATTGTAACCACCAAGGCCACTTGTCAACTACAACCTTTTTTATCTCTTTGGTGGTTGAAACCACCCAAAAATTGTTGTAACTTACCTAACTTGTTGGGCAAGTAATCTCCTAATTGGTTGGCCAAGTTACTTGGGAGAGAAGTTAGGTGAGATATTTTTGAATATGTAACTTAGCTAACTACCTTTGAGCCCTATAAAAAGGCTTCAGGGGTCATACAACATCACAAGAGGTCTCATACATTACACTTTTGAGAAGACATTGGGATCACACTTGGGCTCTCACTCGGAGACATACTTGATGTCTTGAGAAGAGCTTTTTAAAGAGATTGTGAACGATTGCTTGTAAGATGGCTTGCTAGAGTAAAGATTTCAGCCTCTTTGTCATGGTCCTATGAGTTATGCATTTCATTTTTTGTTTTGTTTAAATTTTTTAGCTAGTGGTTTAGATAGTATCATCCTTGGCAAGTAATTTTGGGATTTTTAGATTGCTCTTATTGTTCTTGTTGCCCGATAGAAATTTCTATTAAAATTTTGCCATAGAAGCGCTTGTGTTTAAAAGCCTTAAGAGCATTTTAGTAGTAAATTTCGTTATTGTGCAACGTGTGGGAACTGCTATTGGGATTGTTGTAAGAGAGCCTCTGTTTGTAGTCACGCCGTTGAACAATTCAGTAGTCGAGAGGGTTCAGAAAATCTTTGGTATTTTGATGGGACCAGAATAGCTTCTTTTTATCTTTAAAGTGAATTCCCGTGGTATTTCAATCAGAAATTGTCAAGTCTTTTAAAGGTTTTGTTTGAATGCAATCGTTGACATCTATTATCTAGTCAAAGTGGAGTCTCGTACGTGGTAGTTTACGCAGCAATTTTTGGTAGCATAGTAGGATTGTCTTGAAGATATTGCTTGTTTGAGCCTTGGAAGTTTGAACAATTCGTAGATATTGAATTTGGGATAGCTTTATTGCGAAGTGTTTACTCGTGTCATTTTACCTTGTTTAAATATTTGAGGTCTACACAAATCTGCTTTCTTTTCTTTTCTGCTTATTTCCATCGAATCTTGCTCTATTTCTAGTTTTCTTGTGGAACTATCTCTTTCTCTGGGGAAAATTAGGAGTAGATTGCGGAGTTGTGCTCAAATGTTTTTGCAAAATTTTATTTGTTACAAGTAGGTATTATAAGGACCGCGTAGACTAGGCAGTTGAACAAAATAGGAAATTTTCAAGAACTCACAGTACTTGGCAAAGTTGGCTGAATCTCTTTAAAGTAAGTCATTTGTAGTTCACACACAACGCAATTGTTACATTTTACACAACCACACGCCGCAACAGCACACACACATACTCACATTAACTACTGAGTTTATTTGGAGGTATCTGGGCCTTGGTGTTGCCAGAGACCAGCAGGCACCTAAATCCTGTTCGAGGACACTCGTTGGCGGTCGCGTCCCAAACGGTCGCCAACAGTTCTTTTGGCGCTAGAAGGAGGGCTGAAAATTAAGCCTCTAGGTTCATAAGCCTTATACTTTTAGTACATCAACAATTATTTGTAAGGCTTAAGAATTAGATACTATTTTCAGTTCATGACCAAGAAATTTCATAGTTTGGAAAGTTTCAAAGTTTCAAAGGATATTCTAGATTCTAAGACTGATTCTTCATCAGAAGAAGAACAAAAGAAAGTTTCTGAATTGGGAACAAGTAGTGGAGTGAAAACTAGAAGATCAAGAAGATCACCCATTATCTCTGGTTTATCAATTCGTAAGAGAAGATCTAGAAAGTCTAAGAGTTCAACATTTCAAAGGAATAGGATGGCAAATCCTTGGCAAGGAGTTACACCATTAGGATTTCAAAATTACAATGATATTCCTAAGGTAGTTTACAAATATTTGCCTGAGCCTTTTATTCCTGGAAAAGCTTATTTAGCTGAAGAATATATTCACATGTTTGAGTTAGCTTTAGCTCATGCAAATATTCAACATCAAGATCAAGCTTGTAGGTTGTTTGTATCAAATCTAAAGGATATGGCTCAGATTTGGTATTCAAACTTACCAAGTAATAGTATTACAAGTTGGGATGACATGAAGAATCTTTTCTTAGCCCAGTTTGGTAATCAATTAGATCAACAACAACTATACTGTGGGCTGATACAAGCTAAGCAAGGAGTTAAAGAGTCAATTAGAGATTTTAACATCAAGTTTCAACGAATTTGTGGACTCTTTCAAAGACAATATAGGCCATCAGAAGAAATGCTTAAAGAAACTTATCTTAAGGCTGTCAACCCCAACATTTCAATTTGGTTAAGGAGAACTCCAAACTTAACTACACTAAATGACTACTTTAGTGAAGCTATACAGTTAGAAAAATAGTTGAACTTGAATCCTGAAGAAAATATTGCAATTCAAAAAAGAGAAGAAAGAGTTATGATTCCTATGCAAGATTTTGCTCAATTTAAAGCTTTACCAGGTCCATCTCATGTTAAGATAGAGCAAGAACATGAAAGAGTAGGATCTGAAAAAGGACAATTAATGAGAGATATGTCTAACAAAATAGTGAAGCTTGAAAAAGCATTGGCAAGAGTTAATATCAAGGAAGAAAGGAAAAATAGAAAGCATAAACATCAAGACACTAAGTTAGTAGAAGATGAGGATGAAAGTGACCTTATTATGTCCAACTTTCTTGATATTGAATCTGATAATGAGTTATCTAGTGTTCATTATGCAAGTAAATCTTCTAGCAATGGATCTAGTGATACTTCTTCTCTATCAAGTTCTGAAGAAGATATGTCTTCAGATGAAGAATGTAATAACAATGAGGAAAATGGATATAGTCTTCGATCTAAGGAAAGACTAACTACTTCTAGACCCCCAAATGTTATTACTGATCCATCTACTAAGAGAAAAGCTTTTGAGCCAAGTAGAAGAGATAAGAATAAAGGTAAAGATAATCAAGTGGAGCAAAGCACTCCAAATCAGTCTTTCAATAAATGGATACAAAGATCGAGCTTCATTGGTAATGGAGAATATGATTTGATTGAAGACTTTAGACATGTCAAGGCCAATATTAGCTTTTATCAGTTGCTTCAAATGGGAGATTAGCAAAGAAAGGCTTTAGAGTTCATTAAAGGTAAAAGGAGAGCTAGAGAATCAGAGTTAAGTTATGTGTCTAGTAATGATGAGAAATTGAAGACTTCACATGATAAAGAAGCTCCTCCTTTCCTTTTGACAATGAAATTAAAGGATAAATTCTTACACAATTGTTTAGTTGATTATAGAGCTACATCTACTATAATGCCATTATCTATATGTAAGAAACTTGGTTTGATTCCTGAAAAATCAAATAGAAAGATTGTTCAAGTGGATAAAAGTAGAGTGAAGATTGTGGGTTAATTACCAAATGTTCTATTGGAAATTGCTTCTGAACCCTGCATTAGAAGTAGAGTAACTATTCAAGTGGCAGACATACCAGATTCACATAGTCTCTTATTGAGTAGAAGTTGGAGTAAGAATTTCTCAGGTTACATATCAACAGATTATTCTCACATGTGGTTACCTTGGAAAGGAGAACCAAATCAAATCTACATCTATAGCGAACCTTTGATGATAGATAATATTACTTCAAACGGACGAAGTAAAATGGCTGAAAAAGGAGGTGTTGAAAACAAAATTTGTACACTCCAAGAAAGTTGTAGTCCTGAAAAAGAACAATCAAAGAATGAAGATAAATGGGAGTTATACTTTGATGGTTCATGCAATTCAAAAGGTGCAGGAGTTGGAATAGTTATATTTAAGAATGATTCACCCGAAATTCTCAAGGCAATTCATCTATCTTTTCCTTGTACTAACAACAAGGCTGAGTATGAAGCTTTATGTATTGGTATGAGAATAGCTCTAGACAAAAAGATCAAAAAATTCACTATAAAGGGAGACTCAAGATTAGTTTTTGAACAAGTAAAAGGTAACTATGTCATAAAGAGATCATTCTTGAGATCTTATAAGCAAATTTCTTGTAAGATGTTAGATCAGTTTCAAAATTGCCAAATAGAGCATATAAACAGAGCAGAGAATCTTATAGCAGACGATTTGGCAAAGGCAGCTTCAACATTGGATATGAAATTATTAGAGAGTTACAAAGATGTCATGATTGAAGAAGAACATCAGCCATCAATACCAAATAATATAAGACATTTATAAGTATTTGAAGATGATGATCAAGTACTAAGATTTATGAAAAATAAGCAAGAATTTGAGGGTCAAGTGATGCCTGAAATGTTGTCAAATTTCAAAGCTAATTTTATTCCAAAAAGGATGATTGATTTGGAACATGAATTCAAAAAAAATTTACTTACTGGAAAGGATTTACAACACTCAGATAGTCAAGCTTTCGAGGTAGTGAATTTTGGGTTAGACAAGATGCCAAAGATGTTGAATGTTGCATAGGAAAGAGATTCGAATTTCAAGCAAGACCTGTTATCATGCCTAAGAGATAATTTGGACAATTTTGCTTGGTCCTATGATGATCTTAAAGCTTTTAGGCAAGATGTGATGACACACAAGATTCCTTTAATAGAAGGTTGCAAAACAGTCAAGCAAAAACAAAGGAAATTTAATCCATCATTTGAACCAGCTATGGAAGCTGAAATCAAGAAGTTGTTGCAAGCACAAATCATATATCCAGTACGATATTCGACATGGCTTGCTAACCTTGTTCTAGTGAGAAATAAAAATGGTGATATAAGGTTTTGTGTAGACTTTAGAAATCTGAATGATGCTTCAAAAAAGGATAAGTATCCACTTCCAAGAATTGATGAGATGCTGATTAAAGTCTCAGGTTGTCAAGCATATTCTTTCTTAGATGGTTTCTCAGGTTATAATCAAATCGTGGCAGATAAGAATGATAGATACAAAACATCATTTATCACCAAATGGGGAACTTTTGCCTACCAAAGAATGCCATTTGGATTGTAAAATGCTGGAGCTACTTTTCAAAGAGCAATGGATTTAGCATTTAAGGATTTATTAGGCAAATTCGTGATGTTTTATTTGGACGATATTACGATATTCTCAAAGAAGAAAGAAGATGAGAGGATTTTTGAAGACAGATCTCAAGAGGATCAAGTTGAAAGCTCCAGTGAGTCAAAAAGTAATAGAAATATTGCTTATGAGAGGGTTAAAGATATGAGGATTCCTACCAGTGTAATCCTCCCCATTCTCTTCCCATCTCAAGAATAGTCCATGAACAAAGGACTTAATAATGTACAGTTTGTTTGTTTTGATAGGAATGAGGTTATTATACCATCAAACCTTATTTTTGATGGAAATTTTCCTCCAAAAAGATTTATCAGTTCAGATGTAAAATTTCAATAAAAGCTTCAGTACATTTTAGTTTTAAAATGAGGCTTGCATAAGTTTCTTTAACCTTTTAAGGGGGCAGAAATCTTGGCACATTTTGGCCATTTCATGGGACAGAGTTGAGAAGTATCATGAATCCAAAATTTGAAAAATCATTTTCTGAGAATTAGGACTATGATTTTACTGGCTTCGTGACAGCCTCCATGGAGCCATATTTCTAATGAACAGATAACATTATTGGAAACAACCCTGTAATAATCTAACAGGCAAATAATTGCAGTCTTCCAAGGATAAGGCAGAGATAATTAATCAAATATATGACGATGATGACAGAAAATAATGAAACAGGAACAACCAGCAGAATTAGTGCGGCAAACTAAAAAGGAAAAATAAAGGCAAAAATGGCATTGTAGAACAAGAGGAGAATCAAGATGACAAAGATAGTGTTCTTTCAGCGGACAGTTGGCATCAACAAAAAGTTGTAAAATCAATTGAGAGTGGGAGTGAGGTTAATCTTCTAGAGCCAAACATATAGCAGCAAGGGCAATGCAATGATCAACAATGTTGCAGCAGCAACATCACCAGAATTAACTTCATATACACATGTAGATGTTGTTGCTGCTGCAACAACAACAATAGAAGAGACCATGAAGGATTCGGTCCAATTAGCTTTGCAAAATCATCCTAAACATGGAGTTACCATTGAATTCCATGAATAATTTCTTGCTGGTTAGTAGGAGGAGGTGGAGCAGGACGGGCTGAAGGGATTAGAGTTTCTATCTCTGGTTTCCAAAGTATGCACAGAACTTGAAGCCAACATCGGTTGCGCAGACAAAGTCCTTGCAGAGTTCATCACTGAAATCAGACGTAAGAGCTAGACAATGGAGTAATTTGACGCAGAGCTCAAGAAAAATGGTGCGGAGATGCCTGATTACTTCGTTAGAAGCCTACTCACCATCATCCATGCCATTCTTCCACCCAAAAAGGACTCCAAAAAGTCCAAAGCTCTGACCTCAGCAATGGCAACGTTGATCCTGTGCCCACTTTGGAAGTATTGCCAAAAAAAATCGAGCAAAGTTTTGGCGTGCCCGCACTACACCATCACAACACACAGCCACGGCGGACACGGACGATGATGGCAGCAGCAGGAGTAGCAGCAGTAGCAAGACCAACTGTAGGCAGCCGGTGGTTAGGGTTTGTAGGGTTTCCAGTTAAGATCAAAATTTCCAGCAGAACAGCGAGGGTAGGGCTGCCCGCGAAAACACAAAAACCAAAATTCAAACTCAAACTCGATTGCAGTTGCAGGTGTTAGCGTGAGGAGAAACCGAAGCAGAGGCAAAATCGAAAGAAACAAAATGGTGAGCAATTCTCTGCGGAGGCAAGTGATCCATTTTGCGAATCTGCCATTGAAGTTGGTGATGCCGTCGAGCTCCGAGAACATACGCGAAATTGCATTTGAGATGATACCGTCAACAAGCAAAATCGAAATCAAGAGGGTCCTCGAGTCGCTCTATGGCTTCCAGGTCAGAACATAGAACGAGATCAGGATTTGAAGGACCTAGATCTGGGCTTGAATATTTTTCTTTTACTTCACAAAGAATGAATCAAATAGCAAATCTCTGATAAAAAGGGCCCTATTGGAAAAATGTTTATGTGTTTTTGAGAGTTAGATTATGTGATTTTATAATACCATCCTACCGCCACCTCCTATATTGCCAAGAAAAAGCAAATAAAAGAGGATATATATGTATCGAATGAGTTGCAACTATAGCTTGTATTTCTATGTATCTTAGTGATTGTATTTTAATTTTCTATGATATTGTAACCACCAAGGCCACTTGTCAACTACAACCTTTTTTATCTCTTTGGTGGTTGAAACCACCCAAAAATTATTGTAACTTACCTAACTTGTTGGGCAAGTAACCTCCTAACTTGTTGGGCAAGTAATCTCCTAATTGGTTGGCCAAGTTACTTGGGAGAGAAGTTAGATGAGATATTTTTGAATATGTAACTTAGCTAACTACCTTTGAGCCCTATAAAAAGGCTTCAGGGGTCATACAACTTCACAAGAGGTCTCATACATTACACTTTTGAGAAGACATTGGGATCACACTTGGGCTCTCACTTGGAGACATACTTGAGGTCTTAACAAGAGCTTTGTAAAGAGATTGTGAACGATTGCTTGCAAGATGGCTTGCTAGAGTAAAGATTTCAGCCTCTTTGTCATGGTCCTATGGGTTATGCATTTCATTTTTTATTTTGTTTAAATTTTTTAGCTAGTGGTTTAGATAGTATCATCCTTGGCAAGTAATTTTGGGATTTTTAGATTGCTCTTACTGTTCTTGTTGCCCGATAGAAATTTCTATTAAAATTTTTCCATAGAAGCGCTTGTGTTTAAAAGCCTTAAGAGCATTTTAGTAGTAAATTTCATTATTGTGCAACGTGTGGGAACTGCTATTGGGATTGTTGTAAGAGAGCCTCTGTTTGTAGTCACGCCGTTGAACAATTCAGTAGTCGAGAGGGTTCAGAAAATCTTTGGTATTTTGATGGGACCAGAATAGCTTCTTTTTATCTTTAAAGTGAATTCTCGTGGTATTTCAATCAGAAATTGTCAAGTCTTTTAAAGGTTCTGTTTGAATGCAATCGTTGACATCTATTATCTAGTCAAAATGGAGTCTCGTACGTGGTAGTTTACGCAGCAATTTTTGGTAGCATAGTAGGATTGTCTTGAAGATATTGCTTGTTTGAGCCTTGGAAGTTTGAACAATTCGTAGATATTGAATTTGGGATAGCTTTATTGCGAAGTGTTTACTCGTGTCATTTTACCTTGTTTAAATATTTGAGGTCTACACAAATCTGCTTTCTTTTCTTTTCTGCTTATTTCCATCGAATCTTGCTCTATTTCTAGTTTTCTTGTGGAACTATCTCTTTCTCTGGGGAAAATTAGGAGTAGATTGCGGAGTTGTGCTCAAATGTTTTTGCAAAATTTTATTTGTTACAAGTAGGTATTATAAGGACCACATAGACTAGGCAGTTGAACAAAATAGGAAATTTTCAACAACTCACAGTACTTGACAAAGTTGGTCGAATCTCTTTAAAGTAAGTCATTTGTAGTTTACACGCAATGCAATCGTTAAATTTCTCACAACCGCACGCCGCAAAAACACACACACATACTCACATTAACTACTGAGTTTATTTGGAGGTATCTAG
Organism: Gnetum montanum; assembly: GCA_015680685.1. NCBI lineage: Eukaryota > Viridiplantae > Streptophyta > Gnetopsida > Gnetales > Gnetaceae > Gnetum > Gnetum montanum. The sequence continues at coordinate 203,727 of MNCI01034558.1, read as the reverse complement.
GCCTTGGTGTTGCCAGAGACCAGTAGGCACCTAAATCCTGTTTGAGGACACTTGTTGGTGGTCGCGTCCCAAATGGTCACCAACACAAGGAAATAGATGCAGGGGGAGGGGACATAGGCTTGGAAGTACCTAGGGTGGTACTTTCCCTTGACGTCTCACCTATGAAGCAGAATTCTCATTTCTTGGGACAAGAAGGCTGTGAAACTATCTTATGAGGGGTGGGGATTGTTGAATGGCTTGGCACCCTGATAATGAATGGTGCTAATGGTGTTAATGTACATGGTGATGTGGTTTTTATTATAGATGGTGCAGGGGCAGATGCCTAGGGAATAGGTGGTGCAGGGGTAGATGATTGGGGAGAGAATCTCAAGACAAACAGTTGCTGCAGGGTTAGATTAGCTGCTAGTGGTACTGGTGTGCTACACTGAGGCACACATACCACAAATGGCTATTGGGACAGTCTAGGATTACTATCAATGTCGATGGTGTTGATAATGTAACCGATGTTGTTGGCGTTAAGAGGATCCATGTAAACATGTAGGGATTGATTCTTGGGACTTACTGGGTTACATTCATCTAGCACCAGTTTTCCTTGATCAATCATCCTTTGGATGTCATCTTTTAAAGCCATGCAGTAATCCGTGTCATGACCACACTATTGATGGTAGTCACAGAACTGCTCTAGCCTGAAACCCTTAGGAACTGGCGGCTCATTAGGCCAAGCCAAAGAGGGGTTCCTAAGGAGTTCATAGTATCACTGATGTTTCCTAGCTCCCTCCTTGGAAATCCACTTTTGTTGGATGTACCCCACCACTAGTAATTACTTTTGAAGGTCTAAAGGCTTGATAGGCAATGGGGTATACTTTGAGCGATCTTTACGTTCAAAGTTTAGTTTAGGTGGTGTAGATGCTTCAAGTGTGGATGTGGAAGGTTGAGGTGCATTGCCCTATTTGGGCACAAGGTTAGTTGCAGGTGTGGCAATTTTCTTGTTATTCTTGTTACTGTTGTTGGGTTTGGCCTCATTCTCCATAGCGGCCACTATGGCTGTTGTAGCCTTACCCTTTTCTTTGTCCTTCTTCATGAAGGTATTCTTGTATGTAACGTAGGCCGAGTCTTTGCTTGTCTTAGCCGCATCCTGTATGCTCTTAGTCTGGGAAAAAGCCTGACTAAGAGTATGTAGAGTGAGATAATACAACTTAGATTTAATAAAGTCATTCACTGCACCCTTAAAGATAGCTAGCAAGTGGGCCTCCATGATGGATGAACTTCTAGACTGGTTCCAGCGGGTCTTGTCTCACACTCATCAACCGATCTAGCATGACCTCTGGTCTTAAGTTGTACTTGAAATGTGTAATGAACTAGGTCAAAGCTCCTCTAGGGTTTATATGGAGGAGCATGGAAGTCCGTGGTACCAGTCTAGGGCTTTTCCCATCATAGACATGGCAAAGCCATCGATGACTGTATGCGTCCATTATTGTAGAAGAAGGGACTCAAACCTAAATGTAACAAGATGTGCATTGGGATCCTCTTCCCCATTGTATTTTGTGAAATGGAAAAGTGGCATCCTAGGGGGTAAAGTTAGTACAAGGATTGTCAGGCTGATGGGATCATTGTGGTAGAATTCCATGACCTGTACCGTATCAGAACTGATAGCCTTGAGGAATTTTATTTCCTCTATAAGGGTCTAGATAAGCTGGAATGCTTGATCTAGACCCAAGGATGATGTGGATGTTTGGGGAGCTATAGGCACAGCTCCCATTTTTGGTGTGGTAGGGGTAGCAAATTGATGCATAGGCGGTGCCATTGGGATGGCCCCTGTGAATGGTGCTGCTTGCACTGTCCACAACCTGGTAGGTGGTGCTGATATAGCAGCACCTACTAGTTGTGCTACAGGGTAGGTCGCTTGCACTATCGGTGGGATAGACTAGAGTCCTGTGCTAGGTTTTACCGCTTGCAAGACTTGGGAGGTTTGTTTCCTAGTGTAGCAGGACATCTACGATAGTTGCAAAATAGGAGGAAAAGCGAATGGGGTCCACCATGTGGATGGGCCAGGGCTTGCCACTGAGGGTGGGGTGGGTGTAGATGCAGGAATGGAGGCAAAAACTACATGCAACTACGAGGTAGGTACAGTGTGAACGTGGGGTAGGATAGTCATGATTGGTACATGATGAAATACAGGAATGGACTGGGGAACGGTTGGCAGAGGAGTAGTGGCTGAGAATGAAACAGGGGAGTAGAGGTGTTAATACACCAAGGACATGACATGGCTACCCATTTCTAATGTAATCAGGGGTTGTGACAATGTAGACGTGATCATGAAGGGAGTGGCGGTAGAGAGTAGGTTTGTCCAGAAAAATGGTGTGGGAGGAAAGGTGGCAGGGTTAGTTTGATTCCCACCCTCAAATTGGGAATCTAGTTCCTCCTGCCCATTTTAGAACATCTCATCATGGTGAGATGCCATTTCCTGCGGCTCCCCAGGCATAATAACTTAGATCAGCTGATCTATAAGCCATTCATGCGATTGTGTCAGAGGAATTGAAACGCTAGTGGTGGGAGAAAATTCTGTCCCATTGCAATAAGCAAACTTGAAGGCATATTTGTCTTCAAGTTCTTGCGTGTCTAAGGGCATATTTGCTTGCACCTTACCACAAAGAAAGTTGTAAGGTTTTTACTATTACATCAAGCCCTTAGGTGCCCGGTATTAAACCCTGAGAGATCAACGCAACTCTTGCACCAGGTTGGGCTATTGCTTGGCACCTGTAGTGCCTTGAATCATAACATGAACCTTAAGGTTAGTGTTAGCAAAAGTGGTGGTTGAAGAATTCATTGTGGTAAGGCTAAAAGGGATTACAAATGAGGAGAACTAGGAAATCTAGCAGCAATCGAAGGCTTTCTGTTATGCAGGATTCCAAGGGAATCGTCGCAGCGACCGATCTGCACCACATGATGTGTAAAAAATCATAGAAGGGTGTCAAGTTTATGCTAGCATGTATCAAGGTATAGAAAGTTTGCAGGACTACTGTGAAAGGAAGGGGATCAAATGGTGATCGGAGGCTTTATGTCTTGCAGGATTTCGAAGGAACTGTCGAAGCGACTAATCTGCACTAGAAATTTTATGCTAGTGCATGTCGGGGTACAAAATGCACATAAGACTACCATAACACATGGAAAGGGCACCAAAAGGCCCTCCTTCTAGCACCAGAAAATTGTAGCGACCGAAAACATCGGTGGCTAGAAAACACCAAGAGGTCATCGGTCGGATAGTCCTAACCCCAGATCTGCACAAGGGCCATGCTAGATAAAATGGAAGTGGGGTGTCCTGAATGGTCTGGTTGATCAAACAAGGACTTAGTCAGTGTCACTAAACCTTATGTAAATGTTTAATATGGAAATAATGATTATAGCATAAAATAACAGTTATTAAATGCGAGGAAGAGAAAATGATGTAGAATGCAATGATAAGCAGGAAAATAAAGCGAACTAGAGTTAAGAAATGCACTGCTTCAAGATTACAACTTTACTTTTTAAAGATGGATACAATCAGTTAAGCAACACTGGGAAGCACAAAGATCCCAAAAGTAACCAGGACATTCAAAGCAAGCCAACTATGCACTTGAACGCGAACTTAAGAGCCAATAATGCGAAATGCTACAAAGCCAACTTGTCAATTTTTTTAACAAATTGCTAACTCTATTAGCCAACTAGGGATTTTTTTTTGCCCACCCTTTGCACAAATTTACTAACCAACAATTGCCAAAACACCAGAATTGCCAATTTGCCAACAACAAATGCTAACAATGGTCATAATTGCCAACCAATTTTGCCAACAACCCCCCAAAATTTACCAACCCTTTAAGCATTTCTCGTCAGGGTATTTATAAGGCCAAGAGGATGTGAGAAATGAGGCCTGGATGACACATGTCTTGGACCCACAAGATGTTGACATGTCCATACTGCATGAACATGCAAAGCTAGTCATGAACCTATAATGCTGCAATTACGCTGTTGGAAGTGGAGATGCTGGGATTAGCTATGTCAACGATGTAAACTAGGAGTGAAGCACAATGATGTAGTGTAGCCACTTGCTACGTTGTGCTATGCTGTGGAGTGTAGCATGTTGGCGTAGCATAGCTACTTGCTAAATTGTGCTACGCTATGTAGCGTAGCATAACGTAGCCACCAGTTCAAAGAAGAAATTTGCATTGGAGTTAACTGCATGAGCTAGAAGCCTTTGAAGTGTTTTGGCTAGTTCTGCATGTTTTTCATGCTATACTACGCTATGTAGGGTAGCATAGCATAGCAGCTAGCTTTAACTGCAATTTTTGCTAATCCTGCATTTTGAGACACCTTTTGTCATTCTTGCATCATTGCTACGCTATGCTACACTATGCAATGTAGCATAGTGTAGCAACCAACATAGCCTGCATTTTGCTTAATTTGCCACTTTTCTAGTAAGAGGAGCTTTGCTGAAGGACTTGAGGTTGAACAAGCCAACTGGTTTCGAAAGGCCATAGTGCTTGCCGAGTGCAATTGGAATCACTAGGAAAGTTGGGCCTTTTTGTTTTTCCTTTGCTATATTGTGTAGCGTAGCATAGCATAGGTCTTCATCTTGCAACAGTTTGGTCACCTAAGCAACCATCTTTTGAGGCCTGCTATGCTACATAGCGTAGTATAGCGTAGCAAAATTCTTGACTAAAAAACTTGCCAAACTCTTTTGTTGATCCTGAGCACCGTCGACAACCCTTAGCATGCTTTCTGAGTGAACTGTCAGTCAGTTAAATTGTCCAAATCAGATAGTCTAAACTTAGAGCATCCATTTCTTGTCAAACGGACATGAGGCTACACTTGTGGAAATGTTTCCCTCAATTCCAAGACTCTGGTGAAGCAAGAATGCCTTGAAAATTTAGGGTGTTTCAATTGCACCCTTAAAGATGGCCAGCAAATGGGCCTCCATGATGGGCTCACATATCTCATTCAGGGTAGCGCTCCACCACTGTACGAATTTCTTGACTAATTCCAGTGGATCTTACTTTACGCTCATTAACTGATCCAACATAACTTATGGTCTTAGTTTATACTTGAAACAAGTTACGCACTAAGTCAGAAGCTCCTCTAGGATTGAGATAGAAGAGCGTGGGAGCACATGGTACTAGTCCAAAGCTTTTTCCATCAAAGACATAGCCAAGACGTGGATAATGGTATGCAACCATTATTGTAGTAGAAGGTACTTAGATCTAAATTGTACAAGAGATGCATTGGGATCAACCTCCCCATTGTATTTTGTAAAGTGGGGGAGTGGCATCTAGGGGGTAATGTTAGCATGGGGAATTCTGGGGTGATGGGATCATCATGGTAGAAATCCATGCCTTGTACAATGTCAGAATCGGAAGCTTTCAGATGCTTAATTTCTTCGGTAAGGGTTTGGATAAGTTGGAATGTTTGGTCCATACATGCAAATGATGCAGACGATTGTGAAGCTATTAGTTGAAACACCACAAAATCTCAAGCTTGGTACTTGTCTGACAAAAAGCAGGTCCCTGGGACCCACGAACAACCACGGCTACATTTGGTGTCACACATTGCAACTTTGCAGATCAAAAGGCTTAATTTTCACTAAGTATGCAGTACCAGCGTATACGCCCAACATCCACAGCGTATACGCCCAGCATCCACAGCATATACGCCCAGCATATACGCCCAGCGTAGACATCCAACTTACACGCCCGACGTACACTTCACATGTATGTTCGGTGAGTACAGCAAATGTTTAAGCTCGAAATGGAGTCTCCAAGGACAGAATGAAGACAGCATCGAAGATCAAGAATTGAAGCAACTCGGCAACCATCAGCATATATGCCCGACGTATACGCCCAGCCATTGTCGACGTATACGCTCGGCGTATACGCCCTGCGTCCACAGCATCTCCGCCCAGCACATCTAGCGTATATGCCCAGCGTATACGCCCAGAGTCTATGCCCACCTGTACAGCGTATACGCTCAGTAGATGTAATATGTTGTACACTTGTAAATTTTATGCCCTTTCTGCACCTGGTCAACGTCCACATGTTGCCCAACTCGAGTCTAGCGTAACAATTGGTATAAAAACCCCACTTTTCCACTTGTACAAGGATGGTTGGAAAAATCCTAGAGTAGACCAAAGAACATTTACGCTGCGCACCAGAGCTAAAACCCTTTTACGCTGGATAGTCCTGTACACTGGACACACAGTCTCTGCACTCCGCCTACAGTCCGAACCAGCCGAGTCATCCCTGCATCCACCGGGGCTTTTCATCCACCTTGTGTTCCATCACAACTGCGTTAGACCGGTGCACTATACTCTCATTCTATAATATCATTGTTTACAGTTTACCCTGATATATTACATGTGTTCTATTTATGCTCGTTTACATTTATGCCCTGTTCACATCTGTTACGTTGTTTACGCTCTCGTTTACGCCCGTTACGCCGTTTACACATAACCCAGCATATAGCACTTCGACATACGTTTGGGGAAATCCTTGTCTGATCCACATGCAGACCACCCAAGGTACTCTACCTTCGTGCATTCCAGCTCACCCTCAGGCAAAGGTAGGATCTTCTGTGCACGTCCTGCGATCCCATGGTCTTTGTTTCCTTCCAGCCGGAGACTGACGATTTCAGGCGGTATAGAAATTGGCACTAGAAGGAGGGCCTCCTAAAACCCTTACTCGTAAACTTCCCAGCGTTTACGCTGTTGAGCGTATACACCGCCAACCACACGCCGCTTTCTGCTGAAACCCTCCCAGTGTCTACGCAGCCTGATCTGAAAACTTAGCCTGCAAACTCTCCAGCGTCTACGCTGTTCAGTATTTACGCTGTCCGTGTTAAAACTTAACCAGAAAACCATATGCTGCATTCTCTACGCTATCTTGTTTTATGGTGAGCCTTGTTTTACACTGTGAAACACCACAAAAATTTCGAGTTTGGCACTTGTCCAGCAAGAAACAGGTCCCCGTGACGCTCAGACGACCTTGGCTACATTTGGAGTCACACATGGCAATTTTGAGGATCGAAACACTTATTTTTTTACCAAGTGTTGCGCTAGCATCCATGCCCTGCGTATACGCCCGACACCCAGCATACACGCCTCACATGCACACTTAGCAGGTGCAACAGGAGCAAGAATTGAAGCAAGTCGGCGGCCAACATTCATCAGTGTATACGCCCAGCGTATACGCCAGCATCCATCAGCGTATATGCCCAGCATATACGCCAGCGTCCACCAAAGTTCACACGCCCAGCAAGTCCAGCGTATACGCCCAGCGTATACACTCAGCGTATACCATATTTCTAAATTGTATGCACCCGGTCGACACGCCACGTGTCTCCCAACCCGATTTTTCCGGTAAAACCCCACCTATAAAAAGCCCAATTTTGCGCGTTTTCATGGTCGGCAAAAATTTACCAGAGCAGATCCAGAGCAATTACGCTACAAACCAGAGCCTGAAACCCTCTACGCTCGAAGTCCTGTACGCCGAGCATAGTCTCTACGCTCCGCCTACCGTGCGAACCAGCTGCTTCCCTGCACCCACCGGGGCTTTACGTCCGCCTTGTGTTTAGCCACAACTGCGTTAGACCGGTGCACCACATTTCCACTCCATAATACAGTTTACAATTTATAGTTTACAGTTTACAGTTTACGCTGTATTCACGCTGCTTCTACTTACAAGTTTACATTTACGCTCTGTTTACGCTGTCTATGCCCTATTTACACTGTTTACGTTGTACACGCCATGTTTACGCTTTACGCTGTCTACGCCCTGTTTACACTATTTACGCTGTATACGCCTTGCTTACGCTGTTACACCGTTTACATTTTGTTTACGCTTTATGCTGCCCACGCTATTTAAGCTGTTACGCCATTTACATTTTGTTTACGCCCTGTTTACACTGTTTGCTCCGTTTTACGCCCGTTACACAGTTTACGTATAACCCAGCGTATAACACCTCGGTGGTGCTCAGGGAAATCCTTGTCTAATCCACCTACGGACCACCCAAGGTACCCTACCTTCGTGCATTCGAGCTCACCCTCAGGCGAAGGTAGGGTCATCTGTGCTCGTCCTGCGATCCCGTAGTCTCTGTTTTTTCCTTCCAGCCGGGGACTAACGATTTCAGGCGGTACAGAAATTGGTGCTAGAAGGAGGGCCTCCGCTTAAACAAATTGACTGTACGCTTCTCAGCGTCTACGCTCATCAGCGTTTTCGTTGCGCTGTTTAAACCCCTGACTCTTAGCGTCTACGCTGTCAACCTTCCAGCGTCTACGCTGCACACATGCCCTAGCATCTACGTCGCCTAACTTACACCAGCGTCTACGCTGCACACTTAGCGTCTACGCTGCCCGCAGACCAGCATCTATGCTGCACACTTAGCGTCTACGCTGCCCGCAGACCAGCGTCTACGTTGCACACTTACGCTGTAGATTCGTCTACGCCAGCCACATACACTCAAACCGTTTTACATACACAATCTATCATCATGAATCCTGTAAACACCACTGCTGCCACTACCCAGAACATCAACGTCTCGGATACCATGGCTACCCAGTAGTCTAGCACACCACATTTGGGAGGGCAATCCACAATGGGGCCTCATCGGTCTTTGAGGTTACAAGGGAGAGATCCAGCCGCTAACGTTATAACCCAAGATGAGCATAACTTCATCTGCATTAAGATACAAGCCAGCCTGGCAGTGGATCGAGCTGAGATCGCAGTAAAGAGAAAATTCGAACTCTTTTACAGGGGAGGACACGAGTTCATCCCTACCCCATACGACATAATCCCCATTCCAGAAAAATTCTCGGAGCTCTTTACTTAGCTCCTTCTGCATAGGAGCCAGTCATTGGACCAACCCGCGCTAGAGCCTCAACCAGAGGAAAAAGATGAGTTCGCTGCCCAATCTGAGCAGGGAGACTCATACCACACCTTGAGCCCCCAAGCACAGATGAACCCCATTTTCCATCCCGGGATAGGTGAAGTCTTGCCCATACAACACCCTAGATTCGCCCAAGTTCTGATGCCACCACCAGAAACGCCAACACTCGTACACATTCCACTCCTAAGCGATCCCCAACCTCACACCTTCCCTCTAACAGTTACCCCTAATGCAGCTGCGGGCCCATCCTCACAAGCACCGCCTCCTCATGATTGCAGGGGACCAACGTTCCCACCTCGCGTAATTGGGATGCCGCATGTGATCCCCGTGTCTAGATCAGCTCACTTCATACCCCATATCCAGACGCATACAGCTCCCCAAGCAGCCCCAGCCCAACAAGGAGTCCCCGCATACGACGTAGCGGGACAATGGCCAGTAAGGGGGGCATCATCATATCAAATTCCCCATCACAACGTCCCGCCCCATGCAATCCCCCTGATCAATGCTCCTCAAGCACAGCCCCAGCTGCAGCAACAACAACAACCACAACATTTTCCTTTTAACATCTCAGCCTTAGCACCGCCCGCCGTTAACTACCCACAGGCACAACCGCTGATCACCCAACCTTCAGCTTTTTAACCGGGGACCCAGCAATCTAGCTGGTAGGCAGCCCCGCACCCCCAGCCTGTAGCTTCACCGAGCGTCCAAGATTGGGTAGACGCTAAAAAATTGATGCAGGAATTAACAGATGAGGTAAAGCACCTCAAAACTATCGCTAATGGAGAGCTGAAAGTAGTAGACTTCTACAATGATGACCCTATCAACTCCTCTGTCCCGCCATTAACTTTGCCCAAGGGTGTCCCCCTTCCAACGTTGACTAAGTATAACAGGGAGATAGACCCCAACGCCCACCTCATCATGTTCAGATTAGAGTGCGCACTCCTTCAGGCATGACCCCACTCCATACTACGAATATTCCCCATGTCCCTCGCGAGAAGGGCACTCGACTGGTACTGGGCCTTGCCCAGGAATTCCATCCTTTCCCTAGTAGATCTTATATGCCATTTTGTGACCAGGTTCAAGTATAACTTAAAACCCAAAGCAACACTGGACAGCCTCATGCAGATCAAGCAGGCCCCGCTCGAACCGGTGCAGAAGTTCATTCAGAGATGGAGCGCAGCTCTCAACGAGTTGCACGACCCAATCTCTCAAACCTATCTGCTCATGATTCTGAAAGGGGTTGTCAATGACTTCTTCAAGTCCAAACTGTATTACCTCAATGCGTGTGATCTAAATCAAGCATTTGAACAAATCAAAAACATAGAGGAAGCTACTCAAAACAGCAACGACCTTGCTTACCTGGCCTTCAGAAACCAACACACTAAGAAAGACAAAGAAAAGGCCAAGGTGACTATAGCAGCAATAACGAGGGCACAACAAACAAACACCACACATCAATACAAACCACCCATTCCCCCCACTAACTACTATTAGCCCGCTCCCACAACAGCCCCTGAATCGTCATCACAAAATCCGACGAACCGTACGCGTAACTTCGAGAGGAAGGAACCCTCTCAGTACACGCCTTTGCCAATGAAGCCATCCCAGCTCTTTGATCAACTCTTAAAGGCTGGATTGATGCAACATAAGCAATTGTCCTCGGTGGCTATCCAAAGACATGACCGGTTCTATCAACTCGTACAGAACCCAAGCCTGGCAACGCCGGATGATCCGCCCATGCCCAAGGGATTCAGGATCGATCGCTTCTACGACTACCATCAACGCAATGGGCATGGAACGGACTACTGATTTACCCTGAAGCAAGACATCCAAAGGATGATTGATGATGGCAAGATCACTTTTGATGGGGCTAACCCCGTCCAACCGCAAAACCAGACCATGGGAGTGTATAAAGACCCCCTGAACGCTAAAGAGGCATCGTACGTAATCACCTCAATCTATTGTGATGATGACTCCAGCACACCCTGCATCAACACCATCCATCCCGAAAACAAACAAGAAACATCTAACAAACCATTCGTGGTTCAGATCCCTTCCACTAACTCTGCACCTCAATCACCCCACGCCCCGCAACGGCCATTCGTAATCCGAGTGCCCTCCATCATACCCACCTCCAACGTCATGATGCGCCAGCAACCATACGTAGTGCGCATCCCTCCGGCTAAACCTGCAGGTAGACCAACCCCTCACGCTCGGCGTACCCCTTTCGTAGTTCAAGTACCACCTGCAGTTGCAACGACAGAGGCCCAGCCTCCGCCAAGACCAACCCCGTATGTCGTCAGGCTACCTGCGCAAACTCCTACCTAATCGTATCCGCAGCCCCACCCTACTCCCTACTTTGTAAAGGTTCTTGAGCAATCCCAGACTCCAAGGTCAACTCCACCTCCACGTGACACACGAGAACGCCTGGCAGATAGGCTTACGCGAGAACTCCTGGAGAAAGAGCGCCAACGGCTAGCTCTGGGGGCACCTAAGCCCACTCCCCTAAACTCTGTACCCATGTCATCATCTAACGATCAACCAAGCGCAGGCAATGAAGGTGAGTCGTCTGAAAGACATGAATCATCTAAAGCGACAGCTCCAAAAATTGAAAAGTCAACAAAACGAGAGATAAAACTGTTGGGTCCGATGGATCCAGTCAACACCGATAGACACACCCCCAACAGTGAAAAATTTGCAGCTGCCTTGACACAAGTCACACAAGCATTAAAACGAAAGAACACTTCACTGAGCTTGTATGATTTAGTCCTAACATCTCAAACGCATTGGGAAGCTCTAGTACGCATGTTAACGTCAATCCCGGTAAGCGAGGACTTATCCCCAAACGAACCCTCCATCCATGCGGTGATGTTCTCACCTCGCGTGAACACTCCTAAGCCACTAAGTTTTCATGATGACAACATCAAGGTGGATAAGAAAACGGGGGAGGTAACAACAGCCCCCATGTTTATAACAATATGTATAAACCGGTTCAAAATACATAGGGTCCATGTAGACGATGGAGCTGCGACAAACATTGTGCCGTACAACATCATTGAACAACTAGGACTTACTAAACTACTTAAACCAACCATGACTACATGTTTAAGGTCATTCAGTGGGTCACGCGTAATGGTGAAAGGTACAATAACCTTAAACTTCATAGTAGGAGATCAATTCCCAACATCTGCCAATTTCCTAGTGGTGGATGAGATGCCGGGGTTCAACCTAATACTGGGAAGACCCTGGTTAGCCCAACTGAGAGCTGTCTCCTCGCCTATACATCAAGAAATTCACCTGCCTTATGAAGGTGGAGAAATCGTCATACGCGGTGAAGCAGCTACTCCTATTATCTCGTCGCATATGGACATGGACCAAGGCTTGGAAGTCAAACATGAAAAACCTAGCCAAAATAATGAGAATCCGCAACCATCGGTAAGCAGTAAATCTTCCGACATGAAACAAAAGCCTCCTCAAACAGAAACGCCTGTACCTCCTCAAGTAGAAGCTAATATAGAGCTCCCTATGGACACTAAAATATCTAAAAACGCTAACATAAAAGACATTCCATCAGAAGTCCCTTGGGCCGAATTACCATTTAATGTAATCAGCGAAGGGGCGCTGAATACCGGATCATACCTATTGAAACATCGTCTAACATTAAAACGAAAAAAATCAAAAAATTACTGAAATGATACTATCACTCCTAGTCCGAAATGACGTTAAACTACAAAAAGTCCGAAATGACGTTAAACTATAAAAAGTCCGAAACAACACTAAACTACGATAAAACAGGAAAACAATTAAATGATACTCCAAGTCCGAAATGACATTAAACTATCATGTCCGCAAAGACATAAAACTAGCCACGATCAGCAATAATCAGTTGACCGAGAAATCTATCTGCGTCCTCTAAAACATTTCCTGATTACGCATGGGGCCCGAAATGGCCATAAACTACGCATGGGGCCTGAAATGGCCATAAACTAGTACTTACTTTTCGTTTTACTTTTATAATCACATTTCCGTAATACACTTAGAATGGAAAGCAAGCCAAAATATGTTTACATTTCTATATCATGTTAAACTCAAAATCAACAAAAAAAATATTTATACAGTTATTACATACAATCAACCGTTTCTGTTCATTCCAGAATCTTCAAGTTATAGTTCCAATATAAATCTGAGTCGAAAAACAACAAAACAAAAAAAAAAAGAAGAAGAAAAGAAGAGCGCTAAATGCTAAACATCTGGGACATGATGATCGTCCCCCTTGGACCCGCCAGCATCAGAGGCCTCTGCTCCACTGGGGCCAACTCCTTCAGTTTCACCACCACCTTCATCTTGGAAAGACCAAAAAAAGAAATAACCAACACAAGAATAAGCGAATGTCAAAATTTCAAACATTATTCAATCAACTAACTTCATAAAGATGAAATGCTTACCATAGGAGATCCCCCCAAGCCAAATTCCAGTCGCCGCAGGATTTCCTCTTTGGAAACACTTGCCCAATCTATCCCATCGAGACCCAAGTCAACATCTGCCAGAGTCTTTCCCTTATCAACATCCGACCAAGTGGGACGTTTCAAAGGGAACTCCCCCACTGACACCTCCCTGGAAGCGGTTGTTATCCGCCGTTTAGGGGATTCCATCTCTACAATCGTGTTTTGGGCGAATGTGTCAAAGGCAGAGCGCAGACCAAGGCCTTCCACAAACATTTCCAACTGTCGCTTCTCAATAGACACTTCTTTTAGCGACTTCTTATACTGGTGCTTGTGGTTCTTCTCATCTTGCCCCCATTTGCGTACTTTGGAGGTGAAAGCCTTCCGGTCGTGGCATTTGGTGTTCAGCAATTCGATTTGAGCCCTGCGCTCCTCTAGTCTCCGTATCAATCCTGCGTGACGATTGAGTAGGTTCCAATACCTCGTATACGTGACCTCGGAGGTACGCCAAGAGCGATCATTGTCTAATCTGGCTGCGGCAAATTCTTACCAGGCCTTCAGATCCTCACGTTCCACCGTTAGTTCAGAAACCTCTTTCTCTGTCGCCTGAATCTGGAGCCACAATTGCTCAATGGATCACCTACACGTCCATACTGCTTTAGGATTGTGAACAAAGCCCTCTGCTACCTCTTCGTAAATGGGTCTAGGCACTTGTTCAATTTCTGGGGAAAGTGTGGGCAAACTCTCCATGTTGACAGTCTCGAACGGATCCCACCTCAGTTGGGCACCTATCCATAGGAAAAAGACAAACGTTAGAATAGACAAAATCGCGGATCAAACTCTAACATAGTAAGGATCTTTGGATGTTCCCATACCTATCTCAGGATGGATCCCTTCGATCCACTCAACGACCTCCTTGGCCACACCAACTACGAAATCCCTTTTACTTGGCATTTCCATCCAAGTAAAAGGTCCATCAGGGCACGACATGCTGACCTTTGGCAGCACTTCAGGGGGAATCTCTGGCTCCTTCTCAGGGATGGTCTCGCTCTCCTCTGAGTCAAACGAAAAATCCACAATGAGATAAAAATATATTAGGCTACACAACTAAGTAACGAGACATACCATTCCCTCCAGTCTCCTCCGATGTGGGAGGGGCTCCAAGGTCTAAGTTGCCTATGAGAAAATTACTGAACATCTCTTCAGTCTCCGCCTGATCATCTAGTGGTTCAGTGTTTCCAGTTCCTTCCCCCAGCACTTCAGTCCCTCCCGCCGGGTCAGTTAACTCTTCATCCTCAGGTATAGTCTGCAAATCATGTCTCTTAACTTCTCAACACAAAGCAGATGAAGTTAGTTGCATACAACCATCAATCGTTAAAACTATCTGTAAGATAAGAGAAGTAAAGGAAACGAGAGGTTTACCAGGTATTTTAAACCGAATCCGCTTTACTTTGGGCAGTTCAATCTCACTGGTCTTCTCAACCGTGTGGTCACGCTTTGCCAACTTCGATTTGGCTTTGCCTATTGTGTCCTTGACTACCCGCTCCGCCTTTTTGGTAGTGTAGGATACTTCATCCGGTTCCAACCCTACACTGTCGCCTGTATGGAGTGAGGCGCCAGACGATCCACCCGTAGTGATCATAAGGGACTCATCAATCCCCTCTGGGGCGTCTTGGGACTTAGCCATGTCAAATAGGTGGTTTACCCAGGGGCGGGATAACTGATTCCTATCGCGCAAAACATATCTGTCCTCCCCACGAACCACTAAAAATTCGGCCAAACGACGAACATAACCGGCAAAAAAGGTAAAGGTGAAATGGGATTGAGCGTCTATGTTTGAATGTAGCCGCACTATCTCTTTAGTCATG
The DNA here is from genome assembly GCA_015680685.1 of Gnetum montanum. NCBI lineage: Eukaryota > Viridiplantae > Streptophyta > Gnetopsida > Gnetales > Gnetaceae > Gnetum > Gnetum montanum. The sequence goes on along the minus strand of MNCI01034558.1, from coordinate 188,507 downwards.
CCCGATAATAAGAATTCAGCCCAATTGTAGCGCATGCCAGCCTCTAGAATAGTATGCACGACTCGCACTGCTTCAACCCCGAGACTCTTAACCTGCGATAGAGTCTTCAGAAACAGACGTGCCTGAAATAAGGGGTAAAGCTCGTTGACCTCGTCAACTTTCGTCCTTCCCTGCATTGGAAATCCTTTGGCGCCTTTCGTCACCCCTAACCAATCCTCTAAAGCGCGGATCGTGTGAATTTCTTTGTGCGTCCTATCTAAAACAATCTTTACACCACCTGTAGGCATGCCAAATAGTCCGCAAAAAATTGGGGCGATAATTCAAAAATTATTTTAACGCCCTTAATGCGAGCGCTATAGCGAGAAATAGATCTATCAAACGAATCCACGATCCCGATCATCTCCGCTATAGACACATTCAAGCTAAGGGCCGTGAACAGTGCCATGAGGCCAGCATGTTCTAAATAGGCGATAATGGATGGTGGGGCTTTTACCCATAACCACTTTTGGGCAGCAACGGTTTCACCGAATTTCATGTAGAGAGTCGCTTCAATCCGCCCGGTTACAACAGAATCCCCGCCAGAGGTAGTGCCAGTTGTAGAGACAAATCAAACACCCTCATATTATTTTAACACTTGGCGACGGAACAAACACATCACGACATCTAGAAAACATTGCCACTTACTCTCCATGTTAGATTTTGAGGTTTCACCCAGATCAGAAGTAGATGGAAAAATTGGTCCATTAGGGGACCAGTCGGCGTGCAACCATCCACGCGCGGTGCATTGTGCAAACGCCTTAGAAAACGTCTTGTGGAAGTTCTTCATGGCGCCACTAGTGTGGGCCAAAATAGCCCCACGAAGGCTGGGGCCCACCATGAACACCTCCAAAGCCGTGCGTGCCAATGCAAGCCCGTCATCGCCTGCATAGGCCCCTTCTTTCGTAACTTTCGGCCTACGGAAAGACGAAAACAGGTGTTAAAAAAAGAGAAAATATTTGAATATAAAAAGAGAGGAACAACCAGAGCTAAAACGTAATTACCTTTCCACCCAGTATACTGTGCCAAGAGGATTTTGGAATAAGGTGTGTGTGCGGCCAGCTAGAAATAATATGTCGTTGATATAGTTAGGCCCCCGCAGTAGCCGGTCCCACACACGCGTCAATGGACGGGCAGATTTTGGACCACCAGGGGGAACACCGTCGGCGACAAGTGGCCCTTCATCAATATCATCCATAAATATTCTGAGATCCTCCGCTGCACCGGGTAACATGGCCTCGATGATGCTCCGCGCCACATCCTCGCCTAGGTGGGACCAAATCACAACCCTGAAATGGTCTAGTATGAAGGCCAAAAATTTGCAGGCCCCGTCCCGAAACCAGACCCCATTGTTCTCAACGGTTAAGTCTGGGGTCGGTTCACCACCCTCAATGAGACCAAACCATGTCAACACCCCAACTAGCTCAACCACTAGAAGGGGATGTTCAACGTCCCTGCAAGCCATTAAAACAACCTCAAAGATTAATCATACCAAAAACTCCATTTTGAAAAATAGACATCTGTGGAAAATTTTTTTAACTATTACGCTCGGCGTATACGCTCGGCGTATACGCTGGGCGTATACGCAAACAGTTATGCTTGGCGTATATGCTGGGCATAGAGACAAAGTTACGCTCGGCGTATACGCTGAGCGTAGAGACAAAGTTACGCTCAGCGTATACGCTGGGTGTAGAGACAAAGTTATGCTCGGCATATACGCTGGGCGTATACACAAACAGTTACGCTCGACGTATACGCTGAGCGTAGAGAGAAAGTTACGCTCGGCGCATACGCTGGGCGTAGAGACAAACAGTTACGCTCAGCGTATACGCTAGGCGTAGAGAAACTCTTACGCTCAGCATATACGCTGGGCGTACACGCTAAAAACTGTCTACGCTGTACATAACACGACTTTACGCCGAACAGGTTTACACTGCGAAACATCCAAATTACGCTCAGCGTATATGCTGTGGAAACCCTCGGCGTATACGTCGAGCGTAGACCATCTACGCCAGGAGCTAGTACAAGTGTCTACGCGCGACGTATACGCTCAGCGTATACGCCGACAATCGTCTACGCTGAAAACACACGCGGCGTCTACGCCGGTAAACTACCCTGAATCCTTTACACTCGACGTATACGCCAAAACCCTATATGCTAACTGTCTACGCTACAAAAACAAACGCTGAAAAATAAACAAAAATAGAGTCAAGAGCCTACTTGCTAGAAGATCCAGGCCATGCGGGAAGGCTCGGGCGGGGTAGGCACTGCAGCATCGCCTCGCTCTCCTCCACGAACGTCAGCTCTGGTCCTTTCTTTCCTCGGCCTTCCATTTCTTTGCCTCTGACCATCTCGGCGTCTATGCTGGGGTTTCTCTCTCGGCGTCTACACTGGGGTTTCTCTCTCGGCATCTACGTTAGGGTTTCTCTCTCGGCGTCTACGCTGGGGTTTCGCTCGGTGTCTATGCTAGGGTTTCACTCGGCGTTTACGCTGGGGTTTCCCTCGCAGTTCACGCTCACGCTCGGAAAGTCAAATAACAAATGAAGCCCCTTTTCCCCTTTTATAGCACACCGATGCCGACGCCGACGTTGACGCTAACGTCGTCGCCGCCCTTCGATTTTTCTTGCTTTTTGCCTCGTTTTTCGCACTTTTTCAGATTTGCCTTAAATTTTTCAAAAATATATAAAAATTACATACATAAATTAAATAAAATGTAAAATTTCGGCATTAAACTGCCGTTCGTTGCCTAGTAAGGCATTAAACTGCCGTTCGTTGCCCGGTAAGGCATTGCTCTTTTACCTTTGGAATTACAAGTACCATCTCTAAGGATCATGCTTTCCGAACTTCTCGACGATGGGCAAAACAATGATCTACGCATCATTGACTTGGACTCGGTGGAGGAGAAGCACGTACGTGCACTCGATCAGATCGAATGATACCAAAAACGACAACGACAATGACATCGACATGACGTTCAAAAGCACCCCATCAAAGAAGGAGACCTTGTGCTTAAGGCTGTTCGAGAACACCCAGATAAGTTCTCAGTGAACTAGGAAGGACCTTACCTGGTCACCAAAGCATTCGACAAAGAAGCATTCAAGCTAGCTGACATGGACGGAAAAGAATTTGCAAATCCGACCAATCACTTGTTCCTGAAACCGTTCTATACATAAATTCGAGCTCAGGTACGTATTAGTCTTGGAATCATGACTATAAACTGATACCAAAGCTAGTCCTGGAATCACGACTATAAACTGATACCACAGCTGGTCCTGGAATCATGACTATAAACTGATACCACAGCTAGTCCTGGAATCATGACTATAAACTGATACCACACCTAGTCCTGGAATCACAACTATAAACTGATACCACACAGTGTCCGCAATGATGATAAACTAGCATCCTTCTGGCATGATAGTAAAATGTCACCTTCACAACCATCAGAGTCCGCTAAGACTATAAACTAGCTTGCCTCTGCATGGTCTGCTAAGACTCGAAACTGGCAACGTACCATCCGCCACGACGCTAAACGGGCAATGTCCAACGGGTTACAACACAAAACTAACCCTTGATAGCCTGTTAAGACTGTAAACTGGCACGTTCATATCCGACTCTTCACTCCGTAGCCGTATTCATTCATCGCCTCATTGCTTCCCTCATCGACACACAATCTCATCAACATCGTCGACATCCGCACTCAGCGCTGAGAATCGCCTCCCAATATTTTTGTTCACCTACAGCTGTTTAAGTCTAAGCACATTTATTCACTCATGGTTTTCTTGTCTCCTTGGAGTTATGTTTACAGGATGACACTCAGAGGTGCTCGTACGAGAGTGCATTTCATCATAGGCAGCAAGATGAAGCAATATCCATCAATCCACCTGGCAAGACTGAATCAAACCGTTAACCCGTACATTCCCATTCCCCGAAAATTCACCATCTGTTCACCAAACTATTGCACACTATAAAACATTACAGCAGTTGCAACACACAAAATACAATATTCACACATGTGTACAAGAACAATCTTCGAAGAAAAAAAAACAAACGGGACCCTTGGCACTTCCCATACAAGCCCCAGGCGGGAAGATATCGGTCTTGAAAATAGGTACTCATGTCAAAAACAATCAAGAAATATCCTGTTGCATGGCTTTAGCTCTTCGCTTACAGTTTCCCCAAAGAAGGGTGCTGTTTCTCCAAAGAATGCAAACCATCACCCCGTGGCTTTGGCATTGACAACAAGCTCTCTTGAACACTAACTGAGAGCAATGTTCTGCCAAAGGACACGCATCGCAGGCCTGAGTTCCAAGTCTACCCAAAAAAATGGCTGTCGACGAGGACCGGCCTGCCGCACACCTGAGCATCCAATTTCCCCAGCATGATCCCTTGGGCAGTCACAAATCCCCACAATCCCTTCTCTCATACCAGCTACCAATCTCACCTTGTTCAATCCCATACACTACTAAACACGGTACGATGACGTCTAGTCAAGTGGCAAAGGACAAAGCCTTTATCAAGTTTCTTGTGGTGTTTTGTGCTTCTTTGTCGACGCTTCTCGGGTCGATTCCTCCAAGCGTCAACAAAGAGGGGCCAATGAAACACCACAAAAATTTCGAGTTTGGCACTTGTCCAGCAAGAAACAGGTCCTCGTGACCCTCAGACGACCTTGGCTACATTTGGAGTCACACATGGAAATTTTGAGGATCGAAACACTTATTTTTTTACCAAGTGTTGCGCCAGCATCCACGCCCAGCGTATACGCCTGACGCCCAGCATACACGCCTCACATGCACACTCAGCAGGTGCAACAGGAGCAAGAATTAAAGCAAGTCGGCGGCCAACATTCATCAGCGTATACGCCAGCATTCATCAGCGTATACGCCAGCATCCACCAAAGTTCACACGCCCAGCAAGTCCAGCGTATACGCCCAGCGTATACCATATTTCTAAATTTTACGCACCCGGTCGACATGCCACATGTCTCCCAACCCGATTTTCCCGGTAAAAACCCACCTATAAAAAGCCCATTTTTTCACATTTTCACGGTCAGCAAAAATTTACCAGAGCAGACCCAGAGCAATTACACTGCAAACCAAAGCCTGAAATCCTCTATGCTCAAAGTCCTGTATGCCGAGGATAGTCTCTACACTCCGCCTACAGTGCGAACCAGCCACTTCCTTGCACCCACCGGGGCTTTACGTCCGCCTTGTGTTCAGCCACAACTGCGTTAGACCGGTGCACCACAAATTTACAGTTTACGCTGTGTTCATGCTGATTCTACTTACGATTTTACATTTACGCTCTGTTTACGCTGTCTACGTCCTGTTTACACTGTTTACGCTGTACACGCCTTGTTTACGCTTTACGCTGTCTACGCCCTGTTTACACTGTTTACGTTGTATACGCCTTGGTTACGCTGTTACACCGTTTACATTTTGTTTACGCTTTACGCTGCCCACGCTGTTTAAGCTGTTACACCGTTTACATTTTGTTTACGCCCTGTTTACACTGTTCGCTCCGTTTTACGCCCGTTACACAGTTTACGTATAACCCAGCGTATAACACCTCGGTGGCGCTCAGGGAAATCCTTGTCTGATCCGCGTGCGAACCACCCAAGGTACCCTACCTTCGTGCATTCTAGCTTGCCCTCAAGCGAAGGTAGGGTCATCTATGCTCGTCCTGCTATCCTGCGGTCTCTGTTTTTCCTTCCAGCCGCGGATCGACGATTTCAGGCGGTACACGCTGCACTGTGTTTTACACTATGCCTTGTTTTACGTTGCACTCTATTTTACGCTGAGCCTTGTGTTACGCTGTACTCTGTTTTATGTTGTGTCTTGTTTTACGCTGCACTCTGTTTTACGCTGAGCCTTGTCTTATGTTGTACTCTATTTTACGCTCCATCCTATTTTATGTTGTGCCTTGTTTTACGCTGCACTCTGTTTTATGCCAAAGCTGTATATGCTGCGTAGCGTATATGTTGCACTCCTTATGCTGTATACGCTGTCTACGCTGACGCTATACGCTGAACGTGAAGCATATACACTGCACTTTGTCACCTAGTTTATGCTGTACCAAGTACACTAATTTCACTCCTCTACCCCGTGTCATACCCCTAACAATTCATCATGAACCCCGTGAACACCACCGCTGCAACAACTCAAGTAACTAATGTCGTAGACACCATGGCTGTCCAATAGCCTGTCATGCAACACCCAGGAGTACAACCCACCGCAGGGCCCCGCCAGTCCCTAAGGTTGCAAAGGAGAGACCTGGCCTCCAACATTATAACCCAGGATCAGTATAATTTTATATGCATTAAGATACAAGCTGTCTTGGCTGTAGATCGAGCCAAAATGAAGGTAAAGAGGCAGTTCAAACTCTTTTACAGCGGGGGACGCGAGTTCATCCCTTCACCATATGACGTAATCCCTATTCCGGAGTAGTATTCAGAGCTAGTCACATAGCTCCTCTTGCAAAGGAGACACTCGTTAGATCAACCTGCGCTAGAGCCCCAACTAGAGGAAAAGGAAAAATTCGCTGCTCAATCCGAACAAGAGGATTCTTACTACACTCTGAGCCCGCAAGCACACGTTAACCCCATTTTTCATCTTGATACAGGGGAAATCATGCCCCTCCAGCACCTCAGGTTCACCTCTGCCCAAGCACCACCACCAAAAACATCAGCACTAGTGCATATTCCTCCCCCGAGTAACCCCCAACCTAACACCTTCCCTCTCGCAATCATACCCGCTGTAGCGTCAGGTTCGTCCTCACAAGCACCGCCCCCTCACGACAGCGTGGGAGCGACATTCCCACCTTGAGTGATAGGGATGCCACACGTAATACCAGCCTCCACATCCACCCACTACATCCCTCACATTCAAACGCACGCAGCCCCCTCGACCATCGTAACCCAACAAGGGGTCCCTTCGCACAACGTGCCTGGGCAATGGCCAGCGATGGGTGTGCCGTCACACCAACCCGCTCACCACAATGTGCCATCACACACATTTCCACATGTTAACATTCCCTAAATACGACCATAATCAACAACCCCCTGTATATAATGTATCATCCTTAGCGCCACATGCTGTTCAGCTTCCACAAACACAATCGCTGACCACGCAACTTTTGGCCTTTCAACCCACCATCCAACTGTCTAACCTGTATAGTATACCACAACCACAAGTTGCCTTGTCACCTAGTGCCCAAGATTGGACAGATGCTAAGAAACTGATGCAAGAATTAACTGACGAGGTAAGATGCCTCAAAACAGCTACCGATGGGGAGTTGAAGGTAGTGGACTTCTACTAAGATGACCCCATCAGCTCTTCTATCCCACCCTTAACCTTGCCCAAAGACGTCTCCTTACCAACACTAACCAAATACAATGGGGAGATAGATCCCAATGCACACTTAATAACATTTAGGTTAGAATATGCATTACTCCAGACATGGCCCCATGCCATTCTCCGAGTGTTCCCCATGTCCCTCGCGGGGAGAGCACTTGATTGGTATTGGGCTCTGCCAAGGAATTCCATCTTCTCCTTGGAAGACCTATTACACCAATTTGTGACCAGATTCAAGTACAACTTGAAATCCGAGGCCACATTGGACAGCCTCATACAGGTCAAGCAAGCACTGCTTGAACCTGTACAGAAATTTATTCAGAGGTGGAGCACCGCCCTCAACGAGTTGCACGAGCCGATCTCCCAAACATACTTGCTCACAATTCTCAAGGGAGTTGTTAACGATTTCCTTAAATCCAAGTTGTATTACCTTAATGCAAGTAATCTTAACCAGGCTTTTGTACAAATTAAGACTATAGAAGAAGCAGCCCAAAACAGCCACGACCCTGCATACTTAGCCTTCAGAAATCAACACACTAATAAAGATAAAGAGAAGTCTAAGACAACCATAGCAGCAATAGTAGGTGCACAACAATCAAACATGACACACCAAAACAAACCACCCGCAGCCCCTACTAACTACAATAAACTAGTTCCTACAGCCACACCAGAATCATCATCATCGCAAAACCCAACAACGAACCGTACGTGAAACTTCGAGAGGAAAGAACCCTCTCAATATACGCCTTTGCCAATGAAGCCCTCCCAGCTCTTCGATCAACTCCTGAAGGCTGGGTTGATGAAGCATAAATAGTTATCCCCCGTGGCCATCCAGAGACATGACCGGTTCTATCAACTTGTTTAGAACCCAACTTTAGCAATGTCGGATGAGCCTCCCGTACCCAAAGGCTTTAGAATAGATCGCTTTTGCAACTACCATCAATGAAATGGGCACGGTATGGATTACTGTTTCACCTTGAAATAGGATATTCAGCAGATGATCAATGAAGGCCAAATCACTTTTGATGAGGCCAACCCGGTCCAACCACAGAATCAAGCTATGGGGGTGTACAAAGACCCCCTAAACACCAAAGAGGCGCCATACATAATTAATACAATCTACCTTGATGATGATTTCGATGCACCCAACATTAACACTGTCTATCCCCAATATAAACAGGAAACACCTAATAGGCCATTTGTAGTTCAGATTCCCCCCGCTGTGTCCACGCCCACGCCTCAACCACCACGTGCTCCCTAGCAGCCATACGTTGTCTGAATACCCTCGGCTGTGCCCATGCCTAACACCATGACATGTGACAAACCATACGTGGTGCGTGTCCCTCTCATCATTCCCTCAAATGCATCAACCCCTTCTACTCAGCCCCCCCCTTTTATAGTTCGAGTACCACCAGCAGTCGCAATGGTGGAGGTCCAACCTCCACCGAAACCAACCCAATATGTCGTTGGGATACCCAAAAATCCTAATGATTACCAAGCCTCCACCTCACAAATGCAAGGCAAACCTAGCCCCTACGTCATTAGGGTACCTGGCTAGCCTTCCACTCAACCACATCTGACTGTCCAACCGCAACCCCGCCCGCCTCCATATGTGGTGCGAATCCTAGGGCAGCCCAAGGCTCCAAGACCAGCCCCACCTCCATGCCACACACAAGAACGCCTAGCAAATAGACTTACAGGTGAACGTGTGGAGAAGGAATGCCAACGGTTAGCTCTGGGGCCACCTAAGCCCATTCCACTTAACTCTGTACCTATGTCGTCACCTAACAACCAACCGGACGTAGGTAATGAAGGTGAATCATCTGAAAAACATGAACCACTTAAAACGATAGCTTCGAATAAAAATGACAAACCAATAAAACATGAAATAAAACTGTTGGGCCCAATGGACCCAGTTATCATTAATAAAAATGCCCCAAACAGTAGAGATTTAGCAACGGCCTTGGCACAAGTCACCCAAGCATTGAAGCAAAATAACGCTTCGTTGAGCTTGTATGACTTGGTGCTAACATCCCAAACACATCAAGAAGCTCTAGTACACATGTTAACGTTGATCCTGGTAAGTGAAGACTTTCCCCCAAATGAACCCACCATCCATGCGGTAATGTACTTGTCTCACGAGACCACTCCTAAACCCTTGAGCTTCCATGACGACAACATTCGGGTGGACAAGAAAACACAGGAAATAACAATAGCCCCCATGTTCATTACTATACGCATAAACCAATTCAGGATACATAGGATCCACATAGATGATGGAGCTGCCACAAACGTAGTACCGTATCCCATCATCGAACAACTAGGGCTTACTGAATTAATCAAACCGACCGCAACCACATGTTTAAAATCATTCAGCGGGTCACGCATAATAGTCAAAGGCATAGTGACCTTAGACTTCATAGCAGGGGATCAATTTCCCATGTCCACCGATTTCCTGGTGGTCGACGAAATTCCAGGATTCAACCTGATACTAGGAAGACCCTGGTTGGCCCAACTAAAAGCGGTCTCCTCCCCTATACACCAAGAGATCCACCTGCCTTATGAAGGCGGTGAAATCATCATACATGGGGAGGCTGCTACACCCATCATTTCATCACACGTAGACATGGACCAAGGCTCAGAAGTTGAGCTTGAAGAGCCTAAACAAAACGATAAAAATGCGCAACAACTGGTAAACAATGAGCCTTTAAACATGGAACAAGACCCACCTAAAACAGAAACAGCTATGTCTGACAGTGTACATACAACCGCTCAAGTGGAAACTTGCACAGAAATCATGCCAACTGCTGAAACATCTAAAAACACTAACACGGAAGCCATTCCATCAAACGTCCCTTGGGCTGAATTACCATTCAATGTGATCAGCGAAGGGGACGCTGAATAGAGAATCATACCCGTTAACACATCACCTAACATTAAAAGGAAGAAAATTAAAAAAATATTACAATAATATCAACACTCCTAGTCCGAAATGATGTTAAACTATAATATGTCCGAAATGACATTAAACTACAACTCGTCCAAAATGACAGTAAACTACGATAAATCGAAAAACAAAAGAATTTTACCATTAAACTACACTCCCTGTCTAAGACGACGTTAAACTATCATGTCCACAAAGACGTAAAACTAGCCACGATCAGCAATGATCGGTCAACAGAAAAATCCACCCATGTCATCCGAAATGTCCTTTGCTTACATTGGGGCCTGAAATGGCCTTAAACTAGTGCGAATTTGGCCCGAAATGGCCTTAAACTAGTTCCTACACTTATGCTTTGTCTTCCTTTCCGCTTATCATTTATAATTACTCTAGTGCATCATGCTTAAAGCAAAAGAGTAAACCAAAAATATTTTACATTGTCATGCCATGTGTGCAAATAAACTTAAAATCAACAAAATATTTTATACAATTACAAGAGTTAACTGTTTTCCACTGTCTCTTTAAAATACCTCAAAGTTTTCAATTCACAATTCCTGCATCAATTGGAATCAGAATAGTCCCGTAAAATAGAAAACTAAGAAAAAAAATAAAAATCCTAAGCATCTGGGACGGGAGGATCGTCCCCTCTAGATCCACTAGCATCAGGGGCCCCTGCTCCATTAGGGCCAGCCTCTTGGGCATCATCACCACCTTCATCCTGAAAACACCAAAAAGAAACAACCAACATAAGAATAAATGAATGTCAAAATTTTAAACATCATTAAATAAATTAACTTCATGAGGACAAAACGCTTACCATAGGAGATCCCCCTAAGTCGAATTCCAGTCGAGGAAGGATTTCTTCTTCTAAAATGCTGGCCCAATCTGTCCCATCCAGGGCTAAGTCAATGTCTGCTAAAGTCTTTCCTTTGTCGACAGCTGACCAGGTCAGATGTTTCAGAGGGAACTCACCCACCGACACTTCCCCAGAAGCAGTTGTGATCACCCTGGTAGGCGACTCCATTTCCACAGTTGTATTTTGAGAAAAAGTATCAAAAGTAGAACGCAAACCCAAACCCTCCACAAACATCTCTAGTTGACGCTTTTCAATAGACACCTCTTTTAATGACTTCTTGTAGTAATGTTTGTGATTTTTCTCATCCTGACCCCACTTACGAACCTTGGAAGCGAAGGCTTTCCAATCTTGACATTTAAGGTTCAGGAGATCAATTTAGGCTTTGCGCTCTGCCATTCTCTGAGTTAGTGACGCATGACGATTCAATAGGTTCCAATATCTAGTGTAAGTAACCTCGAACATTTGCCAGGAGCGATCACCGCTTAGCTTGGCAACGGTGAACTCATACCGAGCCTTCAAATCGTCACGTTCCACTGACAATTCAGAGACTTCCCTTTCTTTTGCCTGAATCTGTAGCCACAACTACTCAATGGAACGCCTACAGGTCCATAACGACTTAGCATTGTGCACAAAGCCTTTTGCAACTCCATCGTAAATAGGCCTTGGCACCTGTTCCACTTCTGGGGAAAGTGCGGTTAAACTTTCTATCCTAATGCTTTCAGAAGGATCCCATCTCAATTGAGCACCTACCCACATGAAAAATACAAATGTTAGGACAATATAAACAAGATGTGAAATTCCAAACCTCTAAATGATTTATACCTTTGTCAGGGTGGGCTTCTTGGATCCGTTCAACAACTTCCTCCGCAATTTCAGCTACAAAATCCATCTTACTTGGCATTTCTGACCAAGTAAATGGCTCACGGGTGCAAGAACTAACCTCAGCGGTCCTCTCCGGGGGAACCTTCTTCATTGGTACATCTAACCGCACCGTCCTGGTCTCGCTGCCTTCATCTGAACAGGATAAAAGCACAAAAATAAAATACCATAGGAATGATAATTGGTCGGGCAATTCAAAACGAAATAATGTACCATGATCCTTGTCACCCTCTGGGGGGTCGCCCAAATCCAGATTTCCCTTAAGGAAGCTGCTGAACATTTGGTTGACAACGTCCTAATCATCCAACGGTGTGGTTTCAGAGGTATTTTCCTTTAACTCTGTTCCTCCACCCTGGCTCTTCTCCATATGTTTATCCTCGTTGTTCTTCTCCGTGTTGGTCTCCTCCTCCTCGGTGATAGTCTTTAAAGCCTGCTTCCTCACTTTTTTAAAAATTAAGCCAAAAATATCAATGACACGTAAGTGATTGAAGTAAAAGTTATAAAAAAAATGAAAATGATAAAGCAATAAGCAGGTGAGGTCCGCTTAACATGTATCTTGAAGCGTATGCACTTCACGCGTGGCAGGTTCACATTGGAGACTTCCTCAGTCATGCGTTCAGGCCTTTTTAACTTTGACTTGGCTTGGCCAATGGTCTCCTTGATGACCCATTCTGCCCTTCTAGCAATGTAGGGTATGTCGTCTGGCTCCAACCCCAAACTATCATGTGTGTGGATTGAAGCGCTAGATGATCCCCCTGTAGTAATAGAAACAGATTCATCAATGCCTTCAGGTGCATCTTAGGATTTTGCTATCTCAAACAGGTGATTGATCCATGGGCGGGATAGCTGACCCCGATCCCGTAGAACAAACTTGTTGTTTGCACGGACTACTAGGAACTCAGTAAAATGACGAACATAACCGGCGAAGAACGCAAAGGTGAAGTGGGATTGCGCCTTGACATTTGAATGCAACCGCACTATCTCCTTGTGCATGCCCGACAACAAAAATCGTGCTGAATTATATCACATGCCCATTTCCAAGACAGTTCGCATGACACGAACCACCTCAACCCCAAGACACTTCACCTGCGAAATGGTTTTAGGGAATACCCATCCCCTGAATAAGGGATACAATTTGTTCACTTCCACAAGTTTTGCTTTCCCCTGCATCGGGAATCCCTTGGCACCCTTGGCCATCCCTAGCTAGTCTTCCAACTCACGAACCGTCTGGAGCTCTTTATGAGCTCTGTCTAATACTACATTTAAGCCATCTGCCAGTACACCAAATAAGTTTGAAAATAACTCAGGAGACAGATGAAAAACTACCTTCACACCCTTAATCCGGGTGCGGTAGTATGAGACAGACTCATTAAAAGAGTCCACGATCCCAATCATCTCCCCTATGGATACGTCAGGGCTCAGGGTCATAAAGAGCTCCATGAGGCCAGCATTATCCAGGCAATGAATGATGCATGGTGGAGCTTATCTACGCAACCACTTTTAAGCCTTAGTCACCTCCCCAAACTTCATCGACAAGGTAGTCTCGGTTTGTCCAGTTGTCACCAGATCCTCACTAGGAGGTGCATCAACTGTAAAAAAAATTTAAAATGGTCATATTAGCATAACTCCAAACAGTTGGACCAACTCACCAACATATCTAGGAAATGTTATCATTTACCATTAGTGGTGGATTTAGATGTGCTGCCAAAGTCACGAGGGAAGACTGACCCTTTGATCGACCAGTCTTCATGAAGCCACCCACGAGCCTTGCACATCGCAAATGCTCTGGAGAACTGCTTGTGAAAATGGATAATCGCTCCCTTCATTTGACCCAGTACAATTCCACGAAGGATGGGGCCCATTATGAATGCCTCCAAGGTAGTGTGAGCAAGAGCTAGTCCTTCATCCTCAATCAATGTCCCGTCCAGGTTGGTCTTCGGTCCATAAACAACTAAATGTCAAAACACGAAACAAACATCAAACGGCGAAAGGAAGCAATAAACTTAAATAGGCCAACCTATCCACTTAGTACACTGTGTCAGGAGGATTCTGGAATATTGTGTGTGCGGGGGTAGCTATGAACAAAGTATTGTTGAGGTAGTCTAACCCTTGCGGCAATAGTGCCCAGACGTGCTTTAATGGGCATGTAGACCAAGGCCCGCGGGTAGAACCATCCTTGTTAACAAGTGACCCCTCGTCAATGTCTTCTATGAAGACCATGACACCCTCTGCAACTCCTGGCAGCATTGCCTCAATCACACTCCTTGCAATCACTTCGCTAAAGTTCGACCAGATGGCCACCTCGAAATTGTCCAACAGGAAGGCCAGAAATCCACATGCGCCTTTCCTGAACCAAACCCTGTTGTTATCCACGGTTAGATCTTGGGGAAGCTCCTCAGCCTCAATGGGGCCAACCCATGTTAACACCCAGAAAAATTCTCAACCAACTAGGAAAGGCCTTACCTAGTCATTAAAGCATTTGACAACAGAGCGTTCAAGCTAGCCGATATGGAAGGAAACGAACTCGCAAATCCAACCAATCACTTGTTCCTGAAACCGTTCTACATTTGAGTACAAGCTCAGGTACGTGTAAGTCCTGGAATCATGACTATAAACTGATACCACAACAAGTCCTAGAATCACAACTATAAACTGATACCACAGCTCATCCTGGAATCATGACAATAAACTGATACGATAGAACAGTCCTGGGTTATGACTTAAAAATGACATCACAACTGTCCTGGCATCATGACAATAAACTGATACCCCAGAGTGTCCGCAATGATGATAAACTAGCACCCGTCTGGCACGATAAGTAAACTACCACCATCACAACCATCAGAGTCTACTAAGACTATAAACTAGCTTGCCTCCTCATAGTCCGCTAAGACTAAAAACTGGCAATGTAACGTCCACCACGACGCTAAATAGGCAATGTCCAACGGGTTACGACATAAAACTAACCCATGATAGTCTGCCAAGACTATAAACTGGCAAGTTCATCTCTGGTTCATCAATCTGCCGCCACATTTTAGCTTCATCACTACATCACCCGCCATCAGAAGATCCTACCAACGCTGCTGCCATTGACATACAGTCTACCGCCATGTAAGTCTAAGCTTGATTATTTACTCATGGTTTTCTTGTCTCCTTGGAGTTGTGTTTACAGGATGACATCTAGGGGTTTTCGCACAAGAATGCATTTCATCACAAGCAGCAAGATGGGACAATGTTCACAGCACACATGGCAAGACTAAATCAAACCGTTCACTAGTACATCCCCATTCACTGACTCATTACTTATCTGTTCACCAACACATTATATTCAGTCACACCTTTGATACACCCAGTACACCGAAAACTTTGAGCATGCTATTGCATACTGTAACACCTTGAAGTAGTCGCGACACATGACATAGTGCTTTCACATGAGTACAAAATCAATGCAAAGTTTATGATTTCTTAAAAAAAAAAAAACGAGACCCTTAGCACTTCCCATATAAGCCCCAGGCGGGAAGGCAGTTGTCCAAAACGGTCAACCAGAATCCAGTTGCATGGCTTTGGCTCTCTGCTAATAGGACCCCTCTTAAACATTAAACACGGGCCCTGTTCCTCCAAAGAATGCAACACATCCTCCCGTGGCTTTGGTCTTGCCAACAAGTTCTCTTGAACACTAACCAGGAGCCTTGTTCCACCAAAGGACGCACATCGCATGTCTGAACTTCGAGTCTACTAAACAGTGGCTATTGACAAGGAACAGCATGCCAGACACCCGAGCATCCCATTTCCCAAGTGCAATCCCTTGGGTAGTGATCGATCCCCACAATCTCTATTTTCCTACCAGCCACAAACTTCACTTTCCCAATCCCATGTACTACTGAACACAATGTGATGATGCCTAGTCAAGTGGCAATGGACAAAGTCTCTATCAAGTTGCTTATGGTGTTTTGCACTTCTTTATCAATGCTTCTCGGGTCGATTCCTCCAAGTGTCAACAAAGAGGGGCCAATGAAACACCACAAAATTTCGAGCTTGGTACTTGTCCAACAAGAAGCAGGTCCCTGGGACCCATGAACAACCACGACTACATTTGGTATCGCACATTGCAACTTTGGGGATCAAAAGGCTTAATTTTCACTAAGTATGTAGTACCAGCGTATACGCCCAGTGTATAAGCCCGGCGTATATGCCCAACGTAGACATCCAACTTACACGCCTGACGTACACTTCACATGTACACTCGGCGGGTATGGTAAATGTTTACGCCCGACATGGAGTCTCCAAGGACAGAATGAAGACAACACCGAAGAGCAAGAATTGAAGCAAGTTGGCGACCATCAGCGTATATGCCCAGCCATTGTCGGCGTATACGCCTTGCATCCACAGCATCTCCGTCCAGCACATCTAGAATATATGCCTAACATATACACCCAGAGTCTATGCCCACCTGTACAGCATATACACTCAGCGTATACGCTCAGCAGATGTAATATGTTGTACACTTGTAAATTTTATGCCCTTTCTGCACCCGGTCAACGTCCACGTGTCGCCCAACCCGAGTCTAGCGTAACAACCAGTATAAAAATCCCACTTTTCCACTTGTACAAGGACGGTTGGCAAAATCCTAGAACAGACTAGAGAACATTTACGTTGCACACCAGAGCTAAAACCATTTTACGCTAGATAGTCTTGTACGCTGGGCACACAGTCTCTACACTCCGCCTACAGTCCGAACCAGCCGAGTCATCCCTGCATCCACCGGGGCTTTTCGTCCGCCTTGTGTTCCATCACAACTACGTTAGACCAGTGCACTGTACTCTCATTCTATAATATCATTGTTTACAATTTACGCTGATTTCTTACATGTGTTCTGTTTACGCTCATTTACATTTACGCCCCGTTCGCATCTATTACGTTGTTTACACTCTTGTTTACGCCCGTTACACCGTTTACGTATAACCCAGCGTATAGCACTTCAGCATACGTTCAGGGAAATCCTTGTCTGATCCGTGTGCGGACCACCCAAGGTACTCTACCTTCGTGCATTCTAGCTGGCCCTCAGGCGAAGGTAGGGTCTTCTGTGCACGTCCTGCGATCCCACGGTCTTTGTTTCCTTCTAGCCGGAGACCAACGATTTCAGGCGGTACAATAATGGCAACCACAATTGGTGGTTGGGAAGGGCTAGTGGCCTAGCTCATAGGTGGTTCCATTGGGGTGGCCCCTACGAGGGATGTTGCTTGTGTTATCCATGACCTAGTGGGTGATGCTAGTGGGGCAATGGCCATTGGTGATGCCATGGGATACGTTGCTTGCATGATCGATGGAACAAAGCATAGTCCCGCACTTGGTTGTACCATTTATGGGGCCTGGTATGCTTGATAGCAAGCGTAGTGTGACATTTGGTAAGGTCTTCTTGCCCATCTTGAAACACCTCGTCATAGTGAGATGTCATGTCTCACTGCTCCCTAGGCCTACTTGTCTGTATTAGTTGATCTAAGATCCACTGATACGTTTGCATCAGATGAATGGAAATGCTAGGAGTGGGAATAAATTACCTCCCATTGTGGTAAATGAGCTTGAAGCTACATTTTTCTTTGAGTTCATGGGCGTCTAAGGGAATAATTTCTTGGACCTTAGCATAGAGAAAATTGTAAAGCTCGATTTGTTGTACCAAGCTCTCAGGTGATCAGTTTTGAATCCTAAGAGATTGACGTGGCCCTAGCACTGGGCTAGGTGGTTGCTTCGCACCTGTGGTACCCTAAACCAAAAAGGGAACCTCAAGGTTTGAGGTAGCAACAGCGATGGTAAAGGAAATCATTTTTGCAAGGTTAAAAATGGTTTGTAAGTAAGAAAAAAGAGAGATCAAGAGGTAATCAAAAGCTTTTCGTCCTGTAGGGTTCTAGAGGAACCATCAGTGTGACCAGCCTATACCACACGATGTGTAAACAACTGCAAGGGTGTCACATTTACACTGATGAGAGACAGGGTATAGAGAGCATGCAGGACTACCTGTAGAATGTGAAAAAGGCACAAAAGGCCCTCCTTCTAGCACCAAAAACTGTAGTGACTGAAAACATTGGTGGCTGGAAACACAGAGAGGTTGCCAGGAAAAAAGTTTAACCCTAAATTCATGCAAGGGTTGTGCAAGATAAAATAGAAATGGGGCACCCTAAAAGGTCTGGTTGATTAGACAAGGACTTAATTAGTATAACTTAACCTTACATGAACATGGTTTTGATTTTAAAATACATGAGGTAAAATCGATAATCAATAAATGCGGGAATGGAGGAAATAATTCCAAATAGTGATAACAGTAAAGAAATAATTAGAATGAATTTAGATAAGAAAATGCACCGCCTCAAGGTCGAGGGTTCAATTCTTTTCCTTGTTTAAGAGATGTGCAACAAGTTATACAATTCTTAAGGCACACAAAGAATTCAAGGGTAATTAGAATTCTCAGAATGTGCCAACTATGCTCTTGAATGTGAACTTAGAAACCAACACAAGGTAGTCAATGCAAAATGCCAATCACAAAAATGCCAACCTGAAAGTACTAATGCCAACAATACCAATCTTGCCAATGCCAAAAAATGCCAACCCTTTTAGCATTGTTCATCGAGATATTTATAGGGCCAGGAGTAGATGAGAAATGTAGTTTAGGTGCCACATGTCCTAGACCCTACAAGATGCTGACATGCCCATACTATGTAGATGTGCAATGCCGGTCATGAACTTGCTATGCTACAACCATGTTGTTGAAACTAGAGATGCTAGAATTAGGTGTGCCAACAAAGCAAGTGAGAAATAAAGCACATTGTAGTAGTATAGCCACTTTCTATGCTGTGCTATACTATGTAGCATAGCACATTAATGCAGCATAGCTGCTTGCTATGCTATGTAGTGTAGCACAGCATAGCCACTGGTTTAAATAGAAAACTTGCATTGGAGTCACTAGCTTTTGCTGAAAGTCTTGGTGCACGCTGGGCTAACTTTTGGAGCATTTTTATTAATGTGCATCTTTGCTACACCATGCTATGCTACATAGCATAGCATAGCGTAGAAACCAATGTAACTTGCATTTCTATTAAAACTGTGAGGTTTCATGAGAAAAATTTGCTTGCTTTGCCCTTGCTACTTTGTGCTACACTATATAGCATAGCATCCTATGTTAGCTGGATTCTAACTTTGGCTTACGCGAATATCTTGCCAAACTTGTATTCGGACACTTGATTGATTTTTCAAAGGCTTGCTACGCTGCGCAGCGTAGCATAGCATAGTAGAATTTTCAAATAGAAAACTTGCCAAAATGTTTTGCTCATCCCAAGCACTCTCAAAAACTCCTAGCATGGTTTCTAAGTAAAATATCAACTAGGTGAATTATCCAAGTGGGTAGGCTAGAGAGTCCATCAGGCCTGCCAGCTCTGGAGAAAGAAAACTTGCCAGAGTGGACAATCTAATCTTAGTGCCTTCATTTCCTACCAAACTATCATGAGGCTACACTTGTGGAAATTCTTGCCTCATTTCCAAGACCCTGGTGAAGCAAGAGTGTCTCAAAATTTTATGGTGTTTTAGGGAGGATGGATAATGGGTGGTGCAGCAGGACCGCAAGTAGCTCTATAGGCCATAGATTCAGCACTTTTTCACTACCATGTAGTCATAGGATCCCCCAGAGGAAATTGGTGAGTCAATTTTTGTAATAACTAAAGGAAAATTAGGACTATCTTACCACTCGCATGATAGTGCAAGTGAGGCCCCACCAGCTAACACCAAAAATGTGACCAAAGAGATGAAACTCATTACTAAAGTAGTGGGATCATCCAAGAAAAAAATTAAGAAGTCACACCCCATAGGGGAGCCCATACATGATGTGGAGGAGAGTAGTAGGAAAATCTAGTTAAAGTTTCATGGTTTATTTTTAGGAATCACAGGTGAGTATGAATCATTAGATACTACTATAATATGCCATGCTATGCTATACTAATCATTGAAAATTCTAATCCTAACTTATGTGGGTAATCGAATGTAGGCAAGAGGACCTCTACAGTAGTAGCAGAGCCCATAGTGGATGATGTCCCTTCTCAAGCTAAGGGATAGGTACTAGAGGAAGAGGAGTGAGAAGCTTCAGAGGACTTATGACAACTAGAGGAAGAACGATTGCTATAGTTTGATGGGGGTGAGTTTGAAAATTTCTTTGATGACATGCAAATGGACAATCCCCCAACTCTCACATCTGAGGGATTCTTGGGTAGGAGCTTTACACTACCATCCTTTTTTCCTTGTGTTGTATTTTTTGAACCCTTACACCTTTGGCTATTGGCTATCTAAGAATTACTAGATTTGTTGTATTGCAACCACTGATGTTTCTATTGAGGGTCTAGTATCCTCATGCAGTCATGGGTGGAGACACTTGATAAGTTTGCCTTCATGTAATGCCTAGTGGAGGACATGATGGACCACATGCAGCAAATGAATCTTGACATCGATATGTCCATGTTTTCCTACCTTACTTCACCAATTTTCTACTTAGTTTACTTCTAATATTGTCTTGCCTATTGTCTAGCAACAAGTTCCTAGCTTTGGTGGAATCCAAACAAGGCGGCTAGAGTTGATGTTGTGACTAAGTTTTAACCTAAAGTGGAGCAGGTGCCCCATCATGTGTATGATAAGGCAAGTAAGTGCATGATCTCATCTATGAGAGCATTTTTGGAATACAAGCACAGTAATGAGCATCTATGGAAATGGTTGCATCAGCTTCAGGATAGGGGGCAAGCCAGGATGCGAAATTGAAGGAATTGTAGGCCTAATATAACTTACTAGTGGGCTATGAAAAAGGAGAAGATACCTAGTAAATAGCTAAGATTAACTATGTCAGGTACTGGTCAACCATCCATGGAAAAAATGAGGCCACCCGAGAGATGATCAAGCAATGGCTACAAATGGATCTACTAGCTAGGAAGAACCAAGATTGGAAGGATTACAACATCAAAGTGTGTCAATGGGATCAAATTTAGAAGATAAACAGCACTATAAACAAGAATGAGAGGCATATCTTAAAAGGTACAAAGAAAAGTCCATGGAGTGTTGTTCCCGTGACATGTTCCTTAATGCAATTGGCACAATGCGTGCTTATGAACTATTTGCTAGCAATGTAGTGATGAGTGGAATCCTAGAGAGACACATTGCTATGCCTTCAAGAGATGTTTCTTCTACTACATTTTCACCGAGGCCATCCCCATGGATAGCTATGGAGAAAGGGAAGACCCTCATGGGTATTGACCTAGATAAGGAGGGTTCGACACAACTATCGAAGGAAAAAATCCTTGAATGCTTGGAGGTGGGCCTTAACATGATACCTCTAGATATGGATGCAAGTCCTTCTCAAGGAAATTTGGTTTGAATTGCTTTTATTTTTTTTGTGATAATTTTGCATGTCACTTATTTTTCAGCTAATTTATTATTTTATTTTGTTTAAATCAAGTTCTGGGTGATGGTGCATGCCCTAGAAAAGTAGCAAAGGAAGAGGAAGAAGAAGAACCTCAGCCCGCACCAAACACTACTAGCTGAGCAGCCCATGATTTAGCCCTACTATTGGGTAGTTTTTCATTTTTGACAATTTTTTGTCTTGGATGTACACTTGAACTATATATTTTATTGATGATTTAATGGGAATGTGATGATGATTTGTATATCACTTGTATTTTATGTAATGTTGTGGGAATTTTAGCTTGTGATTGATTGATATAATAAGACCCCTTATGGGCCCCATGCTAGTTTAGGGCCATGGCAGAAGGGTCATTGCTAGTTTAAGGCCATTTCAGGCCATTGTGCAAAAGAAAGTAAGTTGCTAGTTTTAGGCCTTAGTAGGTCATGGTGCCATTTTTTTCTTTTTTTTGGGTAAACAAAACTACATAATCTAAAGAAATGAAATAACTAATGCCAAATGCAAGAAACTATGCAAATGTAACTATACAATTAAAAAAAAAGCTAAGCAAGACATGCAAACAAACTAAGCGAATACGTTAGTCACGTAAGTGTTTTCTAACCTGATGTGGGTTAAGAGGTGTGTGAGCCTTGGGAGGCACAAGATGATACTCACCTAGACCTTCATCAATTATGCAAAAGGGTAATTCTACCTAGACAGCTCCCTTAGGGAGGTTGCTCATTTTGTTTGGTTTCCCAGATAGATCAACTAGACAAAGTTGGCCTTCATCCCAACAAGTGTTGTGTCTTTAGAGAACTCTACTTCTAACCCTTGCTCTGCATCAACATTTTTGATGGTCAAGGGAGATACATTATCACCATATATTACCACCTCTTCACCCTGAAAGGGCAGGTGGATCTCTTAATTGATAGGTGAATAGATGGCCTATAACTAGGCTAACTAGGACCTCCCTAGGATCAATTTGAAGCTAGGCATCTCTTCAATGACAATGAACTCAAAAATAGTGGAGAATTGCTTCCCTACCATGAAAGCTATTGTGATCATTCCCTTTATGAAAACACATGTCCCATTGATGGATTTTAAGCACGTTATCTTCATCTACTTGATCTAGTCAACAAGATCAAGTTTGTCAATGACTGGGAATGGGATGACATTGGTCACCACCTCATCATCGATGTGCACNGTATGCAGGCGTGAATAGCGTAAATAGCGTAAACAAGTGTAAAGGGCGTAAACAGGAGCAAATGGCGTAAACAGTGTGAGCATACACGAACGCGGACGGAGTGTAAATGTAAGCAGGCGTGAACGAAGCGTGGGCCAAATTGATGTAAAACTGTAAAAGAACTTGCAACAAGCGTAAACAGTATATTATAGAGTTAAAATGTTGTGCACTGGTCTAACGCAGTTGTGTAGGGACACAAGGCGGATGTAAAGCCCCGAAGGATGGAAAGATGCAGCCGGCTGACACGGTAGGCGGAGCGCGGATTGTGCTCGGCGTACAGGAATTCCAGTGTAAGCGTAAGCGTAAGGGGGTTTCTGTAGCATAATTGCTCTAGGTCTGCTCTGGTAAATTTTTGCCCACCTGGTAAATGTGGAAAAACTGGGCTATTTATAGGGGTAGGGTTACCAGGAAAATCGGACTGGGAGACACGTGGCGTATAGACTGGGCATTTACAATTTAGAAACTTGGTATACGCTGGGTGTATATGCTACAACAGGCCGTCGTATACACTGGGCGTGGACTTGGATGGATGCTGGCTTATACGCTGGGGCGTATACGCTGATGGATGCTGGACGTCGACTTGCTTCAATTCTTACTCCCATTGCACCTGCTAAGCGTGCGTGTGAAGCGTGTATGCTAAGCGTTGGGCGTATACGCTGGGCGTATACGCTGGGCGTATACGCTGGTGAATGTTGGGCGTATACGCCGAAGGATGTCCACTTGCTTCAATCCTTGCTCTTCGGTGTAATCTTCATGCTGCCATTGGAGATCTTGTTGTCAAGCGTGTGCATCTGCCGTACCTGGGCGTGTACGCCGGAGAGCCGGTCATATACACTGGACGTATACGCTGGGCGTATACACTGGAGTGCTGGGCGTATACGCTGAGCGTAGACACCAGGCGTAGACGCTGGCACAACACTTGGTTTAAAACTGGGCGTATACGCTGGGTGTATACGCTGGCACAACACTTCGTAAAAACTAGGTGTTTCGATTCTCAGAGTTGCCCTGTGTGACTTCAAATGTAGCCAAAGTCGTCTATAGGTCACAGGGATCTGCTTCTTGTCAGAAAAATGCTAAACTCAAAAATCTTTGTGGTGTTTCATTAGCTCCTCTTTTTTGACGCTTGGAGGAATCGACCCGAGAAGCGTCAACAAAGAAGCGCAAAACACCACAAACAACTTGATAAAAGCTTTGTCCTTTGCCACTTGACCAGACATCATCGTACCGTGTTCAGTGGTGAATGGGATTGAAAGAGCGAGATTGGTAACTGGTAGGAGGGAAGGGATCGCGAGGATCGGTGACTGCCCAAGGGATCATGCTGGGGAAGTGGGATGTTCAGGGGTGCGGCATGCCGGTCCTTGTCGATAACCATCTTTTGGTAGACTCGGAATTCAAGCATGTGATGTGCGTTCTTTGGTGGAACAGTGCAAGAACCGGTTGTCACTACCAAAGCCACGGGGTGATGTTTCGCATTCTTTGGAGGAACAGCTCCCTTCTTTGGGGCTTATATGGGAAGCCATGCAACACGATGTTTCTTGATTGCTTTTGACATGAGTACGTATTTTCAAGACCAATGCCTTCCCGCCTGGGGCTTATATGGGAAGTGCCAAGGGTCCCGTTTTTTTTTTTTTTTTTTTTTGAACTTTGTCCTTGTACTCATGCACGAATATTGTGTTTTGTGTGTTGCGACTGCTGTAACGTTTCGCAGTGTGAAATAGTTTGGTAAACAGATAGTGGATTTTTGGGGAATGGGAATGTACGGGTTAACGGTTTGATTCAGTCTTGCCAGATGGATTAATGGACATTGCTTCATCTTGCTGTGATGAAATGCACTCTCGTACGAGCACCTCTGAGCGTCATCTTGCAAACATAACTCCAAAGAGATAAGAAAACCATGAGTGAATAAATGAGCTTAGACTTAAACAGCTGCAGGTGAACAAAAATATTGGGGGTGATTCTGAGCACTGAGTGCGAATGTCGACGATCTTGATGAGAGTGTGTGCCGATGAGGGATGCAATGATTCTGATGAATGAATATGGCTATGTAGTGAAGGGTTGGAGATGAACATGCTAGTTTATAGTCTTGACGGACTATCATGGGTAAGTTTTATGTCGTAACCTATTGGACATTGCCCGTTTAACATCATGGCGGATGGTACGTTGCTAGTTTTGAGTCTTAGTGGACCATACAGAGATAAGCTAGTTTATAGTCTTAGCGGACTCTGATGATTCTGACGGTGACATTTTGCTATCATGCCAGGAGGATGCTAATTTATCGTCGTTGCGGACATTGTGGGGTATCAGTTTATTGTCATAATACCAGGACAATGGTGGCGTCAGTTTTAAGTCATAACCCAAGACTATTCTGTGGTATCAGTTTATAGTT